>JXTB01000151.1:267984-314577 GCA_002914805.1 Parasponia andersonii | reverse complement strand
CCAATTTAGAGTAATTAATTTACTAGGATGATTTAATATACTTATTCTCATATTAGTTTTTATACATTTTATTTTTAATTTATTAAACAACATCACACTCTAAATTAGTGTTAGTATATAAATTTATAATTGATTTTAAATCTAAGAATCAATGTTGATATGAATTAAAATATAATATATAAATTGAACAAAATATCAAAATACAAGGTATAAAAGTGATATTATCCTAAAATACAATCATACATATTTGTTTCTGAAACAACTATGAATCGAAAGACCGAAATACTCTAATGTGACATGACAAATCGTTCATATAACATACAATAGTCATGTCATGTACTTTAATTTTAAATGTCAAAGTACTACATAATTCATAATAGGGTTTTTTGGTCATTTAATTAGAAATATTATATATCAATATCAAATTAAAGAGTAATAACTATCTCTAAATTTCATAAATAATCTGTGTGCATGGTGGGAGGTCGCACACACAATTTATATATATATATATATATGGGTTAGACTCCATTGATAATTTTGATATTTACTTATTAATAGTTACAATAATTTTGATATATTGGATATAAATTTAATGGTCATGATTGGTAGTTAATTAGCCAAAATAATTTGGAGTATTATTATTTATTTTATCTATCGATAGTTATTTTTATATAATTTTATTAATTTCTTGATTCCTCTAGTGTAACACTGTTAAAGTTAATTGCTAATTAAAACACCGTTAACTTTTTTTTTTTTTTTTCAAGTGAAACATTGTCAACTGCTTTTATCCAAAAAAAAAAAAATTTAATCTGATTCAAAGTGAGGTTATAGATTTTTTTTTCCTTGGAAGAAGGAGATAAACTATCGACAACTTCTTCCCAGGGCTAATGAAAAATAATCCTGCCTAAAAAGTGGATTTAACCCGTGGAAAAATAACTATATCCAGTTTCCTCGTTATCCCCTTTGCAACAATCTAGATTAATGGGTGTTGGAAATTACAATCCATGCCCCACTTCAACACTATCTTCATTGTGGAGTCTGATCAAATTCCAATTAAAGAAATGAAAGAAAATTTATCCATTGCAAATAAAAGTTTACTTTATTTGCCTTCATAGTCTAAAATTTTTTTTCACAAATTCATTATTATAAAAAAGTTATCTTTACAAGAATATATTAAATTAGAAGAGAAAATTCTTCTAATAGATAAACTAATTCTCCATTTCTATCATTATTGTAACTAAACCAAATAAGTATCTAATTGACTATGATACAAGAAAAAAAACTAAATGCATTTAACCATAACAACTGCCGCTAATGCATCTGACTTCTGAAATTAAAAATCTTTGGTCAATATTCTTGACTTATAGAAGAACTCATATACAAATTCTTTATGCTTCACAAAATTAGCATAGATATTATAGTCCAATTGTTTGAAGGAGTACTGTCAAACATCCGTCTTGCACTTTTTGGTTCTACGTACACGTAGTTTTTGGTTGCCTACCAAAAAGAGAGAACTATAATTCTACTTTTTTTGGTCTTCTCTTTTTTCTTTTCCTATTACTTCAGGCATAGAGAATACTTGTAAAATAGGAGGTAAAAATTCTCCGTGAATTTGGTTTCTTCTTTTCTTTTTTTCTTTTTTTCAACTGATATATATAGAGAGATTTTTTTAGTATGTATGTATTTATGATATGAACATAGATTTATTATAAAAACTAAAGATCAATATATATACTCGAGTATAATTTTACCAATTCCAATCAGAAAAAAATAGAGATAAAGAAACTTGAATCTCAGTCTACATGTCTACAGTCAAATTATAACCAATCAAAACATCAAGAGAATCACACCACCATCATCAGATAACTTATAAAAGTAAGAAAACTTATACATCGCGCATCAAAACAAACTCAGCATCAAAATATTTTGAGACCCGAAACTCAAAAGCAAAGTAAAAAAAACAAATGCAAAACACAGACTAAATGATGAGAATCACCGTCAACCTTTAAGATTTTCATGAAAGAATACAGAGATATCATAGCAGTATAACCATTACAGTAAACGAAATCAAAAGGAGTGAGAAAGACTGTACCTTGGCACGAATTGAATTTTTCGAATGATTGATGGACAAGATCTAAATCCAATTATATTACTGAGGAACAATTAAAACGAAAAAAAGAAGAGGAATGAGTGAGAATGGCAGCGGACATCAACGGTTGATTTCATCGATGACGATTGAAGAGCGGTTATAGAAAAGAATTCATCCGACCTATGTGGTATGTTGTTAAAATAATGATATGATATGAAAACAGAGGTCTTGAGTATTCGTATCATAGCCTAAGAAGTTGAGATAATGATAGTACCAAATTTGATAGCTAGCAGCACAAGAATGAAACCACTACATCAGTAACATTATTGATATTGTTAAAAAAAATATGAAGGAATAGTTTGGTAGCAGCCTAAGGAATATATATATATTTTTTCTTTTATTTTTACGAAAATACCAAATATATTTTACAAGTATATTAAGATGTTATTTTCTAATACCCAAAGAACCATTTAAAAAGAGAAAAAGAAAAAGAAAAAGAGCATCTCTGTTTAAAAAAAAAAAAGAAAATTTTATTAATTTAAAAAAATTTTAAGAAAGGGAAACAAAGAATAAGATGATGGTTATACCTATCGATAATAATTTTATTTATATTTATCAGTAGTGATTTTACAAGTTTACAAAATCACTATTAGTGTTTTATTTGAGTCTCTCCTATATATACATATATATACTCAATATTCAAAACAAATAATTTAAGCATATATATTATGGAAATTAATTGAAAACATTCCATAAGTAATCATATAATGTACTAGTTACTCCTATAAGTAGTTAGGAAAGAACAAGTCTTCAAGGCAACATCTTCAATAGGCAACCTATCCTCCGGATAAGGACAATCGAACTTGTCTTCCTTCTCCGGCAACAAATCACAAGGCTTGGGAGTAACGTTACTAGTATACCCCTCAACGTTCGTACAGTTCCACAGCAACTTATTGGGGTTTTCGGACAAAGTGATGGTCACGTTCGATATACAAATCCCCTTGAACGTATCCCCTTTGATCCCTTCCAGCCTCGCCGGGTGGCTAACGTTCTCAGCCACCACGTCCCGGTAGTTGATGGCCCGGATGTCGGGCAGGGCGTTCGGGTCGAAACCCGGATCCGGGTGGGACTTGTACGACCCGGTCATCCAGAACACGTACTTCATGGTCTTGAGGACCAGCCTCCGGGCGAAGATGTCCTTCACGTAGGCTCCGCGGCCCACGGCGGTCTTGATCCGGATGGCGGACTGCGTGTTGATGGCGGTGATGTCTTCGGCTCTCACGTCCTCGATCCCGCCCGACATCTCGCTGCCGAGTGCGATGGCGGCGCTGTCGGGCGAAATGCACGTGAGGCGTCGGATTATGAGGTGTTTGGTTGGCATGCCGAATTTGATTCCGTACTGATCCCAGCCGCTCTTCACCGCGATGCAGTCGTCGCCCGACACTATGAAGCAGTCTTCGATTCGTGTGTTCGTGCATGAATCTCGATATAAACAAGTACAAGAAACGAAACAGAGAATTTTTTTAGAATAGCAACACTCAATCCAGAGATAAATAAAAAAAAAAAAAATGTATGGTTAACCATAAAGTTGTGAGGTATCTCTGGAATCAGATGTATTTGCAGTGGTACAGTACAACTCTTTTAATTATAGTTTTGTTTTTGTTGTATATTTATTTATTTATTTTAAAAGAAGGGTCTAACAGAGCTATTTTACCAAGTTATATATGTAAGTAATACAAGTCAGAATAGATAATTGAGAGAACACTAACCTGGGTCTATTCCATCTGTGTTGGGAGAGTCGATTGGAGCAAGAATTGTGAGCCCTTGGATTATTACGTTCCTGCAGATTTCAGTCACATATAAGAAAATAATGGCGCGAGCAGACTAAAATCAGTGGTACTAAAAATGAATCAGTTTTGCATTAAAAAAGATAGTGTCTTTTGTCTAATTATTATTTTAGTACTAGTACAATTCATTTACTCACTTTCTTTTAGCTTCTGTTATTGATATGTGATTTTACTAAAATAACTCACATTTTAACAATTTTATATATCATTGATGTATTTCATATGTCAAGAACATGAAGCACAAGATTATAAACTAGATTGAGTTTAATTGGAAAATGACATTAATGTCATTTATCAGGTCCACGAAAGAAACCACGTCAATTCCATGGAATGATATATTTGTTTCAATAAACACAATAAATCTAAATGAAGTACAAATTAGAAAAGATGAGGGTAAAAGTCAAACCTGCAGTAAATAGGATGGACGACCCAAGAAGGAGAATTGACCAAAGTAAGATTAAAGATCTGGACGTGTTTAGAGTACATGATCTCGATCAAGTAGGGCCGAGTGGCGTTTAATTCACCGGCCCGGTACTTGGTCCACCAAGGAGCACCTTGCCCATCGATAGTGCCGTTATTACCTAAATAAACAAAACCTAAAGTTAAGACCCAAAATCTACCATGTATGATTTTTTTTTCCCTTTTTAAAAATGAATAAATTAAGATTAATTACCGGTAATTACGACATCGGTGAGATTTGTTCCAAAAATTAGACTGCTGTACCTAGCATCAGGGGCATCTCTTCCTTTTCCATAAGAAGGCAGTAGTTCTAAAAATGGCCATTCTGACTCGTCCTGGCCATTAATTAACGTAAATTGGTTAGATCAAGAATAATAACATTAATCCTTGCAAGCAAGAACAACATCTCAATATTAGCCATCGATCCCGTCATTTTGGTTTATGATTGATCAGTAGCTTATTAAAATGTTTTCGTTTAATTATGATCAAAAGCTTCCAGTGAATAGCAAATTTTTGAAAGCAATATAATCCATTGCGGTAAAATTATAATGTTATATATATATATAGATATAGATAACGCTTAATTTTTATATTAAATTTTTAACACCAATATATTAAGCACATGAATTGTATTTATTTAATTAATTTATTAAAATTTATCATAAATAAATTAATTATATTCAATTGTAATATATAATTTGTTACAAAGGCACGCGTGATGTGATCATAAGCTGCCGTACCATATACATCCAAAATGAGGTACCACGGAAATACAAAAACAATCTTCAAAGTCACAAAAACACGCAAGTAGCTAACCAACCAAACAAACATTCATTGACTCAAAATAAGTAAAAATACTCCCACAGGGATTTTTCGGGGATTATGAGAGAAAAAAAAAATGAATACGGTTCCTCTTGTCGACTAAAATAAATGTCATTGGTCTTTAACTAATTCTATGTTCACTTTCAAAAGGGATTTGAAATTCAAATTCCTCATCTAATTTTTTTTTTTTTCTTTTAAAGAAGGGGGTTTAAAAAAAAAATGACCGAATTTTGGGCTTAAATTACACTCCATTATTTATTTTTAAAAAAAAAAAAAATTATAGATTTGCATTTATATTTCGAAGCTCCTTGACTTTCGTACCAAAAAGGGAGAAATACATAACATTTTTCTCATTTCATCCAACAATTAAAATAAAAAAAAAAGAAAATTGTATGAGTAGAGGATATGCATATACCTGGGAACCAAGAATAACTGCATCTTTATGGAGGAAAAGGGTGAAGTGGCTGGTGAGATTAAAGCTTCCCGTTAACCATTTACCGGGCGGAACGATCAACAGAGCTCCGCCGTCCGATGCGTAGAGGCTAAGATGATCAATTGCGGCTTTAAAGGCCTTTGTGTTAGAAGTTACACCGTCGCCTACGGCACCGAAATCGGTCAAACTTGCGCTGTGTTTGCGAGAAGTACATTTCACTGCTGCCTGGCTTGCGTAGCCCGTTCTACATTCTCCCAAAATCAAAAGTACTATTCCAACTATATAAATAGCCCATGATTCAATCTTAACCTGCAATTAAATTTAAAAAAATAATAACATGTATTGGGGATTAATAAAAAATACTATATTTCATGAACAAAAGGCAAAAGCATGGCAGTTTGGATGAGATTTAATCCCAAAATCAGAATTAGAAGGGATTTAAATTTAAAAAAAAAAAAGATAATAATGAAAAAACCCTAAAATTAATACATGGGATTTTCTGGATTTGAAAGGAGATGGCTCCATCGAGAATGGGTAATAGAAACTGGATTGTTCTGTTTTTAGATGGAAAAAGATTGAATTTATAGAGATGTTAGCGCGTCTATTTTAGGAAGTTTTTTTTATTCGTGGCCGATCGAGATATGGGCATGAAAAATAGTTACGTAACCGAAGTCATTAACTTTTAAGATATCTCTCACCACCAAAAAAAAAAAAAAAGACAAGGGAAAGGACTTTAAAGAAATCTTTTTTTTTTTTTGGAGAAAACTTTTAAGATATCTTTTACTAAAAAAGAAAAAAGAAACTTTCAAGATATCATGTTGAAGAATTTTAAGTAAAAGGTGACGTATAAGCAAACAACATGTGCATTTTTTTCAAACTAAGAATAATACCTTTTTTTTAAAAAACAAAATATGAAGAGTAGGTTTTTCTGGTCAATAATACTTCTTGAAAATAAATAAAAATAGTATCATTTTTTAAAATTTTTTTAACCCTCAGTTAAAATTAGCTTATTGTGAAATTCAGGACAAATTATGACTTCTTTACTAAAAGAAAAAAGACAGTATCTTCTTTTAATAAAAAGTAGAAAACTCCGAAGACTATTCTTTTTTCCACATCCCAATCCCTTTTCTGTCATCTATCATTAATTTTTATATCATATATAAGTCATTACCTAACTATGTACCTGTAGGCCAAACCTAATAATGTTCAGAGTTGAAGCAGCCCGGAGTTCGAAGTAGCTAACATTGTAGAATTCCATTTTCCTTGTGGTCGTCCGAGCAACGATTTTATTGATCTCCAAGCCATATTCAATAACTCATATATATATATATATATATATATATAATATATATATATTTTTTTTTTCATGTCTCTTACAATTTGTTTATAGAAATTTCATAAAATCATATTTAGTTTCTTAGATATAGATTTAAACAGGACAAGTGGGAATATTATATGTAAGTCACCTTTTGAGTTATTTCAAAAATTGTTCTTGAATGTTGAAGTTGCTCTTAGGGTTTCTAATGCTTAAGAAAAAAAGAAGAAAAAATAATTATTCGACCTCAATCGAATATGTCAACCTTTGTCTAAACTTCAAGGGAAAATTTGAGGCTGATCACCGTATGTATTGATTTATTATATACTTTTTAGCTTGATCTCGGTGGAATGTTTCGCCCCCGGTGGAACTCATTACTGGAAATATTTTATTTTTCTCTCTAGTTTTGTGCTCGATTGTGGTCGAACATATTCGACATTAATGGTCAAATTTTTTTGAGTAGGGGTAAGACTAAGGTCCCTAAATAATTTTATAGAGGTTATAAGAGTCTTAAAAACATTATTGAAAGAGTGACTTTTATTACTAAGACACATTAATTGGCCTATTCGATGTGAATTTCTAATTTAAAAAAAAAAAATTCTTTTAGCAACCAAGAAATAATAATTTGTTGTCATAATTAAGTTTGGTATACACCAATGAGCTTATCACTATTTGACATAATTTGAAGTAATACATTACCTCACAATATGATTAAACACTAGTTTTTCCCTTTTTTTTAATGAAACTATAAAATACATAACCATGTCCTTTCAAAAAAAAAAAAAAAAAAAAGAAGATGGGATGGCCTCCACTTATTACAACGAAAAAAATAACTCACACACTGGAAGTCGAATTCCTGACTTAATACTTAATCTCTATCTCAATGACTTATATAACCACATCCTTATTTAAAGAGAATTTCACATTTGTTCAAAATTTCTATACACAATACTGTTAGGGTTTGTGCCCTAAAAACATGTATATTTTGGATATTTGCTGTATTAATAAAATGACATTTTCTTATTTGAGTCTGTATATAATTTGTATGTCTTTAAATATTAGAAAATTCCTAATTTATTTATGTGACTACAAATTTAGTATATAAGTGTTATATACATGAGGATTAAATTTATGGATAATAAACTAAATATAGTCCGTAATAAGTAATTAATGTTCGAGATCTTTAATTAAATATTATTAGTACAGTTCATTGACATTGAGAATGTAATAGTCTTTTTCGGACTATTGATGTGTTGACATCACAATGAAGATACTTTATATAATTCGATTATATAGGATTGGACCAAACATGATTTAAATCTCACATAAATTTCGTTAACTGTTGAGAGTTCAAATAATGTCACTAGATGATCATATATAGATCAATCTTAATCTTGAGTAGTTATGGACTCCTATTTATAATATTATGTTCTTTGACATATTTGTTAAAGGTTTGTTTTTTAAACAGATCGAATTACTTATATCTTAGAAGTATGATGAGATGAATAGCTGGGAATGTAACTTATAGATATGAAATCCATTTCTTCCATCAGGAAGCTAGAAAGATGATTCCCTTATGTATTGATTCAGGACTTAAACAATTTTAGTACTCAATTTATAATAGATTTATAAATTAATTGTTCAATAGAGAATCAATGGTACACAAAGATAAAGATGTAATTAGAAAGATAAACGAAATATAACCTAGCTCCAATTATGAATTGTCTATGGAGGATTGAACTATATATAATGATTAAATTGATGAACTCCTCAGTGTTTTCTGAATAAATTAATTATGTAACTTCAAGAATGCAATTTCAAAGTTTTAGTAGAGTAATACTAGGATTAATAAATTAGACAAATTAATTAAAGAGTTTAATTAATTGTCATAATTTATTGGAAATTGAATTACAGATCCATAGGTCATCAATTCCACCTCTTACAAACACTGTACTGAATATAACATTATTTTTGTTACTGCATACTTTGTCTAGATAAATAGTTTATCTATATGTAATTAATAATTTTTATTAATTAATTAATTAATTTAAATTTATAGAGAAATAATTTTCCTAATTTGTTTAAATTTTGAATTTAAAAATATATAATTATCAAATAATTAGATAAACAGAAATTTAGAAACTGACTGAAGGTAAAATAATTATCTGCTAGTTTGTATGTATATATATATATATTAATTTAATTAATTTAAATATATATATACAATCAAGTTTATATATATATATATATATAAAGAGTTACATTTTTTTAAGTCGACGTTTTCTAAGTAATATATATTAATTTGATTAATATATTATTTGTTATTTAGTTTAATAAATATGTATATATATATATATATATAAAGAAAACCCTAGTAGAAAAACAGAGATATACTATTTATTATTTTCTACAGAACCTCCATAACCTACAGAGAAAAAAAAAAAAGAATCTTCCTATTCTCTGTAGAACAAACTCTTACAATCTCATGTATTTAAAAAATTGCAATGGCCTAAAGTGTGAGTTTATGAAATTATACGCAATGCCCACACATTCATCTAGTTGTGCTTGAGACTTGGATTAGAAGATCGTAGTTTAGAAGATATTAAAACTAGGATCCACTGATAGACTATAAGAGGTATTAGATCTATTCTCTTTGTTTATTCCTATTTGCTATGAATTAATACTATGCACTCATATAGTCAATTGTTTTGAGAAAATTTTTGAATGTTCCTGGACCAATCTTCTACTACGAAAATCGTTTTTAAATCCAATAAATACATGATATCGTGTAAATTATATTATTAGTATTAGGTAAAGACTGAGATATCAAAATCTTATACTAAAAACTTACACCAATGATGTGGCCACATAATTTTAAATAGAATGTTCTCACTTTTAAAAAGAAGAAATTGAAACTCATATAGCGTAAATTTTTTGTGTAAGATATTTGTATCCCTAACATTACTCGTTAGTATTATACTTTTCCACTTTTGTTTTCAAATTATGAATGACGTGGGTAGTACTCAATTTTCCTCTTAGTGTGTCGAAGTGATTAGTTTTTTTTTCCCCGATTCTAACTATTCACAATTACTGTTTAGGAAAACAAGTCATACTTACTCTAAAAATATCACCTAAATTAAAAATAATTACAGATTTAGTCCCTCAATAAAGAATAAATACAGATTTAGATATTCGATGCTAATTTGTAGGAAGGAAAAAAGAAAACCCACTAAAATAAAGCCATTAATACCAGCGAAAAAATATATATAATAATAACTAAATCAGGTCTTAGAAGTTAGAAGAATTGAAAATACGACATGTTGCTATAGAATAAGGCAAATATCGAGTCCCTCGAAAAAGAAGAAACGGCAATTCGAGTAAATACCGCCTAGAAAAATAAAAGCAAAATATAGAACTAGATATAGAAAAGGGTAGGTTTCTCGTTCTAAAGGATCCTAAAGTTTTTAATTAGTGACTATTAAGTTCTGAACTATATAAATGTTAAAAATTAAAAAAAAAATCATAAATTAATTGACTAGTTATAATAGCATCCTTTTAATCAATAATTGAGTGAGTGTGACGTACATCTTACCAAAAAAAAAAAAAACCGTCATTAGTCTTACTATCAATGAATGGTTAAATCTATAAAGAATTTATGGACATTTAGGCTATGTTTCGTAGAGAGGGAAAAAAAAAAAAGGGAAAGAAAAATTAGGAAGGAAAGAAAATGTATAGGATTGAAAGAGAAACTATTGTTATTTGGTATATATAAAAGAAAGAAAACTAGTATATTTTAAAATGACTGTTTTATCTTTTTTTAAAAAAAAATTTTAAAAATAATATACAAGGTTAATATGGTAAATTCACTTTAAAACAAGAGTTTTTTTCCTATTTTCTCCCTATTTTTGAGAGGAAAATATTTAAGTGAGTTCTACCATTTTTTTTTTCTCTTCCCTTTTCTTTTCCTTTCTATCAAACAATCAAAATATTTATTTCCTTCCACTTTTCTATCAAGATTATTCTTTATAAAAAGGAAAATATCAGCTTAAGAGTCATTAATTTGTGAAGTTTAGAGGAATCAAGAAGTGGCATCCACAATTACTAATAGTCTATTAACATATATCAAAATTTCCAATTAATTAAAGACTATAAATCATCTTCCAAAAAAAAAATTCTAATTATAGTAATTAAGTGGTACGTACTTTATGAATAACAAGTCTTCAATAGGTAACCTTGTTAGGGTTTATACCCTAAAAGTATGTATACTTTGTATATTTACTGAATTAATAAAATGACACTTTTCTATTTGAATTTGTGCATAATTGGTATGTCATTAAATATCAGAAAATTCCTAATTTATTTATATGATCATAAATTTAGTATATAAGTATTATATACATGAAGATTAAATTTATGGATAATAAACTAAATATAGTCTGTAATAATTAATTAAAGTTTGGGATCTTTAATTAAATATTAGTAGTAAGGTCCATTAACATTAAGAATGTAATAGTCTTATCCGGATTATTGATGTGTTGCATCACAATAGAAGTACTTTATATAATTTGATTATATAGCACTGGACTAGATATGATTTGAATCTCACATAAATTCCGTTAACTGTTGAGAATTCAAATAATGTCACTAGATGATCATATATAGATCAATCTTAATCCTGAGTAGTTATAGACGCCTATTTATAATATTATGTTCTTTGACATACTTGTTAAAGGTTTGTTTTTAAACAGATCAAAATACTTGTATCTTGGGAGCATAATGAGATGAGTAGTTGGGAATGTAACTTACAGATATAGAATCCATTCCTTCTATTAGGAAGCTAGAAAGATGATTCCCCTGTGTACTGATTCAGGACTTGAACCGTTTGAGTACTTAATTTATAATAGATTTATAAATTAATTGTTCATTAGAGAATCAATGGTACACAAGGATAAAGATATAATTGAAGAGGTAAACGGAACATGACCTACCTCTAATTATGAATTGTCTATGGAGGATTGAACTACATGTAATGATTAAATCGATGGATTGCTCACTGTTTTTTAAGTAAATTAATTCTGTCATTTCAAGAGTGCAATTCCAGATTTTTAGTGGAGTAATACTGGGATTAATAAATTAAATAAATTAATTAAAGAGTTTAATTAATTGTCATAATTTATTGGAGCTTGAATTACAGGTCTATAGGTCTTCAATTCCACCTCTTACAAATACTGTACTGGATATTACATTATTTTTGTTACTGTACACTTTGTCTAGATAAATAGTTTATCTATATGTAATTAATAATTATTATTAATTAATTTAAATTTATAGAGAGATAAGTTTCCTAATTTGTTTAAATTTTGAATTTAAAATATCTAATTATCAGATAATTAGATAAATAGAAATTGGGAAACTGACTGAAAGTGAAACACTCTTCCTTGAAGGAGTAAATTATCTACTAGTTTATATATATATATATATATATATATATAAGTTTACGTTAATAAAATAAAAAAAGTAAACCAACGTTTTCTTCAAAACGTTATATATATATATATAAATTAATTTATATGATTAATTTATTTATTTATTAAATAGTTTAATATATATATATATAAGAAACCCTAGCAGGAGACAGTACGTATTATTTTCTATAGAGCCTCCATAATCTAGAGAGAAAAAGAAGAGAGTCTTCTTATTCTTTATAGAATAAACTCTTGCAATCTCATGTGTTGAGAAAATTGTAAGTGCCTAAAGTGTGAGTTTAAGGGATTGTACGCAACGCCCACACGTTCATCCAGTTGTGCTTGAGGCTTGGATTGGAAGATCGTAGTTTAGAAGATAGTAAAGCTAGGATCCGCCGATAGACTACAAGAGGTATTAGATCTATTCTCTTTATTTATTCCTATTTACTATGAATTAATACTATGCACTCATATAGTCAATTGCTTTGAGAAAATTTTTGAATGTCCCTGGGCCAATCTTCCGCTGCGAAAATCGTTTTAAATCTAACAATTGGTACCAGAGCAGCTATATGAGTATATAGTATTAATTGTTTGTATGCATGAGTGGGTATTGCATTATTTTTTTATATGTATTTGATGATGAATGTATGAGTTATCATATGATGGATGTATGGTTGATATTTGGTCGTTAATTATATGGTTCCTTAGGTTTTAAATTTTTTAAAAATTTATTTTGATTAGATCAAAATATGTAAACCCTAATTTTGGGGTAAAGGCTTTGTTGTATTTTTTTTATTTATCCTTGTAATGTATAAAGAAGACGATGCAGATATTTCCGTTTGAAGCCCATCTAATACCCCAAAGAACTGATACCAAAAAAAAAAAAAAATTGGGCCCAGTTCAAGCCCAGGTCCAAATGATTATTTGATAATCATATGGGCTAGACTAGTTTTATAAAACTATTTACAGGAATATTACTTTTTACGAATATGATTTATAAAAATACCAAAAGAAGAAAAGAGGTACAAGAAGACCAGTGGATAGCTTTTAGGCCTGCGTGCCTTTAACTCTTTATAATTTTATTATTTTATTGGGTTATAATTTCCTCAGGGACCCGGCTAAATATCATTTTATTTTATTTTATTGTTATATTTTATGTGATATTTATAACATGACCATGCATAATAACATGCCATTCATTATACCCACTCATAGTCATTCATGAATGTCATGCATACATGTTATATTCATGCTAAAATAGTTTAGTTAGAATATGACTATATTAAATAATTAAATAGGAATAAAAAATTGAATAATGTGATTTAAGTTTAATAGTTAAATTTTGGTAATATCACACTTATTTAATTTAGGCTATCCTTATTAATTAGATTAATTAGATTAGTCAAATTATTCTTATAATAATAAATTTAGATTTTTAGAAAATCTAGTAATTTATTTATGACCAATAAGATTGGACTAATAATTTAACTTAGAAAATTATATTGGTTATAACAACTAGGTTAAATAAAACATTGGATGTTTATTAGTAAAAACACATAAGATTTTTAAATAATGAGTGGGAGAGGGGTATATGACAATATATCCCACAGTCTCCATTATTAATTAAGCACCGTGAGATTTAATTGGCGCTTAGAAATGCTTAAATTTTGTCATTCCTACGGAAGGTGTCTATTTAAATTAATAACAAGACTTAATTTTCAACAGATAGAATTTCAGAACGTATTTCAAAATTGATCTACCCTATGGCGGCAATTTTGAGTTAGGTTGCTAAAATCTGAAATAATGGGTCACACTCATGAGAATACAATTAAATTGTTAATAGTATCTTGACAATAAAACGGTAGTTAATAAATAAAATAAAATATGAGATATTTTGATGTTTTATTTATTAATTGAGAATGTCTCAATTCAATTAATAATTATGTGACCTATCCTACGACGGCACCTAATTAGACAAAATTGAATTACATTAGAATTAGTAAATAAGTTTATGTGTTTACTTACCTGCTTCATGCATCACGTTTACTATTCTGAATTCTTTGTGATATTTATTTTCAAATATGTTGAATGTTATTTTATTATTTAATTTCAGGAAACATGTCAACCTCGAATCCCATTATCGCTTTACTCACAAATGAAAAATTAACTGGAGATAATTTTATCAAGTGGAAAAGTAACATGAACATCGTGCTTGTTAGTGAAGACTACAAGTTTGTGCTTACGGGAGGAATATCCTCTACAACCCACCACTAATGCTACTCGTGCTACATAAGAAAGCTATAAAAAGTGGACTCATGCCAATAATAAAGCTCGCTGCTATATGTTAGCAGGCATGACCGACGTACTTAAAGCTAAGCACGTAAAGATGGAGACTGCTTATGAGATAATGGAGTCTCTCCAGGCTATGTTTGGGCAACAATCTGATCAATCTCGTCATGAAGCCATTAAAAAGGCTATGAATGAGAAGATGAAGAGAGGAACTCAAGTGAGAGATCATGTTTTGAATATGATCAATTACTTTGGAGAGGCTGAAGTTCACGGACTTATGATCGATGACCGCGCCCAAGTGAGTACGATTCTGGAATTACTCTCACCTGATTTTCTTCAGTTCAAGAGCAACTATGTTATGAACAAATTGAATTATACGATGACTCAACTGCTCAATGAACTACAAACCTTTGAATTGATATCGAAAGATAAAGGTAAAGATGGCTCAGCAACTGTTGCTGAAGTAAATGTTGCAGAAGAAAATCTCTCTACCTCTAACAAAAACGAGAAGAAAAAGAGCAAGGGGGCCTCTGGATCTAAGCCTAAAAAAAGCAAAAAGGGCAATACAAGCACCAAGAAGAATAACTCCAAGGACAAAAAGGCTAAGGGAAAATATTTTCACTACGGAGTTGATGGGCATTAGAAGAGAAACTGTAACAAGTATCTCTCCGAATTGAAAGAGAAGAAGAAAGATAAATATGATTTACTTGTTTTAGAAGCTTGTTTAGTGGAAGAAGATTTATTTGATATATCTCCCTGGATAGTTGATTCAGGAGCCACTAATCATGTTTGTTCTTCTTTTCAGATGCTTAGTTCTTCAAGGGAGCTTGTCGATAGGGAATTCACGATGAGAGTCGGCAATAGAGTCAAAGTTTCGGTAAAAGCAGTGGGAGTCATCCGTCTTCATTTTAGAAATAAATTTTTGCTATTGAACAATGTTTACTTTATTCCTGATTTTCGTAAGAATTTGATTTCTATTTCAAGACTATTTGAACAATGTTTAGTATTTCTTTTCTCAATAATGAGATTTTTATTTCTAGAAATGGTTTAAATATT
This sequence comes from Parasponia andersonii, assembly GCA_002914805.1. Classification (NCBI taxonomy): domain Eukaryota; kingdom Viridiplantae; phylum Streptophyta; class Magnoliopsida; order Rosales; family Cannabaceae; genus Trema; species Trema andersonii. The sequence continues at coordinate 298,802 of JXTB01000151.1, read as the reverse complement.
TGTTCTGCAAAAATGGAGAATAGATTTTACATGTTAAGGTTGGACGAACAATCACTGCTTAATATCGAAATGTTTAAAGTAGAATATCTCAAACCTAAAAAGCAAAAAGTTTCTCAAGACGACGATACATATCTTTGGCACCTTAGGTTAGGGCATATCAATCTAGATAGGATAAAAAGACTTATAAAGCATGGTCCTTTAAGAGAGCTAAAAGTTGGCACTCTACCTGTTTGTGAATCTTGTCTAGATGGAAAAATGACTAAAAGACCTTTCTCAGCAAAGGGCGAAAGGGCCAAAGAACCGCTTGAGCTTGTGCATAGCAATGTATATGGTCCATTGAATGAACAAGCAAGAGGCGGTTATGAATATTTTGTCACATTTATTGACGATTATTCACGATATGCATACGTGTACCTAATGCAAAGAAAATCTGAAACCTTTGAAAAGTTCAAAGAATTCACAGCAGAAGCTGAAAAGCAATTAGATAAGTCATTAAATACTCTTCGATCAGATCGAAAAGGTGAATACATTGATAATAAATTCAAGGATCACTTGCTGGAGAATGACATTCTATCCCAACTCATAGCACCTGGAACACCACAACAGAATGGTGTTGTAGAAAGGAAAAACCGAACGTTGCTTGATATAGTTAGATCAATGATGAGCTACTCTTCCCTACCACTCTTATTCCGGGGTTATGCATTACAAACTGCTGTTTACATTTTGAATGTAGTACCTTTCAAGTCTATCTAAGAGACACCTTTAGAGTTGTGGAATGGGCGTGAACCTAGTTTACGTCATATTCGTATATGGGGGTGCCCAGCACATGTACTGAAAGGAAAGACTGGGAAGCTAGAATCACATACAAAGGTTTGTTTATTTGTAGGTTATCCAAAAGGCATGAGAGAAGGTTTATTTTATAGTCCTCAAGAGAAAAAGGTATTTGTATCGACAAATGCTACTTTTCTTGAAAATGACTATATAACAGACTTCAAACCTCAAAGTAAAGTTGTACTAGAGGAATTATTTTCTGATCAGATCAGACCACAACTAATAACAGTTGTTGAATGACAAAATTATGAGACCACTATTCCAGATCAGAATACCTTGGCAACTCAATGTAGTGGGAGGGTTATTAGACCACCTGCTCGCTACAGGGAAGTTGGAAAAGCATATGTTGCTGTTTCCGATAGTAGCCAAGATGACCCATTGACATACAAACATGCAATGGAAGATTCTGATAAGGAAAAATGGCAAGAGACTATGAACTAAGAAATAGAATCTATGTATTCCAATTCTGTCTGGGAACTTATAGATCCACCTGAAAAAGAGGGAGTTGAAAAATAGGTGCAGATGAAAAAGTTGAAACGTTCAAGACAAGGTTAGTAGCAAAGGGTTATACCCAAAAAGAGGGAGTTGATTATAAAGAGATTTTCTCGCCAGTAGTCATGCTTAAATCCATACGTATCCTCTTATCCATTGCCACATGTTTAGACTATGAAATATAGTAAATAGACGTCAAGCCAACTTATTTGAATGGCTATCTTGAAGAAAGCATCTATATAGTGCAACCAGACGGTTTTGTAGCTAAAGGCCAAGAGCAGAAAGTTTGCAAGCTACTTAGGTCCATTTATGGACTTAAGCAAGTTTTGAGATCATGGAATCTAAGATTTGATAAGACGATTAAATCTTATGGTTTTGATCAAAATATTGATGAACCTTGTGTATACAAGCATATCAAAGACAAGAAATTGGTCTTCCTAGTTCTTTATGTAGATGATATTTTACTTATTAGGAATAATGTGGAAATATTATCTAATATAAAGAAGTGGCTAGCTGAGCAATTCCAAATAAAAGATTTAGGAGAAGCAAAATATGTGCTTAGGATCCAGATTATTTGAGATCGCAAGAACAGATTTTTAGCACTGTCTCAGGCATCTTACATTGATAAGGTGCTCATTCGTTTTTTGATGTAAAACTCCAAGAAAGGATAGTTACCTTCTCGACATGGAGTTATCCTTTCCAAAGAACAATGTCCCAAGGTACCTCAAGAGGAAGAAAATATGAGACAGGTTCTTTATGTGTCTGCAATTGGCAGCCTTATATGTGCTATGTTATGTACTAGGCTTGACATATGCTACGCAGTAGGGATAGTCAGTTGTTTTCAATCAAATCTAGGATTAGATCACTGGATAGTAGTAAAGCATATTCTCAAGTATCGTAGGACAACGAGAAATTATATACTAGTTTTTTCAAGTCAGGACTTAATTCCTATTGGTTACACTGATTCTGATTTTCAATCAGATAAAGATACTCGAAAGTCGACGTTTAGGTCAGTGTTCACTCTTTGTGGTGGAGCCGTTGTCTGGAGAAGTGTTAAACAATCTAGTAATGTAAATTCTACTTTGGAAGCATAATATATAGCAGCTTGTGAAACAACTAAAGAAGCAGTTTAGCTCAGAAAGTTCTTTACTGATTTGGAAGTTATTCCAAATATGGATAAGCTACTGACTTTATACTACGACAATAGTGGAGCGGTGGTGAATTCAAAAGAACCAAGAGGTCACAAGAGAGGAAAGCATATAGAGAGAAAGTATCATCTAATTAGAGAAATAATACATTGAGGAGACGTGATCGTTATGAAGATTGCATCCGAAAACAACATTACTGATCCTTTTACAAAAACGCTTTCAGCGAAGACTTTTGAGAGTTACTTGGAGGGTTTAGGATTGAAAGACATGTCTCACCTGCTTTAGGGTAAGTGGGAGATTGTTAAGGTTTATGCCCTAAAAGCATGTATATTTTGGATATTTGCTGAATTAATAAAATGATATTTTTCTATTTGAATTTGTGCATAATTGGTATATCATTAAATATCAGAAAATTCATGGTTTATTTATGTGACCATAAATTTAACATATAAATGTTATATACATGAGGATTAAATTTATGGATAATAAACTAAATATAGTCCGTAATAATTAATTAAAGTTTGGAATCTTTAATTAAATATTATTAGTACGGTCCATTAATATTGAGAATGTAATAGTCTTATCCGGATTATTGATGTGTTGACATCACAATGGAGGTACTTTATATAATTTGATTATATAGGACTGAACCAGACATGATTTGAATCTCACATAAATTCTGTTAACTGTTAAGAGTTCAAATAATGTTACTAGATGATCGTATGTAGATCAATCTTAATCCTGAGTAATTATAGACTCCTATTTATAACATTATATTCTTTGACATACTTGTTAAAGGTTTGTTTTTAAACAAATCGAAATACTTATATCTTGGGAGCATGATGAGATGAGTAGCTGGGAATGTAACTTACAGATATGGAATCCATTCGTTCCATTAGGAAACTAGAAAGATGATTCCCTTGTGTATTGATTCAGGACTTGAACAGTTTGAGTACTTAATTTATAATATATTTATAAATTAATTATTCATTAGAGAATAAATGGTACACAAGGATAAAGATGTAATTGGAGAGGTAAACGGAACATGATCTAGCTCCAATTATGAATTGTCTATGGAGGATTGAACTACATGTAATGATTAAATCGATAGACTGCTCACTGTTTTCTGAGTAAATTAATTCTGTAATATCAAGAGTGCAATTCCGGATTTTTAGTGGAGTAATACTGGAATTAATAAATTAGATAAATTAATTAAAGAGTTTAATTAATTGTCATAATTTATTGGAGCTTGAATTACAGGTCCATAGGTCCCCAATTCCACCTCTTACAAATACTGTACTGGATATTACATTATTTTTGTTACTGCACACTTTGTCTAGATAAATAGTTTATCTATATGTAATTAATAATAATTATTAATTAATTTAAATTTATGGAGAGATAAATTTCCTAATTTATTTAAATTTTGAATTTAAAAATATCTAATTATCAGATAATTAGATAAATAGAAATTGGGAAACTGACTGAAAGTGAAACACTCTTCCTTGAAGGAGTGAATTATCTGCTAGTTTATATATATATTAATTAGATTAAAAAGATATATATATATATATATATATATATGTGTGTTTAGGTTAATAAAATAAAAAAAGTAAACCAACGTTTTCTTCAAAACGTTTTATATATATATATATAAATTAATTAATATGATTAATTAATTAATTTATTAAATAATTTAATATATATATATATATATATATATAAGAAATCCTAGTAGGAGACATTACGTATTATTTTCTACAGAGTCTCCATAATTTAGAGAGAAAAAGAAGAGAGTCTTCCTATTCTCTATAGAACAAACTCTTGCAATCTCATGTGTTGAGAAAATTGCAAGTGACTAAAGTGTGAGTTTGAGAGATTGTACGCAATGCCCACACGTTCATCCAATTGTGCTTGAGGCTTGGATTAGAAAATCGTAGTTTAGAAGATAGTAAAGTTAGGATCCGCTGATAGGTTACAAGAAGTATTAGATCTATTTTCTTTGTTTATTCTTATTTACTATGAATTAATACTATGCACTCGTATAGTCAATTGATTTGAAAAAAGTTTTGAATGTTCCTAAGCCAATCTTCCACTCGAAAATCGTTTTAAATCCAACGAATCTACCGGACAACCAAACTTGTCTTCCTTCTCTGGCAACAAATCACAAGCCTTGGGAGTAACACTACTACTATACCCTTTGATATTTGAACAATTCGATCCACAACAATTTCTTATCATTCTTCTTTAATGTCATGGTCACGTTCGATATGCAGAAAGAATTGTGACGGTCCGAATGACGTTTTCCGCAACGACATCTCGGTAGCTTATCGATCTGATCACGTGCATCGCATTCGGGTCGTAACCGTCCAGGTGGGCCTTGTAGTTTCCGGTCATCCAGAAGACGTACTTGATCATGGACTCGGTGTCGATGGCGGTGATGTCTTCGGCTCTCAAGTCTTGGATTCCGCCTTGACATTTCGCTGCCGAGAGCTATGGTGGCGCTATCCGAGGAAATGCACGTGAGCCGTCTGATTACGAGGCGTTCGGTTGGCTTTTCCGAATTTGATTCCGTACTGATCCAAACCGCTCTTCAACGGAGATGCAGTCGTCGCCGGAGACTACGAAGCAGTCCTCAATTCGAGTGTTCGTGCAGGAATCTGGATGACGAAGAAGAAGAAACCATGCATAATTAGTACCCCTTATCATATTTTGAAAGGGGTTAATTTCTAGACCTTCTATCTTCAAAATTTGATGAAAAATAGGCCATTCAGATTTGTAGAAATACCATAATGCCCCCAAAATAACATGTGACAATTATGTCATTTGACAAATTCGTAAGGTTGTATTTCTTGAAGGAAATTACATGATAATTTTGTCGGAATAATTTATATTTTTGTCCCCCGTGTTGCACTTGCAAACAGCAACAAGTTATTTCTATTTCTATGAGAATAAGTTTTGCGGAAACTGATGGTCGGACACATGATTCGATAAGGCAATTAACAAATATTCAAGCAGAGAGAGAGAGAGTGATTAACAAATATATGTCCGGTGACACAGTTAATTTTGTTAACACTTAGGACAATTTTAATTTTGTCATTAATTATCAAACTTCCAAAAATGGGAATAGGTCACTTTTTCATTTAGAAAAATACGTAAATAAATATATAAGTAATATAATGCAACTGATTACCTGGGTTTATTCCATCTGTGTTAGGAGAGTCGATTGGAGCAAGAATTGTGAGCCCTTGGATTAATACATTCCCCGCAGATTTCAGTCACACAAGAAAATAGTACAGTTACTCAAACCAGGGGTGCTAGACGCCAGTTTTAATGTGTCGTTTCTCTTTTGTCTATTATTCTCTCTCCGGCTTAAGGCTATTATTATTTTTAGAGTTAAACGATATTCATAACCTTAAATTATATTTATACTTCCGAATTTTCAAACTAGTTATAGCATTAATGATCTTTTTTCAGAAATTATTAAATATTTAATAAAAATATGTAAATCATTGTAGAGTACATATTTTATAATTGTTATTAAAAATGAGATTCTAAATCTTTAATCTATATAGTAGATTATCAAAATTTATGCAATATCATTTTTTTTACCAACTATTAAATCCTTTACAAGAATTAGTCTTATACAAAGTGTATAGTTTAGTAATTATGGTTAAAAACGAGATTTAGACTAATAAAAATAAATAATGCACAATTATATGATTTGTAATAGTTTATAATAAATAGATTATTGTTATAACAATTGCATAATTCATGAGTCATAATTATGTAAGTTAAAAATTTAGAAAACAAAATGATCAAATTAGTATAATTAAGGAACCACTACTATATTTACCTTATTAGTATTATTAGAAATATGCTATAAAGTATTATGCTCAGCACCATATGATATATGTTATTAGCTAATTATAATTATAATTCAAATAGAGTTAGTAACTAAAATTTTTCTCGCGTTGACAGACGAAACAAGATGGGGAAATCAAGGTGAGATCGAAGATTTGCACGTGATTAGAGTACAAGATATCGATCATTGACGGTCGGGTTGCATTTTTGAAAAATTACAAGGAGCACCTTGCCCATCCAATGTGCCGTTATTACCTAATTTGGAAAAAGAAGAGAAAAAATTACAGCCAAAATCTACTGGAATTTTATTCCAATTTCACTTGCAATTCATATAGAAATGAATTTTCGGGAAACATTCTTGAAACCATTATTTTTTTTTTAAAATCTATAGAATTTAAATGTTAACTACTATAAATAAAATAGAAATTATAGGAAAAAATTAATAAGATATGTACTAGAGAATGAGAATATTATAAATCAATATAGGGTGTCTATTATATAAAAAAAATAAATGACATTCTATATTTATATATGCAATACATAGAATAGTATTTTTTTTCTTTAATATAACTTTTTAACTCATTATTACTAATTTTGATATATATATATATATATATATAGGTTGTTAATCCAATAGGTATTTTTTTTTTACTTATGGGTAAGTATTTTTTTTAGCCGTTGGATCACCATCTAATAGTGATCCAATGACTATAATGAAGTATATGAAAAGACTTGCACCATTAATGCTCTTTCTCTCTTTTATTTTTTACAATAAAAAAATGTACATGCTAAATTTTCATTAGTCAAATTGATACCTATGTATAGATAAAAAAAAATATATACTAAATTGGTGGCCATGTATATAACAATTACAATATTCATTAATGATATATATATAAATATAAAATATTTTCACACATTAATACTCGTGCGGTGTGATCACATAATAAGCAGCCCTACCACATCCAAATTAAAATACCAAGGACATATACAAACGAACTTCAAAGTTACGAGAATACGCAAGTAGCCAACTAGCCCAAGTACCCAACATTCACTGAATCAAACAAAAAATAAAGTAAAATAATAAAAACCCAACGTAGGTATCAGTGTGGGACAATTTTTCTAGAACAATGATAAGGTAGCCGAAGGTGTTTCTTTAATGGGTGATGAATTATAATTAATATGCTGAGTCGTAGTAAAAAATTGACACACGTCATCCTTATTCTGTTTCGAGCTAGTTACTTAATGTTCACATTCATACGATACTAAAATTATGATTAATAATATACAACGTTTTACTTCTTTTACGACCCAAAATTCGGGTCAGTCGCACAATGAGAATTTCAAATGAAATTTTTTTTGATATATTTAAAAAGTGTTAAAAGTTTTAGTTTTCTAAAATGGTCTGTTTAAATAAAATAATTAGAATTTCATCTCGTGAACTACTCTCATAGTTCGTATACATCATTAAACATAAATTGAATAAACACCGAAAAGATATAAATCAAATAGATGTTCAAACATCATCATCATCCACTTCAAAACAGACATCAGAATCGCATACATGAGTTCACAGATAAAAATGGAAAGTAGTACTCTTAGTTCAATGCTAAAACAAAACTCAAACAATCTAAACACCACAACAGCATACTTCAAGTATTACTAAGATAACAAACTACAATCTTGATGGCCTCTTACTCCTCTTAATCTCCAAGATCGCACTGGACACCACCTAAGGAAAAGAGTGAGTATAAAACGCCCAGTAGGAAGAACAATTACCTTGATGGAAAATATTTTAGTAATAGAAAACTCTTGCATGGTTAGTTTAAATCCAATACATATATGTATGATAATCTAAAACTGGAATTCGTCACGTATATGTATAAACAAATCAATATAATCAAAACTATTCAATTCAAATGCACATGACACAAATCAACCCATACCCATGAGCTCACATCCTCTCATCTGTGGAAACCCAGGATGATGGTATTAAGTATACCTAACAGTCTACCTGACACCTAAGTCCATACCTGGATGGGACACCCATATGTCGCTTACTAAATCTGGAGGGACAACCGAATTGCCTATGCCTGCCAAAGGGGGAGGTAATCAGAAGTAACAAAACCTCGCACGAGTTTACAGACTCTACATCGACGGTGGGGCACGCAGCACCACGCTATAAACCGACGATGCTAACATGGTGCTCATGTATGATCCTATGACACGTGTAACACAGAACTGAAGTGTGAAAATAATCGTACTTTGGTTTTTCAATAAAATAAGTATATTAGGTTTTTATAGAAAAACGGGCAGTACAACAGCCCTATTTTTGATATACCCAAAATAACTTGCACTCAGAAAAATCTCTAGAATAATACAGTATATATATGTATATCATAACATCACAATCCATCACATATGTTCAAGAAAACTAAAAACTACGTTTGTTTTCATATGTTGCAGAAAATAAGTTTTATTCGAAAATAGTATAAAACAGAGGTAATCGAATCCCTACCAAGAATAAAAATACCACATTATTGAATCCTCAAGGCGTCGTCGACAATTGTCCGGAGGGTCGAAAACCAATTCCAAGCCCTCGATCGTCCTCTTGCGAAAAGCCAACTTCTCAACAGAGCTTCAATTTTATAAACAGACCTCTTCACTGAATTCCTGGCACCCAAATTATCTAGGTTAGATATATAACTTGTCCAATTCGGATCCAGACCCATACCGGGCTGGTGGCACACAAATCGAGGAAAATCTTAGCCGTTCGATTTTGATTTTCGTGCTGATCACCAAACATAGGCAATCTATATATATATATATATATATATATATATATATATATATATATATATATATATATATCAAACTTCTCTATTTTTCGAGTATAATCCAAAAATGACTACAAAAACACAATCCAACAGCCAGATCAAAAAGTCAACTCAAGCTCAAAATATTCCAAAAATGGCAACTTTTGATTCGGGCATTATGGGTTTAAGATATATATACCTTGAGCTTTCTCTCAACGAGACGAATCCAATAAGCCCGGTTAGAGGTCAAATGGTGGCCGGAATCGTGGCTAGTGAGGAGAAATCCGAAACGGCCAAAAATGGCATTTTCCGACGAGCAGGCCTCGGCAACGGCTGGTGACGATCAGCGGAGCTTCTTGGCAGCACGGCGAGCTCGCGCCGGGTGGTTGGTGGGCCGGACTGTGACCTGGGCGGCAGCACGGCCCTTGCCGGTCCTTCGGTTGAGAGTGAGCAGAGAGAGAAAGAGTGACTGGGAAAAAGGAACCCACGTGTGTGGGAATATATGGGACTGTGTAATTTTTCAAAAAATTACACTATAGTCCCTGATTCCCAAATCTTTATCAATTCTGTCCCCTAAAATTTACAATTTAGTCCTTTTGTACAAAATTTTTGCAAATTAATTCACCCAATATAATATCTGAAAATTGGTAAAATGTCCAAATTATCCTCCCAAAAATTAGGGTTTTTACATTCTCGCCTCCTTAAAAAAAAATTTCCCCGAAATTCAAAATACAAGTTAAGGTTATATCATAATACAATTTTTGACTGATGGTTAAACAAATGAGGGTACTTCTCGTACATCTTCGTCTCGAGTTCCCAAGTAGCTTCGTCTTTTTTGTGATTTTCTCAAAACACCTTGATAAGCGAATCTCTCTGTTACGAAGCATCTTCAACTCTCTAGCCAACAAATGAACAGGCTGCTCTTCATAGGACACATCTTCTTTGATCGTTACATGCACAAACTGAACAACATGAGATGGGTCCGGCGTGCACTTTTTCAACATCGATACAGGAAACACATCATACACGTGACCCAGTTGTGCAAGTAGATTCAAGCGATACACCACTGGTCTAATTCTCTCAGTGATCTCAAAGGGACCAATATATCTTGGAGCAAGCTTACCTTTAACCCCAAATCTTGTTACACCATGTCTTGGAGTCACTTTCAAGAATACGGAATCACTAGTATCGAACTCTACCTCACGCCTTTTCGGGTCAGTATAGCTCTTCTAGCGATTCTGAATCTCCTTAAGTCTCTCCCAGATATCCTTGATCTTCTCAGTAGTCTCTTCAATCAGTTCAGGTCCAAAAGTAACACGCTCTTCGGGTTCTGCCCAACATAAAGTCGACCTACACGGCCTCCCATATAACACTTCATATAGAGCCACACCCACATTGGTCTGGTAACTGTTATTATAAGCAAATTCCACCAAAAGAAAAAGGATCATTTCAGTTCCCACCAAAATCCAGTATGCAACAACGTAGCATGTCCTCAAGAATCTGAATAGTCCTTTCAGATTAACCATCTGACTGAGGATGGTGAGTCGTACTGATGTCCATTTGCGTACCCAATGCTTTATGCAAGGCTCTCCAAAACTTAGAAGTGAACCTTGGATATCTGTCAGAGACTATGCTTGAAGGCACACCATGCAAGCGTATGGTGTTCTCCATATACAATCTACTGAGCTTAGTAAGTGAGTAGTCTATCCGGATCGATATAAAGTGAGCACTCTTCGTCAACCGATCGACTACCACCCAAACTGCATCATTCTTCCTCAAGGTCTTTGGCAAACGAGTCACAAAGTCCATCGTGATCTTGTCCCACTTCTATTCCAGAATTGGTAATAGCTGAAATAACCCAGCTGGCCTTTGGTGTTCAGCTTTGACTTGCTAACAAGTCAAACACTTAGCCACAAAGGTAGTTACATCCTTCTTCATCCCTTTCTACCAATACTGCCTCTTCAAGTCTCAATACATCTTGTCACTACCCAGATGTATAGTAAACCTTGATTTTTGAGCCTCAATTAGAATGGTTTCTCGAAGATTAGAGTCATTAGCTACAACCAACCTCCCACTGAAAAGCAAAAACCCTTCTCTGTTAGTGCTCCAACTATCTAACTGTTCACCATTCTTAAACCAGTTCCAGATTGCCCTCAACTCCCTGTCTTACCACTAACTCTGTTGGACAGTCTGAAGTAGTGATGGTGAAATCACAATGTTGCTCAAGCATGCAAACCCTTTGTTCTCGAAGTACTGCAACATTAATCACCAATCGCAACTGAGTTCCTCCAATCTTCAAACACCAGTGCAGCTAGTGCATCACGAGGCTTTCTACTCAGTGCATTAGCTACAACATTAGCCTTACCAGGATGATACTGTAGGTCGAAGTCATAATCCTCCATATACTCAACCCATATCCGCTATCTCAAGTTCAGATCTTTCTGAGTATAGAGATACTTCAAACTCTTATGATCGGAGAATATGTCAAACTTCACACCATAAAAGTAACATCGCCAAATCTTCAAGGCAAAGATCACTACTACAAGCTCTAAATCATGGGTGGGATAGTTCCTCTCATGTGGCTTCAACTGACGAGAAGCTTAAGCCACAACTTGACCATTCTGTATCAAGACACATCCCAAACCCATCTTCGAAGCATCGGTGTACACCACATAAGTTTCGCTACTGTTAGGAACAGTAAGAACTGGTACGATGGTCAAGCTCTGCTTCAACCTGATAAAAGCTTCTTCATTTTCGTGATCCCAAACAAACTTGACGTCCTTCCTGGTCAACTTCGTCAAAGGAAAAGCAATTCTCAAGAAATCTTACACAAAGCGACAGTAGTAGCCTGCCAAACCGAGGAAACTATATATCTCTATCACATTTTTCAGTTTTTCCTACTCTAGGACAGCTTCGATCTTAGCGGGATCGATTGAAATACCTTTATGAGAAATCACATGACCCAAGAACTTCACTTCTGACATCCAAAATTCACACTTCGATTTCTTGGTATACAACTAATGATCTCTCAAGGTCATAAGTACTATCCCCAGATGTTCGGCATACTCTTCTTGAGTCTTGGAATACATCAAGATGTCATCGATGAACACAACCCAAAAACGGCCTGAAGACCCGATTCATGAGATCCATAAATATTGCGGGAGTATTTGTCAAACCAAACGACATCACTAGAAACTCAGAATGACCATATCGAGTTCTGAATGTTGTCTTAGGTATATCATCCTCCATTATCTTCAACTGATGATAACCGGATCTCAAATCGATCTTAGAGAAGAATCTTGGACCACCGAGTTGATCAAACAACTCATCTATTCTTGGCAAAGGATACTTGTTCTTCACCGTCAACTGATTCAACTTCCTGTAGTCCACACAGAGTCTCAACGAACCATTAGCTTTCTTTGCAAATAAAACAGATGCACCCCAAGAAAAGTGCTACTGCGAATGAAGCCTTTGGAAAGCAGCTCGAACAACTGTTCTCTTAACTTTTCCATCTCAGCAGGCGCCATGCGATAGGCTGTAATAGAAACTAGTTGAGTTCCAGGAATTAGTTCAATATAGAACTCGATCTCTCTATCAGGTGCTAACCTTGGTAAGTCTTCAGGAAACACCTTCGAATACTCACACACCACTGGAATCTATGGGTCTTGATTGTCTGTCTTGGGTCTTGATTGTCTGTCTTCACCTCGCCATCCATGGCAAATAAGTTCCCGTAACACTCGAGTTTCTTCCTTCCACCTATGCATGCTTTCAAAACAGGACTAGGCTTCAACGGACTCATCCCAGTCCTGATAGACAATAGGTTGCCCATCACCAAAAAAAAGAGTCACCCGCTTCTTATGACAGTCTACAACGGCTCGATACTTCGACAACCAATCCTTACCGAGTATCACGTCATATTGTCCTATCGGCAACACAACCAAATCAGCAAAAAACTTCCTATCACCGACCACAACTCGATAAGAATTACACACACTAGACACATTAGCTACTCCTCCCATAGTTGTACCCAACGTCAATACATAATCCAAATCAGAAAATTCCAACCCCAATAGTTGAGCAAATAACAAGGATATGAATGAATAGGATGCACCAGTATCAAACAAAACATGTGCCCAAGAGTGTGAAAAAAGGATCATACTGTCAACAACATCTTAGCTAGTGCGATCCTGAGTGTCGTTTGCCCCACTAAAAGCATAGGCTTGGTCAGTCACTTTTCCTTTCCCCTTATTGCTTTTTCCCTGGCTTGGATGGCTACTACTAGATCCAGGACCACTACTGCTATATCCATGCCCACCTTGACTCCCTAAGGCCTGAGGAGTCGGAAAACGAGTAAAACCTTGAGGGCAGTACTGATATTGATAAGGCTGAGGGGAAGTATAAGTCTACAAAGAGCCCTGTGACTGTTGCGGCCTTGCTTGAGTGTTCTGACTGGCTCCTCTGTGGTCCTCCCTGAGAAAGAGGAGATTTTTGTAGACAGTTGGGACACTCCTTCTTTCGATAATCCTGCTGGCCACAAACAAAATATCCTCTATACGGACTACCTCTGCCACCTCCTGAAGAACTACTATTGTTTGAGCTCCCACTGTTCGGAGTACCCTGGGCTGACCACTGCCTTTGGTTCCTTCTGGTGGCTTTTCTGTCATTACATCTCCGCTGGTTCCTCCTAGAATCCAATCCTTCTTCAATGGCCTCTGCCCATTGGGCAGCCACTGCAATCTCAGGAAGAGTATAGAAAGTCTGAGTACCAATTCTATTAAAAATGTTCCGATTCAGACGACTCCTGAACTTGGCAGCTTGGTACTTTTCACTCGTACCTGGTCCAAGAGCAATACTTGCCAACTCAGTGAACTTTATCAGGTACTCATTCATAGTTCTATTACCTTGAATCAAAGTCTTAAATTGGTTCATAACTTCATCCTGTTGATCCTCATTGGCATACTGGGCCTTAAAATCCGCTCAAAGTCTTCCCAAGTCAGACCCAATACATCTTGCATCCGTTCCACTGTTTCCCACCAATGAATGGCACTCCCCGTCAAATGGGCAACAGCAAACACAGCCCAAAACTCAACCAGAGTACCAAGGGCTCGAAAGTACCTCTCCATCTCATACAATCAAGCAAATGCCGTGAGAGCTCTTGGCTTATCATTAAACTGCCCAGGCTAGAGATGCATGAACCGCTGGAGATGATCAAACTGATCCAACTGATATTCCCTTGGAGCTGGAAGCTGATAGTCTGGATTGCTTATCTAGGTGAATACCTGCTGCATTGCCTCGATCAAATGAGTAAAATCCAGACGAGGAAGTTTGGCACCTGGCTGGTGCCTCAGAACTCTTCTTGGAGGCATCCTTAAAAGTCTGAAACAATATCCCAAACTATTAATGCGATAATGATGAATGCTTGTCATAAAATCAACTTCAATCTAATTTAATGGTGATACGTCTGAGCTGTTAAACTTAAAGCTTTGATACCAAAATTTCTGTCACGACCCAAAACCCGGGTCAGTGACAGAAGGGGAATTTCACAAAGATGAGAAATTCCTTAATTTATTAAAAAGTGTCAAAAATTCTAGTTTTATAAAATGGTCCATTTAAATGAAATAATTAGAATTTCATCCTATGAACCACTCCTACAGTTCGTATATATCATTAAACATAAATCAAATAAAAACCGAAAAGACATAAATCAAATATATGTTCAAATATCATCATCATCTACGTCAAAACAGACTAATCTTTGTTCAATACTAAAATAAAACTCAAACAATCTAAACACCATAACAGCACACTTTAAGCATTACCAAGATAACGAACTACAATCTTGACGGCCTTTTACTCCTCTTGATCTCTAAGATCGCACTGGATACCACTTGAGGAAGGGAATGAGCATAAAATGCCCAGTAGGAAAAATAATTACCTCGATCGAAAATATTTTAGTGATAGAAAGCTCCTGCATGGCTAGTTTAAATCCAATACATACATATATGATAATTTAAAACCAGAATTCGTCACGTATATGTATAAACAAATCAATATAATCAAAACTATTCAATTCAGATGCACATGACACAAATCAACCTATACCCATGAGCTCACATCCTCTCATCTGTAGAAACCCAGGATGATGGTACTAAGTGTACCTAACAGCCTGCCTGACACCTAAGCCCATACCTGGAAGGGACACCCATGTGTCGCCTATCAAACCTGGAGGGGCAACTAAATTGCTTATGCCTGCCAAAGGGGGAGGTAATCAGAAGTAACAAAATCCCGCACGAGTTTACGGACTCTACACCGATGGTGGGGTATGCAGCGCCACACTATAAACCCACGATGCTAAAACGGTATTTATATATGATCCTATGATACATGCAATACAGAACTGAAGTGTGAATATAATCGTACTCTGGTTTTTCAATAAAATAAGTATATTAGGTTTTTATAGAAAAACGTGCAGTATAACAGTCTTATTTTTATTATACCCAAAATAACATGCACTCAAAAAAAATCCCCAGAATAATACAGTATATATATGTATATCATATCATCACAGTTTATCACATATATTTAAGAAAACTAAAAACCACGTTTGTTCTCATATGTTGTAGAAAATAAGTTTTATTCGAAAATAGTATAAAACTGAGGTAACTGAATCCCTATCTCACAAGAATAACGATACCACGCTGTTGAAACCTGAAGGCATCGTCGACAATCATCTGGAGGGTCGGGAACTAATTCCTAGCCCTCGATCGTTCTCTTACGAAAAACCAACTTCTCAACAGAACTTCAATTCTACAAACGGACCTCTTCACTCAATTCCTAGCACCCAAAATAGCTAGGTTAGATATATAACTTGTCCAATTCGGGTTCGGGCCCACACCGGGCTGGTGACACATAAATCGAGGTAAATCTTAGCCATCTGATTTTGATTTTCGTGTCGATCACCAAACATATGCAATATATATATATATATATATATATATATATATATATATATATATATCAAACTTCCTCATTTTCTGATTACAATTCATCAAACTTCCTCATTTTCTGAGTACAATTCAAAAATGATAACAAAAATACAATTCAACGGCCGGATCAAAAAGTCAACTCAAGTTCAAAATATTCCAAAATTGTAACTTTTGATTCGGGCATTATGGGGTTAAGATATATATAGCTTGAGTTTCTTCTCGACGAGAAGAATCTAACGAGCCCAGTTAGAGATCAAATGGTAGCCAGAATTGTCGCCGGTGACGAGAAATCCAAAACGGCCGAAAATGGCGTTTTCCGGTGAGCAGGCCTCGGCAGCGTCTGGCGACGGCCAGCGGAGCTTCTTGGTGGCACGGTGAGCTCACGCTGGGTGGTTGGCAGGCCAGACGGCGACCTGGGCGGTGGCGCAGCCTTCGCCGGTCCTTCGGCCGAGAGTGAGCAGAGAGAGAGAGAGAGAGAGCGTCAGGGAAGAGAGAGAGAGAAAAGAGAGAGAATGACTAGGAAAAAGGAACACACATTATTGGGAATATATGGGATTGTGTAATTTTTCAAAAATTACGCTATAGTCCCCAATTCCCAAATCTCTATCAATTCTGTCCCCCAAAATTTGCAATTTAGTTATTATGCACAAAATTTTTGTAAATTAATTTACCTAATATAATACCTTAAAATTGGTAAAATATCCAAATTACCCTCCCAAAAATTTTGTTTTTTACAATTCTGTGAGTATTTAGATATAAAAATGTACCCTAGTTTATCACATGCATACTTGGGAAGCAAGAATAACGACATCTTTACGGAGGAAAAGAGTGAAATAGCCGGTGAGACTAAAGCTACCGGTCAGCCATTTACCGGGCGGAACAATTAGCTGCGCTCCACCGTCCGAGATGATCAACTGGGCTTTGAAGGACTTTGTGTTGGAAGATACTCTGTCGCCTACGCCACCGAAATCTGTCAAAAGTGCATTGTGCTTTCGAGAAGTACATCTCACTGCCGCCTTGTGCTGATCATCATCCGCGTTCTTCAAATCCTGATCGGGTCTATATTCTCCCCAAAACAACTGTAATAATCCATCTATATATATATCAATGGCCCAAAACATGGTCCAAAAACTAAAGTATATAAATGGCCTATGATTCAATTTTACCCTCTAATTTTATATATATTCAAAGGTTGCTAATCTAGTACATATATTTTGTTTTAACTGATGGATTATCGTAATAATCCAATAATTATAATAATATATATAAAAATATTTGTATTATTAATATTATTTCTCTCTCTTATATTTTATCATAAAATAAATATGCACGGCTAAAATAATACTAAGTTAAAAAAAATACTTACCTATATATATATAGGCAATGTGGAATTAGAAGGGAATTAAAACAAATAATAAATAAATTATAAACCTATGGACTTGTATTAATTGGACAGAGATAATAGTGGAGGGGAAGAAGAGTCCATGGATTCTCTGGATTTCATGGGAGATAGCTCTATGGCGAATTGGGTAACAAAAATTGGACGTAAATTGTTAATGAAATTTATTTAAACAAACCAAACATCATCATCAATAGTCTCACAATCTAGCACACTAATTATACAGTCCGAATTTGTGAAACGGGCCCTTAAGTATTTTATTACAAGCCAAGATAAATAAACAAAAATATCTTACAAAGTTACCAATTTCTAATTTGGTAACTAGCTCCTCCCTAAACTGCTCCTAAATCTCCAAAATCATACCAAGCACTACCTAAAAGGGAAAAAGTAAGGAGTAAGCATTCACATGCTCAGTAGGAATTTAATTACTTTTTGGATGGATGTAATTTCTCAAACCTGCATAGTTAGTTCCTTTAAATCCATTTATAAATCAAGTTTATAAATTCATGGTATTCAGAATAATCACATACTCAAAACAAAAATCAAAACCACATCATTGTACATATCATGTATCAACAAGAATATAAATGAGCTCTCATCCTCCCATTACAATCCTGTAATACCTCTGTAGTAGAGGTACCCACCATCCTGATACTGCCTGTAAGTGTATCAGCAAAAACCTGTGCAGGTGTTTAGGTCTCTCACTTAATGCTGTAGCAACTCGCCAGCGATCTAAAAATACTGTGATACTATTATGGAACTCAAGTGTGTAATCATATGGTATATACAACGTGTAATAATATACAATAATCATGCATCCAATAATCAAATCATGCTTTAAAATTCAACTTGGCATTATTCTGAGATTTACTATACATGGGCAATTCACAACTATTTTACCCTATAGTCACAATATAAAAATATGTATAAAATCCACACAGTCCAATCCAAGCATAATTCAATAATTTTCAGCAATTTTATAAACCATCGTAAAATTATGATTTTCCATAAATAAGTTTTAATGCAATTAAAATCTGAAGTAAATATAAAAGTCAGGTAATCGAATCCCTATCACAATATGGTATTAATACCAGGCCAATGAAAGTCGAACAATCTCCTCTGGTTACTCAAGTGCTTAAACGGCAATTTCCGGTTCCCGATAAGTCCACTTGAAAAAGTGACTTTTCAACCAGAGCTTGAAACACAGAAACGGAGGTCACCATTGAATTCAGAGTACTCAAAAATGTAGGTTAGGTATATATTTTGTGAAAATAGGTCCCGGTGCAGAACCGTATTGTGGCACGCAAAACTGTAAAATTTTATGTCACAAAAATCCAATTTTCATTTCTCAATGAAACATAGTGATATTTTATATGAAAATTCGTGTCTCGATTTCACTGAGTCCAAATTCGAAGTCAGAACTAAGTTTCGAGATCCCTAGCATTAATTAACCCAAAAAATATGAGAATTACATATATACCACATTTTGAAAGTAATTAGAAAAATATCATCTTTTTCTAATTACTATTTACTGCACTTACCATTTCCCTTTTATATTTTCTCAACCTTAATTATTCATGATTTTTAACCCTTTTTGTCTCATGTATTTACCTCGGGTAAATAAATCTTGTAACCAAATTAATTACATAAATATCACTTTTTACATTATTGGTAAGAACGGTAAATATGATAAAAACTTACCAAAGAGGAATTTTGACGAGCAATTACCTGGAGTTAGTCAGAGATGATGAGACGAGACTCCACTCGCCAGAGGTGTTGAAAACAGAGGTTGGACGGCGCTCCGGTGGCCGAAAAGCCTCGCCGGAAGTAAAATTTTTACAGGGCTATTGCGGCTTCGTCCGACGTCGAAACGAGGCGAGACCAGTGGCTTGGCTTTTTCTTTGAAAGCTCTTCTATGCAGGCTAATGTGTGGGCCCAGGCAGGTGACGGTGATAGCGTGATGGAGCTCGAATAGAAACTGCTCATTTCTCATATTTTCTCTCTTCCAAGCCTTTCTATTTGAGAATTTGAGAGTTTTAAGGGGTTTATAAGCAAAAACCAAACACTGTAGCAAATTAATAAAATATTTTAGATATTTTCAATATTTATTCCAAAAATTGATATTTATAACC
This sequence comes from Parasponia andersonii, assembly GCA_002914805.1. NCBI lineage: Eukaryota > Viridiplantae > Streptophyta > Magnoliopsida > Rosales > Cannabaceae > Trema > Trema andersonii. Next base: position 279,134 of record JXTB01000151.1, on the reverse strand, counting down.
AAATTTTACATCCTCCCCTCCTTAAAGGAATTTCGTCCCGAAATTCGAATATAAAGTTCAAAGTACAACCTTAAGCTGAAATTTAAACAAATGTAGATGTTTTTCGTACATTTCTGTCTCAAGCTCCCAAGTAGCTTCATCTTCCTTTTGATATTGCCAGAGAACCTTGACAAGCGGTATCTCTTTCTTTCGAAGTACTTTGAGCTCTCTTCCCAGTATTTGAACTAGTTGTTCCTCGTATGTTACATCTTCTTGTAATGGTACTTCTAATAATGGACGATATGCAATGGGTTAGGCACATACTTTCTAAGTATTAAGACATGAAAAACATTATATACTCAGCCCAATTGTGGAGGCAAATCCAAGCAATAAGCTACTGGCCTAATTCTAGCAGTAATCTTGAATAGTCTAATATACCTTAGAGCCAATTTGCCTTTTAGTCTGAATCTAGTGATCCCACGCCTTGGCATAATTTTTAAGAATATTTGATCACCAACTTCGAACTCTACTTCATGTCTCTTTGGATCTGCATAGCTTTTTTGACGACTCTGCATAACCTTGAGTTTTTCTCAAATCTTGGAAATTTTCTCACTAGTCTCTTGTATTAATTCTGGCCCAAGAGTAACACGCTCCTCTGCATCAGCCTAACACAAAGGTGATCTACATGGTCTCCCATATAATACCTTATATGGAGCCATGCCAAGATTGACTTGGTAGCTGTTATTGTAAGCAAATTCCACCAATGACAGGTAATTATCCCAACTTCCACCAAAATCTAGTATACAAGAGTGAAGTATGTCTTCTAGAATCTGAATAGTCTTCTTAGATTAGCCATCTGTCTGAGAATGATGAGCTATACTGAGATTTAGTTATATTCCTAAAGCTCTCTGAAAAGCTCTCCAAAACTTTAATGTAAACCTTGGGACTCTGTTAAAAACTATGCTTGACAGCACCCAATGCAAACAAACAATGTTATCAATGTAAAGACAACTAAGCTTGTTAAACAAAAAATCAAACCTGGTTAGTACAAACTGAGCAGTCTTTGTCATCTGATCAACAATCACCTAAACTGCGTCATTATTTCTCTGAGTTTTTGGCAAACCCATCACGAAATCCATTGTGATCTTATCCCATTTCCACTCCGGTTTGGGCAAAGGCTATAGTAGTCTAGCTAGTCTCTGGTGTTCTGCCTTGACTTGTTGACCAGTCATGCACTTAGCCACAAAAGTAGCTATATCACGCTTTATACCTTTCCATCAATATTATCTTTTCATATGATGGTATGTTTTTGTACTACCAGGATGTACCGCAAACTTGGACTTATGAGCCTCAGTGAGAATGGTCTCTCTAAGGTGAGGATCATTAGGTATAACTAGCTTTCCTCTTAAAAGTACAAATCTTTATTTATTTGTACTCTAACCTTCCAATTGTTCATTATTTTGGAGTTGATTCTTGATCATTCTCAACTCTTGATATTGCCATTGACTTTGTTGTACAGTCTGGAGAAGTGCTGGTATAGCCACAATATTATTGAGATAAGCAACATTGCCAGACTTGAAGTGCTATAAATCATACTCACCAATTGCCATTAAGTTCTTTCATTCTTGAAAAATAAATGCAACTAAGATACCATGAGATTTTTGACTCTAGGCATCAGCTAAAACATTAGCTTTGCCAGGATGGTATTATAGTTCGAAGTTATAATCTTCCATGTATTCAACCCATCTACGTTGCCTCAAATTCAAATCACGCTAAGTAAAAAGGTACTTCAAACTCTTGTGATTGGAGAACATATCAAACTTCACACCATACAGATAATATCTCCAAATCTTGAGAGTAAAAATCACTGTTGCAAGTTCCAGGTCATGAGTAGGGTAATTCTTCTCGTGTGCCTTCAACTAACGAGAAGCATAGGCCACTTCTTTGCCATTCTGCATCAAAACACATCCCGAACTAGAACTTGAAGTATCAGTATACACAACATAAAGTTCATTACTGTTACGAACAGTAAGAATAGGTGTTGATATTAATCTCTTCTTTAGTTCCATAAAAGCTTCTTCACAATCGTTATCCTAAGAAAACTGACATTGTTTCTTATTAATTTGGTCAAAGGTAATGCGATTCTCGAGAAATGCTCTACAGAACAACGATAGTATCCCACTAAACCGAAGACTCTTCTAATCTCAGTTACATTCTTCAGTCTTTCCCACTTTAGAACATATTTAATCTTAGCAGGATCGACTGAAATACCCTCTTAAAAAATCACATGTTCCAAGAATTTCACTTCTGTCATCCAGAAGTCACATTTAGATCTCCTAGCATATAATTAATGATCTCTTAAAATTTGAAGTACAATCCTCAAATGTTCAGCATACTCTTCTCGAGTATTTGAGTATCAAGATATCATCAATTAAGACAACCATAAACTGATCTAGATAAGTTTTGAAAATTTTGTTTATGAGATCTATGAAGGCTGCAGGAGCATTAGTCAGACCAAACGGCATAACAATGAACTCAAAATGACTATAATGAGTCCTGAACACGATTTTCAGTATGTCTTCTTCTCGAATCTTCTACTGGTGATAACTCGATCTAAGATCAATTTTGGAAAAAGATTTAGATCCACCCAATTGATCAAACAACTCATCAATCCTTGGTAGAAGATATTTGTTCTTTATAGTAAGCTGATTCAGTCGCCTATAGTCAACACAAAATCTGAGTGTACCATTAGTTTTCTTGGCAAACAACACAAGTGCACCCCATGGAGAAGTATTATTCCTAATGAATCCCTTTGACAAAAGATCATCTAACTGACTTCTCACCTCAGTCATTTCTACTGAAGGTATGTGGTAGGGTGCAATAGAAACTGGCTGGGCTTCGAGAATTAAATCAATATAGAACTCAACCTCCCTGTCAGGTGGTAGCCCCGGTAAATCCTCTGGAAAAATATTTGAAAACTCGTTAACCACTGATATCTAGGGGCATTGATCGTTAGTCCCTACATCACCACTAATGGCAAACAGATTCCCGTAATATTCAAGTTTCTTCCTTCCACCTATGCATGCTTTCAAAATAGGAATAGGTCTCAAAGGATTCAATCAAACTTGATAAAAAATAAGACATCCATCCTCAAGCAAAAGAGTAACTCTCTTTTTGAAAAAATCAATGTTGGCTTGATATTTGGATAACCAGTCTATACCAGGAATTACATCAAATTATTGCATAGGCAATACAATTAAATCAGCCAATAATTTTTTACTATTAATCATAATTAGACAATCTTGACACACAGTGGAAATATTAGCTATTCCACCCATTGGTGTTCCCAATGTCAAAACAGGATCCAAAACAGAACATTCTAACCCTAACAATTGAGCAAATAACAAAGATACCAAAATTTTCTATCACGACTAAAATCCTGGGCCAGTGGCAAAAAGGAAATTTCACAAATAGAAATTCAAAGATTATTTTTAAAAAAAAAAATTATAAAATAATTTTAATAATAAATTTCTCACAGTTTTGTGATCACCATTAGACATAGATCATAATGAAATTTATTTAAACAAACCAAGTATATCAATAGTCTCATAATCTAGCACACTAATTGTACATACCGAGTCTGTGAAACGGGCTCTTAAGTATTTTATTACAAGCCAAGATAAATAAATAGAAATATCTTACAAAGTTACCAATTTCAAATAAAACATATGCCCAAGAGTGTGATATAAGAATCATACCACTAATAACTCCCTTTCTGGTCAGTTCACATGCATCCTCGACTTCGGTGATAGTGAAGGCTTGACCAGTAACTTTTTCTTTCCCTTTGTTCACTCTCCCTTGGCCAGGTTGGCTGCTATTAGCTCCTAGACCAAGTCCTCCTTGATTATTAGAAGCTTATGAAGTCTAAAAATTCTAGGTGAAGCCTGAACCTTGTGGCTGGTACTGGTGCTAGTATTAGGAACCAAAAGACTGCTGGAAAGAAGAAGAGTTGAATGCTTGAGACTGGTTCTGGGCTGGTCTCATCTGATTACCCTGGAATAGTACGGATGCACTATAGCTTCCCTGTGGCCACCTTGAGATAAGACTGGCTTCTACTAGCATAATGAACAAAACTTTTTCTGATGGCCTTGCTAGCCACAATGAAAGCATCCGTATGGTCTAAACTATCCTCCTCCCGAAAAACCACTACTCTGAGAACTCTAAGACTGCGATTGGCCTTGGTTTCTCCTATTAGCCTTCCTATCATTTCCGTTGTTCCTCGACTATTCTCTCATAGTCGACTTATCATCTAGAAAGACTTCAGCTTTTTGTGTTGTGACTACCAGATCAACTAAGTTGTCAAAATGTTGAGTCACGATCTTTTCCAGGATAGTTGGCCTCAGAGCTTCCATGAACTTAACTATCTGAAGGATAAGATCAGTCCCCGATGCATAGGCATATTGCACCAATTCTATGAACCGGATATAGTACTCACTCATAGTCAGGTCACCTTTTTTGAGTTACTCGTACTCTCTAATCATAGTAGACTTATAACTAGTATTGGCATACTAATCTCTGAACAGTCCTTCAAAGATCTCCTAGGTTCGTGATAGCTTAATACTTTCCTACCAGTTGGCAGCTCCATCAGACAACTTATAAACAACAAAGACTACTCAGAACTCAGTAGGCATCCTGATGGTTATGAAGATCTTTTTAACATCTCTCAGCCACTTCTCAGCTATAGTAGGGTTCGGTTTACCATCAAAAGTTGGTGGACTCAGCTTGATGAAATCTTTGAAAAAGTTAGCTTGACGAGCCTCAAGATCTCGTTGAGCTCTTAATCTCGGTATTTCCTACAAGCCTCATAAAGATCAGCAAGAGGGTCGGGAATTTCTTGTTGTGTTGGAAGAGTATCATTTATTGGCTCTTGCCTTGATACTCTTCTTCTCGAAGGCATTTTACTAGCCTATATAAATATGCCCCAGTGTCAGTGAAACAATGATGCTGATTTTTTTTTAAATACTTATTCTTTTTTTTTTGAAAACTAGTTACAATCTAATCGAACAGTGTCACATTCAAGGCAGTTAAATAACTCGCTCTGATACCAAAATTTTCTGTCTCGACCCAAATTCTAGGCCAGTAGTAGAAAGGAAATTTCACAAGTAGAAATTCAAAGGTTTTATTTTAAAAAAAAAATTATAAAATAATTTTAATAATAAAATTCTCATAGTTTTGTGATCACCATTAAACGTAGATTGTTAATGAAATTTATTTAAACAAACCAAAAATCATCATCAGAAGTCTCATAATCTAGCGTACTAATTGTACAAATCGAGTCCGTCAAACAGGTCCTTATGTATTTTATTACAAACCAAGATAAATAAACAGAAATATCTTACAAAGTTACCAATTTCTAACTTGGTAACTAGCTCCTCCCTAAACTGCTCGTGAATCTCCAAAATTACACCAAGCATTACTTGAGAGGGAAAAAGTAAAGAGTGAGCATTCGCATGCTCAGTGGGAATTCAATTACCTTTCGGATGGATGTAATTTCTCAAACTTGCATCGTTAGTTCCTTTAAATCCATTTATAAATCAAGTTTATAAATTCATGGTATCCAGAATAATCACATATTCAAAACCAAAACCACATTATTGTACATATCATATATCAATAAGAATATAAATGAGCTCTCATCCTCCCATCACGACCCTTTAATACCTCTGTAGTAGAGTACCTAGCATCCTGACACTGCCCATAGGCATATCAGCAAAAACCTGTGCAGAGATCTAGATCTCTCACTTAGCGCTGCAACAATTCGCCAGCGATCTAAAAATACCGTAATGCTATTATGGAACTCAAGTGTGTGATCCTATGGTATGTACAACATGTAATAGTATACAATAACCATGCATCCAATAATTAAATTATGCTTTAAAATTTAACTTTGTATTATTTTGGGATTTACTATACATGGGAGGCACACCGCTATTTTACCCCATAGTCACAATATAAAAATGTGTATAAAATCTACACATTCTAATCCCGGCATAATCCAATAATTTTCAGCAATTTTATAAACTATCGTAAAATCACTATTTTTCATAAATAAGTTTTAATGCAATAAAAATCCGAAGTAAATATAAAAGTCAGGTAATCGAACCCCTACTTTAATATGGTAGTAATACCAGGCCAATGACACTCGAATAATCTCCCACTGGTCACTCAGGTGCTTAAAAAGTAATTTCTAGTTTCGATAAGTCCACTTGAAAAAGTGATTTTTTAATCAAAGCTTCAAAAATAGAAACGGTGGCCACCATTGAATTCAGAGCACGAAAAAATGCTAAATTAGGTATATACTTTGTCAAAAATGGGTCCCGGTGCAGAACTGTATTGTGGTATGCAAAATGGTGCAATTTTGTGCCATAAAAATCCAATTTTCGATTCTCAACGAAACATAGTGATATTTTATATCAAAATTCATGTTTCTACCTCACTGAGTCCAAATTCGAAGTTAGAACTCAATTTCGAAGTCCCTAGCATTAATTAAGCCCAAAAATCCGAGAATTACATAAATACCACCTTTTGAAATCCTATTTTTCTAATTACTATTTACCGCATTTACCGTTACCCTTTTACTTTTACCAATTACAATCATTCATGATTTTTAACCCTCTTTCACCTTATGTATTTACATCAGATAAATAAATCATGTAACCAAATTAATTACATAAATATCACTTTTTATATTATTGGTAAAAACGGTAATTATGGTAAAACTTACCGGTGAAGAATTTTGATGAGCTGGTCGGTGATGACGAGACGAGACTCCACTTACCAGAGGTGTCGAAAACGGAGGTCGGACGATGCTCCGGTAGCCGAAAAATCTCGCTGAAAGCGGAATTTTTGCAGGGCTGTTGTGGCTTCGTCCGACGTCGAAACGAGGTGAGACCAGTGGCGTTGGCTTTGTCTTCGAAAGTCCTTCGATGCGGGTTGTATATGGGACCAAGCGCGTGACGGTGGCAGCACAGCGGAGCTCTAACAGAAACTGCTCCTTTCTCTTGTTTTCTCCTTTCTAAGCCTTTCTCTTTGAGAATTTGAGAGATTTTAGGGGTTTTATAACCAAAAACCGGACACATAGTAAATTAATAAAATATTTCAGATATTTTTAATATTTTATTCTAAAAATTAATACTTATAATTGTGTCATTGCATTTAAAAAATCCAAATTGCCCTTATTTTAAACCAAATTTTACATAATTTGGTTCAAATCCTATAATTATGGCTAACAAAAATACAAATAAATAATCCAACAACTAACCTAAGATTTTTCTAGAGGATCGGTATCAATATCTTATCAATTCGGTATCAATATCTTATCAATTGTATTTTGTTTATACTAATGTAATTACCATTGACACAACCGACTTCCCATGAGCCCATACATGCTAACAATTCATGACAAAAATAAAAATAAAAATAAAAATAAAAATAAAAACTAATGTCTTAATGAAAATCACAAAAACTACATTAATGACACTTTCAACCGAAGTGTCCCATATATAGGTACCTTTTTCTCCCATCTGGTTTCTCTTACATTGATTGCTTTCATTTGATATTCTGGACAAGCCTTTGTTCTCATTCAAAATATTCGTTTTTTCTGAAAAAAAAAATTGTTAATTACATAAATAGAATCTGTCGCACTACTTTGGATTTTAAATTTTCAATTTATATAATAGATTATCTTGAAATATGTAATTATTATAACAATAATTTTTTTACCACAAAACTGTTGAATATTTAATCGAAAGGAGATTTCGAATCTTCAGCTTACATAAGAAAATGATCGTAGGAATGATCTTTTTACCACAAAACTGTTGAATATTCAATGGAAAGGAAATTTCGAATTTTCAGCTTACATACAGAAAGGAGAAGGATTTTCTTCGATAGATTAATTAATTATTTTGTTATAAACTGTTAAATTTTTAATAAAAAAAATTTTACGTAATTATGCAACACAATTTGATAATATGCAACTTCTAAAGCCAAATAATGGCATACTCTATGCACGATTGTCTTTTGAAACAACTAACAATTTCTACAATTTGACTATTGTTAAATAGTTCATTATGTAAATTAAAAATTAAGAGACTTAAATTGTATAATAAGTATAATTTGGAGCTATTACTACAATTAAACCAATAATGAAATTATGAGCAATACCAAATTTTTTTGGTGTACTTTTGCTTTATTATATTCCCCGTTTTAGTTTGGGTTTTTGTTTATCTGGCACTTATATAGGTTCACTGAATTTATATGGTGTCCTACAAAATATTATTAGAAAAGCATTCACAGATTTATTTATTTAATTGAAAAAAATTAGATCTGGGCCATACTGTGCTGACAAGACCGACTACCACAGCCGTAGGTTACTTTGCTAAAAGCATTTATGATTCATACGACAATACGAGACACATGGAAAATGTTCATATGTCTCTAATCCCTCGTCCATATCTATATGGTTTTTCTTAAAAGCTGATTACAACAGCTACTAAATTACAAGTTCCTCGTCCAATTAAACCTTTGTTTAAGGACCTAAAGTTTGGTGTCCCTTGGCTGATCTTAAGAATTAACAAATATATGAAATGAGAAAAAAAAAAAAAAAAAAAAGAGATAAGCGGCCAATTTGAATTTCGATATTAATAGGTTTGGTATTGTTGTATTTGTTGACTGTGCTAAGTTGTTGTTGTTTGTTTGTTCTTTTTTTTTTTTCCCAAATTTTGGTCATCAACTAATATATTGTACTAATGAATTGAAAAATGAACTAAATAACTTTCGCATCACTCGACGAAACAAACTTGACCAACAAAACAGAGTAGTGTAGTATTACCAGATCAGAACATTAGAAGTTTAGAAATCAAACATCATTGTCATTTGACCATAAATTTGTATATCAACGATACTTACCATAATAAATATCTAGTAAAACATGATAACTTACGTAACAGTTAGGAAACTAATGGTTTTATAAATAATAATAGTATATGAAGTTAGGCCTCTTGTCACCAATTATTGCCACTAGCATTAAATGAGGACGTGTCGTGCTTGCGAAACACGGAAGCAGGAAAGACGGGCCAAGGCACCAAGGGCCAAACCCAATACTAAAGACTAAGAAAAGAGGAGAGAAGAGAATAGTAGTATTGGAACTCAATCAATTAACATCGGGAAAAAGGTACACTGTTACGATACCTTTTGTTTGGACCTTGAGCGAGCGCGTCACTGCTACGTGGCATGGTGCAATAGCCACTAATGCGGTGACAAATTGACAAGAAGAGAGGGAGTGTGTTTGTGTGTGAATGTGCTGGTGTTGGTGGTTGGTGTTGGTGTTGCTTGTTGGTTTTGATATCTGCCTTGTGATTCGCTGTCGCTTCCTCTCCCAATCCTACGGTACCGCGTCAGCCTCACATTCTTCATTCCCGCCCTGACATGTGTCTTACTCTACCTCCCCACTTTCCCATATTTCAACCTTGTTTTATCTCTAATTTACCAAAACACCATTCCCCTTCTTAAGTACCTCTTTTTTTTTGGGGGGGGGAGGGATGTAAGTATTGATACTATTTGGCAAATCCCAATATCCGACTTTTTCGACCTTACCCACTCCATGATCTTTCTTTCTAGTTTCTTCCCATAACTGCCAGAGGGGTCTAAATTCAAGGAACGAAAGCCTTTTTGACATGTTTCTAAATTCAGATAACGTATTTCTCATTACATAAACCAAACTCTTTGTGACGTGCCCCTCCTAACGTAGAAATAGCGGACGGAGCAAATGGACAAGAAAAACTGTATATAGTAATAATGGATGTAATTGGTGTAGAAGGTCAATAGAGGCATAGTGATACCAACACGGACTTGTTTAATGATTAGTGTGAAAAAAAAAAAAAATGATGAAGAAGCAGAAGAAGAAGAAGAAGAAGAAGAAGAAGAAAGAGGTTTTTCTAAAGCCCCAATTCATTTATATGGATAGTTATTTCAAAAGTTCTTTCAGAATAATAATTATAAGGTTTGACCAAAGTCCTTAATCAATTATGCATGAACAGCTCCAACAGACACAAGCTCATTTAATAATTCATCGAAACAAGTCCAAAAAGTTATTTTCAACTCAAGAATTCGAAAGCCAATTTCTAAAAACCATGCCAAATAAGCCACGTATCATTCACATATTAGCTCATGTGGAATTTTGGGAGTCCATAGCAACAGTGTGTAGGTAATCAAATTGCGGATTAGTTGGTTCACACAGTTACTTCTTGAATTTGTTTTTAATTCGGATGTAAGAGATCAGTTAGCTGAGACAGAGGTAGTGACTTAGCATTAGGAGTGAGAACTCTATTGCTAAATAGGCAGGTATTTTTTCCATCTCTTTTAACTTTGGTTTTCTTCCAGCCGGGGTATTAGGATGGACCAAATCCAGGCTAGTTTTATATCAGATTTTGCAATTTTGCTATTGTCGGATACCGTACACTAGGATTTCTGACGAATTATGACAATATTGTGCTTTTTGCCTCTATTTGCTTCAAGGGGATCTAGTTGGAGCGGAATTCTATTGTTGTCCATAATAAGTTCAAATCATCTAGATGATTAATTTGAGTGATTGGAGTGAAAGATTCTATTGGCCTTTAACTTTTACTCTTAGTGCCTAAGTTCGAGTCGTGGACTTCGCGAACTTGATCAGGTCAACTAGCAATCTCTACCATATTTTTGCATAAAGTTCAATATGGATATAGTTTTACGAGATGATTATTCTGTTGTTATTTTAATAACTAGAGATACAAATAAATTAGTGCTAAATTTAATCACCAAGAAATATAGCGAAATAAATCCGTTAGTTATTGAAATGAGAGTGATCCTCTTGGCCATCAATCATGCGCAATTGTCAATAATTGAAAGTTTGGGTTTGTTAAGAGTGACTTTAAGAATATCATAGCTAGTTCTGAAGGGGAGGGTGCAGATTTGCCATTAGGAGATCAAAGATCCAGTGGCCCAAGAAAAGTTGCTTCTTAGTTCATTCAGTTCTCTTTTCTTTGTAGGGAAACCAATTATATAGTGTATAACTCGGCTGCTTGGGTTGCTTCAAACCTATTTTTGGTTGTTTTTTAGTTTCTAAGGTTCCTTCT
>JXTB01000151.1:217984-265484 GCA_002914805.1 Parasponia andersonii | reverse complement strand
GTGGCTGCAGCACACTCGGTATAACATTCACCAGACGTACACTGAATTATTTAATTAATTTTCTCTTATGATTTCTTTTTAAAAAAAGAAACCGAAAATTTAACGGTGAAGATTTGGTCTGATTTGGACGTTTTTTGGCTTTGTAGCTCCACCACTCGGACAAATTCGAAGGTGTGCCATATGGGTTATTTTTAGGACCTAAGGTTAGTATTTTTTTTAGTAAATTAATTAAAATATTCTTGTTTTTGCCCTTTATGGCCGGTGAGATTTGTCGTTTAATGAGCGGCTGAATCGGGTGTGATGTGGTGCAGGAACTTGAAGAAGTTGGAGGACTCGAAGAGTTGGAAAAGGAGATCAAGAGGAGAGCCAATTCATATAGGAACTCATGACTGTGAAAGTTGATATGGATTTGAGACCAATTTGGCGACAAAACTATTGAAAAAAGACTTGAAGAAAAAGAAATAAAAAAAAATTTAAAGTAGGAGTCGTACCTGGGCTAAGCTTACAGTTTTGTGTGAATTTGTATACCATAATGCTGTACCATAGTCTTTTTTAATAGAGAAGAAGTGCAGTAAGTATGGATTTGTATATTACATTTGAAGAGTTGAAATTGTTCAAAATCCAAAAAGTAAATTCGTGTACTCACTTTCTTGTTTTACACATGTGAGGATTTATTCGACGAAATGGGTTAACTCAAGTGGTAAGAATACTTATTATTTAGGATCTTGGTTTTAGGTTTGAGTCGTATTGGTAGACGTGAAAGTCTATTATCTTTAATCGTGATGAATAGAGTATTGATTGAGTAGTATAGATATATTTTTTTTAATTTGTAATAAATAGAATTCATTGGTTAAGTCTCATTTTTAAAAAAAAATTAATAAAATTTTATTTATTTATAATTGTGGCAACGAGAAAAATCAGTATCATCAAATAATAAGATAAGCAAAGAGAGGTGCATGACTCTGCCAATGAAAGTTGCATATTGTGAATTAATTTAAGGGATTTTGGCATGTTTATCCTTTAAATTTATTGTGAGTTGGCAAATTAGTTTTTAAATTTTTTTTCTTGGCAATTAGGTCTTTAAATTTATAAATTAGTAGCAATTAATACCAATCTGTTAAATTGTTAACAGAAGTGGTCGTATAAATGTTATGTTACATATTTTTTAAGGACATTATGGATATTTCACATTACCAAATGACTTAGAGAAAAAAAATTGAGAATTCTAGGTGGAAAATCAAAATTTTAAAATTTAAACTAATTCAAAACTAATTAAGATTTTTATTTTTTTTTTGAATTAAAGAGACTAATATTATCTCTAAAAATATTCAAACCCAAATAATTTGTCAAAAATAAAATTCTATAATTTTTTAAATCTTATAATGAAAAAAAGGGTTGCTCTTCTAGAAAAACCAAGCAGCAATTAGTTTTGCCTAATGTTTGGTGTGTTCTTAACAAATTAATTTTATTCATTTTCATTCAAAAATATTATAGTTTTTTTTTTTTTTTAAAAGAAGGTTTATTTAAGTTGTGCTGCAAAGTCATTGTCATACTAATAATAAAGGATGTATTTTCCCTTCCAATGCAAGAATAACAATCATCCAATCCCAATAATTATATATAATATATATATTATTTCTCCCAAAAATAAATAAATAAATAAAATAAAAAAGTACCCCAGGTCTGTTATAGTATACATCAAAACTACCATTAGTATACATAAAAAACTACCATTCTCCATTATTACCACTACCGTGATGGCTTCTCCACTCGTCGCCGATAGAGCAACCCATCACTAGATGTAGACTTTGTCGTCTGCTCTTGTTTTCGTGGCCGACAAAGAAACTATCGTCCTCACAACTCAATCGCATGCCACGACTAACGATGCCGGAATTTGAAGGTATTGTTCCAACGTCTTTTTTGCGTCATCCAAATCTGCTTTTTTTTGTGCTGTCAAGATCTGCTGCCTACCGTCATGTCTGTACACAAGTTATCCGAGGCCAATAGTGGAAGCATAATGATTTTTTTTTATTTGGGTTGTTAATTTGTAGTCGAGAGTTAAATCATATTTAGTTTTAGTTTAGTTAATATTTTGTTTTTATGCAATATCAGTTTAAATTTTATCTCAAAAAAAAAACAGAATATTAGTTTAAATTTGGAAACTTCAAAATATTTTATATTCATTTATCCAAAAAAAAAAAAAAAAAGACTTCTATGCTACTCCTAAAATTCTTTTTTTTTTAATATTTTCCCTATAATAATTTGGTAACATAAAATACCCATAATGCCCTTTAAAAATGTGTCACATGATATTCAGATGACCACTTTTATTAACAATTTAACTTCTATTAACATATTAGTGATAATTGCTACTAGTTGATATTCAGATGACCACTTTTATTAACAATTTAACTTCTATTAACATATTAGGGATAATTGCTACTAGTTTATAAGTTCAAGAGCTTAATTGTCGAGAAAAAAATTTTACGAAATACATTGCCAACCCTCGATAAATTCAAGGGGTAAATATGTTAAAAACCCTTAATTTAATTAACCACGGCCGTAGCATGACTTCTATTACAAATTCTAGTGTGCCAACTTACAGCCCATAATAGCCAATTGAGGTACTCTCAATTGAATTAGAATTTTTGGGAGTCTGAATTAGGGGGCTTCGTTTAATTTATGTATAAATTTCAAGAGAAAAGCTTATAGCCCATGATTTCTTTCCTAAGTTTCCAAATAGCGTAACGAAATATCGATACTGGTATATAATTAGTTAGTATTTAATGTCTGTCTTGTTAATTTTCAAGTAATTTGAATTATAAATCTAAAATAAGTGTTATACCGTTTAGTATTTTTTTTCAAATATTATCTAATAATCAAATCTCCAAGATGAGCATTGAAATCGCGCGAGATTGATTTCCACTCACTATGCAGCTTATTAGTAAACAATGGGAAAAGAAAAAGGTTCTACATGCGAGGAATATTAAGTTGCTGTTGACCTTAAAAAAAAAAAGAAAAAAGAAAAAAGCCAGACAAAGAAGGCTATGCTTATGCTGAAAGCCATCATTTAAAAGGGAAATAAAGGCGTTATGAATATGATCGAGTGATGATTGTTTTCAAATTTGCGTTTGCTCTGTTCATTTAACGAGTCTACATATACTTTGTATAGTACAATTGTTCTCGGTCAAATATTACCTGTATTTGGAAAATATTCGCTTTAATTATTATTATTGTTATTAACTTCTTTTGTATTTTTAAGGGACCTGTAAATGTAATTCAACTTTAACGTTAAAGGAAAAGGTATCCTAATCCAAAATAAGTTAGAAAGTGAGACCTTCATGAAAACTTAATCAAAGACGAGGTCTTACAAGTAGTCCTTTTTTATTTTTGGGTTACTAAAAAACAAAGTTGTACAGGTTAAGCAGTTTTGTGGAGCTGAGTCAATCAATCACCTAAAGCCAGTGCCCCAGTGGTGCTGGTCCCTCAGGAGCCTGCCGTCCATTTTGTTTGGTCACGGTCTCAACTCTTGAGCTACGTGTTTATTAGATAGGACATGTCTATCTAATTGGACCCTCCCTACATTATCTACATCCCAAACAAACTTGTCGTTTTTAAGTGGCTCATGCACCTAACTACCCTCCACTCGACTCCACTTTCTATTTCCCTATTAATCTCTTTAGTGGGTTTGCCTAATTAGTTTACTATATTACATGTCAAATCTGCCAAAAGAATGTCCACTTTTTGAAAAAAGTTCGAAACACCAGACTTCTTGGTCAGAAGGGTTAAGGATATATAATGCATGATCTATTATTATTATCTATTTTAATCCATGCTCTCTGGAAGTTTTGTCGGCAATAAATTTGAAAATTTTGTAAGATGTGACTTGTGTAAAAATAGTTATCAATTAAAGTAGATAAAGAGATAAAAATTTTATAGTAGTTCAGTCTCAAAAAAAATGAGCTTACGTCTACTATTTTTTACTATTTGCTGGTGAATTACAAGAACTCAAAATTACAATGTGTTGTCCGTAAAGAAGAAGCAAGAGTTAAAAAAGTTCTCTCAAAAATTCCTCAGCCTCCCAAGATCAGAAAAAGTCCAAGATCCCCTTACTGAAACATTGAACTCCCTTTATATAGATGAAGATAGCTCAATGTTTCCCAATTATGAGAATAGGTAACTGTATAATCGGGCAATACAATTTGAGTAACAATATAACTGGGTAATCACTTAAATGAAATGACTGGTCGATCTTTAAAGAGCAACTTTCGTTTCCTTTTCTTTGTAGGTTACCCGTTTGACGAAGCGTAGACTAGTCTCCTTTTCATTCTGGTCGCACTTAACTCCTTCGGAGGAGGTCGCACGTAACTCTTTAGGAAGAGGTCGTACTAACTTATGCAGTGGAGGTCGCATGTAACTCTTTTGCAAGAGGTCGCACTTAATCTTACTCATGCAACCTGACATAGGATTTTAGACCGCACAACAATTGCCTTCCAGCTCCATTAGTTCTTCAGGACAAAAATGGAGCTTCCTTCTAATGTAAGTTCGAGCTTAAAAAATGCGACGTCATGACCTAGACTTGAGACCCTTGAAGAGTTGCCAGATCTCAAATATCACCTTTTTCAAGATCACGTACACCTTTTTCTGACAGATGAAAATACGTGTCGCCTTTTCTAAGAAGAATAGCAAAACTTGAGGAGACTTAACGATAGCGATGATGCCAGTTGTCGTCGAATCGTTTCAAATTTTTGAAAAGATACCGATTAAATTTCGGAAAAATCAAATCCCGCGTGAACTTCGACCTTTAGATCTGAAAATTAAATACCTTGATCTACGGCTGTGATTTAGCGATGCTTGAGAGGTAAGTATCGGAAATCAATCCGCTTCTTCATTATAAACTCTATCATCTTCCATCTTTCTAAAACCCAAAGTATTCACAGAGTAACCCCTCCAGCATCGTTTCGTTCTTCAGCTCGCACAGTTCTAGTATCTTCTCCGACGGAGTTACCACAATCCTTCAGACCATATCTCAATCCCTCTGTTTTCGAAGAAATGTTAGTATATTTCTTTTCTCCTATTGTTCTTCATCTATCTCAAAAAAACTTATTCTCAGTTTTTATTTCTAAGAATTGAAACAAACTGTGGAGTCCAAATAACCTGAATAAGAACCCATCCCACATTCGGATGGACTGGAATGAGAATTTTTCAGATCCCCTTTACTAGTTTGTAGAATAGGCTCTTTTTTAGATTATGGACAAAGACGAACTCGTAAAACAGTTTTTAGGGTCTGAAACTCTATTTATTTATTTATTTTTGACGAACTGCTCGAGTAATTTTTATAAATCCGTAGACCGATTAGAAAAAATTTGATGAGCTTGCTTGTTAATATAATCCTAGGATGAACTCCCAAAATTTGCTTGCATATAGCGAAGATCCTTGATGCTCGCATAGGACTAAATCCATCCGTATTTCTTTTCAGATTTTTAGTAGTAAAGAATTTAGGGAAGGGAATGCATTCTCAGGAGAATCTGATAACTCCAGTGTTAGCTCCATAAACCTTGAAAATTACCTTGAGCCAGAACCCGAAGTAGAGATAACTGGGGTCAGGCAAAATAGTCCTCGTATAGGCGACCTCCCTCAGGACCAGTGGCCTCAGCATATCAGGGATGCCCCTGCCTTCGCAACGAGCTATCAATACGTAAAGGAAAATTGGTCATGTACCAATATAAGGATGAGCTGCATAATGAACAAGCTTAACAAAATCGTGTGCAACTATAAGATCACCATCCCTCTTTACCTTCCCATGGAATTCAATCGACCACACACACCACCACGTGGAATTGCCTCATTTTCTGAAGCAGTTCTCAAATACGGTGTCCACCTCCCACTTTATCCATATATAAAATCAATCATCGACTACTATGAGGTCGTCCCTTTCCAATTGACTCTAAATACATATAGATATATGGTAGGTTTGTATATATTTTACCACAAATTAGGTTTAGACACCCCCACTCCTGAAGAGTTCACTTGGTTTTACCAAGTGAAATCAAACCCGTCAGATTTTGGCTTCTTTTATGCGAGCAAGTGGTTGAATCAGGCAATAAAAATAATCTACGGGGTTCGCAACAACATGGAAAAATGGAAAAATCCTTTTTTCTACTTTGACTATGCAGATAACGGCTTCTTTCAGAATCCTGGTAGGTAGCTTTTCAATTTATCGTCCTTTTCTGTATTATTATATTTATCCTGATCACACTCATATGTCATCGCAGACAACAGGGAATAGCCCAGACTTTCCAGGAAATAACTCGCAAGGGTATACAAAATCAACGACCTTCCAATTGAGAAATTTGATTGGAAGAAGCTTGGTACTTCCAAGAACTTGGTCGCTTGCGGTTTGATTCCAAAGGGAGCCGCGTTCCCTGACCCCACTGTCCGTTCATCCAGACCTTCGAGCTCGAAGAAAAAGAAGCTGAGGAAGCAGACGGATAAGAGTGCCTCATCTTCTAAACCTAGGAAACGAAAAGTATCTGCCATCCCTTCAACTTCAGAACCATCTTCTCCAGACACAGCATCACCACTAGCTCCTCAACAGCAAGAAGGTAATCATATATATATATACTTATTTTAATCATCTTTGTATTATGTCACCTCGCTTGCTGACATATCTGTACAGAGATGGTTATTGGTAGCGGCCTGCGAGCACCACCTTCCACTCTCGGGTCCATGGCAAAATCCAAGACACCTGAGAGCACTCCTCCATCGTCATCGAAAGGGAAAGAGAAGGTCGATACTTCCAAAAAATGAAAAGTCGCTTTCGAGGACATCTTGGTAAGCTCGCCTTCTCCACAGCCTCAAATAATGAGCCATCCCGAACCATCCAAGGAGACCGCCATCTCTTCGGAACCAAATCTGGTAGATAAGGACGAGGAGCTCTTCGCACTCCTTAATCAATTACCGGAGAAGGCTGGTATGAGCGCAGCCTTCATTGATCGCTTCACTTCCGACGAGGGCTGGGAGAGGATGAAGCGACGATCTGCTAAGGTTGCCTTCGGTTCTGCGATGAGGATGCTGGCAAATATAAGCACCTTTTATTCTATCTTCAGTATATTATTTCTTGGTATTAATGGTTATATTTTCAGACCACGGTAGCTGCTGTCCTGATGCATGACCCAGTCCTCAAATGTTTAGAAAAGGCCGAAAAAATCAAAGAGATAACCCAAGCATTCGAGAACTCGGAGAAAGCTCGGGAGGAGAAGAAAAAAGCCTTTGACTTGGAGAGGCAGCGGCTGCTCGAAGGCTTGGCCAAGGAGAAGCTCGAGAAGGAGAATCTCGAGGAGAAAGTCAAAGAGCTCAAGAAAACTATCTCCGAGCATCCGGATCGCATGAAGCTCGACAACAGAGGCAGTTCACAAGGCTATTGAAGAGTTCAAGGCTACTGAAGTCAAAGAGCTCGAAGATAAAGCCAGTGACATTACCTCGTCGACCATTATTTTTAACATCTTCTGTGAGCATCCGGACTTCGACTTTTCTATCTTTGGCGAGGACATGGTCGAGCTTATCCAGAGTTGGAGGGAGGATACCACTAAAACTGGAGATGGCAGTGCGAGCACTTCTGCATAAAAAACACATTTATATTCGTATCCATTTTTTTGTTTTTGTTTCAGAACAATGCGGGCTTGGTCCCCTTTTTTATCTCTTTGCTTGTATACGGGTGCGAGCTTTTTAATGAATGTTTTTTTCTTATCAGATATATATTCCTGCAAAATAATCAAAACAACATTGTAATTTTAACTAAGTAGTCAATCATTAGGTGACTGATCGGTACGCTTTTTGCGATTTGAATCCAACTTACTTAAAATGAGTTTTAAGTGTTAGGATAAGTTAGGTCAATTAAAAAAACAGTAAGTTTGAGTGATGCAAACTCAATACTACTTTGCAGAAGTTCCATGGTGAAATAGGATATAGTAATATATCGCATCAAACAATGAATGTTTTGCTTAGTTGTTTTGTTGTTCGAGGAGGGAAATTGTGTAATACGACATGCTATGGCATGAAGCGAGGAGAAAATTTTAAAATTCCAATTCCTCTAAATGGACGTTTGCATAGTCCTTTAGGAAGCAAGTAGGAGATAATATTCTGATCTCACTGTTCCCCGAGTTTTATGGTGTCCGAAAACTGCCATAGAATTATAATAGATAAATCAAATGAAGCTGAAGTAATAGCCGAAGAAATATTATTGATGAATGACATCGAATGACAAAATAATGAAGATATAGGAAGCCGTTGAAAATACATGAAGATTCATTGATAATAACGACGAAGTTGTTCTACATTCCAAGCATGTTCGATCTTTTGTCCGCTGATGCGAGCTAACTTGTATGTCACAGGTCAAATGACGACGTCAATAACATAAGGTCCTTCCCAGGAAAGTCCAAATACACCAGCACCATGCTCTTTATTATTAGGTAGAATTCTTCAAAGGACAAGATCACCAACTTCAAAATGTCTACTTTTGACTTTGGAGTTATAATATCGAGCAGTGTATTGTTGATATGATGCGATTCGAAGTTGAGATTGTTCACACATTTTTTCTAAAAAATCAAGCTCAATTCTCATTAATACATCATTCTGATCTTACTCATAAACAGATCGCCGTAGAGAGCTCGCACCAATTTCAACTGAGATCATTGCTTCATATCCATAAGCTAAAGAGAATGGACTCTCTCCATTAGTGGTTCGTTGAATAGTGCGATAAGCCCATAAAACTTCTAGAAGTACTTCTGGCCAAGCTCCTTTATGCTCCTCCAACTTCGTCTTTATATTCTATTTAAGTATTTTGTTTATCGCTTCGACCTACCCATTGGCTTGTGGATAAACAATAGTAGAGAAACTCTTCTTAATGCCCAAGTTGTTGCAGAAATTACGGAACTCATCGCAGTCGAATTGTTACCATTATTAAAAATTATAATATGCGGTAAACCACAACGGAAGATTATAGATTTATAAACAAAATCTATCATCTTCTTTACAGAAATGGTGCTCAAGGCTTCATCTTCCGTCCATTTTGTGAAATAATCGACTGCGACCACCGCATACTTCAATCCACACTGTGCTAATGGAAGCATCCCGATAATATCAATTCCCTAAACAGCAAATGGCCATGGACTAGTCACTGTAGTTAGAGGAACATATGGTATTCTAGGAATAGTCATAAACCGTTGACATTTATCGCACCTCCTAGCAAATTCCATTGTATCCCTCTTCATAGTTGGCCAAAAATACCCTTGTCGAAGAATCTTGTTTACAAGTGCCTGTCCCCCAGAATGATTTCCGCATATTCCTTCGTGAATTTTCCTCATAATGTAGCGTGTTTTTTCCTCATTGACACATAATAATAATGGCGAGCTAAAACTTCTTTGATAAAGCTTCTCATCATGGATGATATGGCGAGCTGCCTTCATGCGGAGTCGCTTTGCATCGTCTTTGCTTTCGGGAAGATCGCCATTTTGTAAATATTGCATTATAGGATCCATCCATGATGGTCTTTCGTCAACTGGCATGGTTACTTGGGATTCAACTTCGATGCTTGGTGATACAAGAAATTCAACAGGGACAACCTTCAACAACTCTGTATCTTTCATTGAAGCGAGCTTAGCAAGTGCATCTGCCCGGGTATTTTCAATGCGAGGAAGAAGTTGAATGTTATAAGCCGTGAAAGCCGATAACAATCGTTGTACCTCTTGCAAATAGGCCATCATTCTCTTCCCTTTTGCTTGGTAATCGCCCTTAACTTGACAGACGACCAGCCAGGAGTCGCTGTGCACTTCAATTATCTCGACCTTCATTTCCTGTGCAAGCTTTAGCCCAGTTATCAGTGCTTCATATTCAGCCTCATTATTCGACACTGGGAATTTGAAGCGAAGCACACAATGAATATTATGCCCTTCAAGACTGATTAAAACTAGGCCCGCACCTGCTCCATTCTCGTTTGATGATCCATCAACATAAAGTTTTCACAACCTTAATGAATCTAAAGCAGGTTTTTTGAGTACTCCTGTAGGAAGATCGACATCATATGTAAATTCTGCAATAAAATCTACGAGAGCTTGACTTTTTACGGCAGTTTGAGGTCAAAAATTGATGTCAAATTGACTCAATTCAACGGCCCAATTAAGTAGCCGTCCTGAAGCCTCAGGTTTCTGTAGAACCTGTTTCAACAGAAAATTCGTGAAAACTTTGATGGATTGAGCATGAAAGTAAGGTCGAAGCTTCCTTGATGCGATGACGAGTGCTAGTGCCAATTTTTCCATCTCTGGGTATCTAATTTCGGCATCAAGTAATCTTTTACTTACATAATAGATAGGTCGCTGTATATTTTTCTCCTCGCGAATTAATGCAGCACTCGTCGCATATTTGGAAACAGCGAGATATAAGCATAATTCTTCTCCTGGATTTGGCTTCGACAAGAGTGGAGGAGAACCCAAGTGTGTTTTAAACTCTTGGAACGCCTGCTCGCATTCTCTCGTCCATTCGAACCTCTTTGATCCTTTCAATACTTCAAAGAATGGTTGGCATTTATCAGTTGACCTGGATATAAACCGACTCAGTGTAGCTACTCTTCCTGCCAGGCTCTGTACATCCTTGAGTTTACAAGGAGATTGCATATCAATCAGCGCTTGTATCTTCTAAGGATTAGCTTCAATACCTCGCTGATTGACCATAAAACCCAGAAATTTTCCAGATCCTACCTCGAATGCACACTTCTGGGGATTCAGCTTTATTTGATATTTCCAGAGAATTTTGAACATCTCATCAAGATGCTTGATGTGATCTACGGCTTTTTCCGACTTCACCAACATGTCGTCGATATATACCTCCATTGTCTTGCCAATTTATTTTGCAAACATCATATTGACAAGACGCTGGTAGGTTGCTCCTGCGTTGATGAGTCCGAAGGGCATCTTCTTATAGCAGTATAATCTTCGATCAGTGATGAACGAGGTATGCTCCTCATCTAGCTCGTACATGGGGATTTGATTGTATCCAGAATATGCGTCCATGAAACTTAAGAGTTCATGCCCCAATGTCGCATCTACAAGCTGGTCGATTCTCGGAAGGGGGAAGTTGTCCTTCGGGTATGCTTTGTTGAGATTGGTAAAATCGATGTACGTTCTCCACTTCCCATTGGGTTTCTTTACCAAAACCAGGTTAGCAAGCCAGTTGGGGTAAAAAGATTCCCTTATAAATCCAATTTTGAGTAGCTTCTCCACCTCTTCTTTCAACGCGACGTAGCGCTCTAGATCCATAGCTCTTCTTTTCTGCCGTACAAGCTTCTTTGTCAGGTCTATGTTAAGACGGTGGCATATAATATTCAAATCGATCTTTACCATGTCCGAATGTTGCCATGCGAAGATGTACAAGTTAGATTTCAGAAAAGTGACCAATGAGGCTCGCACAGGTTCTTGAATCTTCGTTCCAATCTTTAAATTCTTGGACATGTCAAATGGTAAATCCTCTAAATCTTCAATGGGTCCAGTTCTGACCTCTCTGTCTATTTCTCGAGGATCGAAATCTTCGCTGGTCGTTTTGATTGACGCTTTATCTGATGGTTCGACTGACACTTTGACTGACGTTCCAACTGATGCTTCGACTGACGTTTTGCCCGATGTTTCGACTGACACTTCTTTTGGTAGCTGGACCATCATTGTGCGAGGCGTCGCATCCTTTGCTGCGAGTTTCAACATGTTATTATAACAAGTCCGCGCATCATACTGGTTTCCTTGCACCTCGCCTATTCCGTGTTGGATCGGGAATTTCATAGTGAGATGATAGATTGAAGTGACAGCTCAAAGTTCCATCAGTGTCGGTCTTTCCAGCACAGCATTGAATGCGGAGGGGCAATTTACCACCAAAAATTGGGTCATTATCATTGAAACCCTAGGATAGGTTCCAACGTTGACCATTAATTCAACATGCCCATAGGTATTAGGTTGTCACCAGTGAAACCGTAGAGCGGAGTGACAGTGGACTTTAAGACGCTTTCGTTCAACCTCATCTTCTTAAAGGCATTGTAGTACAGGATGTCAACAGCACTCCCGTTATCGACCAATACTCGCCACAACTGCGTGCTTTCATAATTGATTTTTATGACCAAAGCATCATTATATGGATAATGGACCTCTTTCGTGTCCTGTTCTGTGAAGATAATGTCTATATCCGGTACTCGTTGAAGCTTTCGTGGTCGCTGCTCAAGGTGCATAATGTTAGTCAATGGCTGTTGTCGAGCTTCTCGTACATACTTGTCTTGAGCCCTTTTTGAATTTCCACCAACATGCGGTCCTCCAAAGATAGTTCATACTTCGCGTTGAATTTCTGGAGGTCGCTGTTGGTTTTCTTCTCGCCTTTCGTGGTTTTTCCTGGTGTATTGCCATAGTCGCCCTTCTTTAATCAATCTTTCAATTTCATCCTTCAAGGCGTAGTAATTATTGGTATCATGTCCAATGTCATTGTGATACCGGCAGAACTTGTTGGGGTCATGCTTTGCTCTGTCCCATTTCATTGGTTCCGGTTGATGGTATCGCTCCTGCTGGTTTGTGACCGCATAGATTTGATCTATGGGCATGTTTAATTCGGTATGACTGTTGAACCTCATGGGAGCTCTTGAAATCTCCTGCTTTTTAGTTTTGGGCTGATTCTCTGCCAACTGTTCATTACTCCTTTTGTTTTTCTTATTACCGTTATTGTTGGTCGTGATCGCGTCTTTAGTAGCATCTTTCTTTCCTTCTTTCTTTGTCTTTTAAAGATTCTCGCGTGAAGATTCTTCCCTCAGATGCCGACCAACTCTTTGGTAGAAGTCTTCGAGAGTTCTACATTATCGCTCAAGTAATTCCTCCCAGAGTTTAGTTTCTGGTCGCACCCCAGCCATCATGAGAGTTAAAACTCCCCCTTCAGGTGGGTTGTTGACCTTTGCTAACTCTGAGGTGAATCAGTTGAGATAAGATCGTAGAGTTTACTCTGGACCTTGTCGAATTGCAGACAAGCTAACAAGTGGAACAGTGAAATTCTTTGCAGTTTGGAACTGTCT
Organism: Parasponia andersonii; assembly: GCA_002914805.1. Taxonomy (NCBI): domain Eukaryota; kingdom Viridiplantae; phylum Streptophyta; class Magnoliopsida; order Rosales; family Cannabaceae; genus Trema; species Trema andersonii. Next base: position 252,394 of record JXTB01000151.1, on the reverse strand, counting down.
CAAGAACGCCATCTAAAGTTGTTGCCAGGATGAGATTGAGCCGAACTTGAGTCCTCGAAACCACTTCTTTACTGCTCCTGAGAGAGTTACAGCAAAACATCTGCAATGTACATGATCATTGACACGATGGAGTTCCATCAGGTCGCTGAAGTGGTCCATACAGTCCTGTGGATCAATTTTCCCATCAAAAGTGTTTACGGTGGGAAGTCTGAATCCAATAGGTAGGGCAGTAACTCAAACTTCCTCGTTAAATGGCAATTGACGATACCCATCAGTGAACTCATCATCTCAACCAGTAAGTGCATCTAATGCGATCCTTAAATTGTGAACATCGACATTCAGAGGGAGAGCATTATCTCTTGCTGGCGGTAAGGACGACCTTTGATCGTTATCTCGATGTATGGCAGATTGGTCAGGTAGAGTCTTCTGCGATCTGTGAGAAGAATCCAATGAAATAGTGTGACGAGATCGGCTTTAATCGTTATGATGCGATACAGATTGTTCATGACTACGTCGTCGCTCCAGGTGTCGTCTTAGGTCTGTAGGATTTTGTCTCGACTCTCTGCTGATTCTTTCGAAGATACTTCTCGATTGACGTTTTTGCTCGCTGTTTAATTGATCTTGATTACCAACTAATTTGCGAGAAGGTTATCCACGATCACAGTTAGTGCTTGAACTCTCTGTACCAGATTCTAGAGGTAAGTTTGCGACTTTGTCTTTTCCTTTGGAGATGCGATCCTCAAGACGCTCTTGCTGGGTTCTTGGCTGGTCGCGTTTCTTTGTCTCTAGGATTTGTATTTCTTTCTTAGGTAGTTGAGCAGGACGTTCTTTGGGATGTTCGTGCTGTGGTAGGGTCACCATCTGTCCTTCAGTAAGTCGTCGTAGGGAGTCATTGATCTGGTTAGTGATTTGCTGAAGGTTCACCAGTGTCTCCTCTATGTGATCCTGTCTCTGAGCAAGATTTTCTAATGCGGTCACGGTTGGCTGATCCTGAGCAAGGTCTTCCTGTACAGCAGCAGTGCTTTGGGGTTGGTTTTGGCTAGTTTCGGTGACTCTGGTAGTGTTTCTGGTATTTGCCATTGTTGAAAGAAACAGAATGGACAAAATTTTCTGCAAGAATAGCCCTCCTTCTAGCGCCAATTGTTGATGGAGGTTTTGTCAACAATAAATTTGAGAATTTTGCAAGATGTGGCTTGTGCACTATTTTTCATTATTTTCTGATGACTTACAAGAACTCAAAATTACAATGTGTTGTCCGGAAAGAAGAAGCAAGAGTTAAAAAGGTTCTCTCAAAAATTCGAAGAAGCAAGAGTTAAAAAGGTTCTCTCAAAAATTCCTTAGCCCCCGAAGATCAGAAAAAGTCCAAGATCCCCTTACTGAAACATTGAACTCCCTTTATATAGATGAGGATAGCTCAATATTTTCCAATTGTGAGAATAGGTAACTGTATAATCGGGCAATACAATTTGAGTAATAATATAACTGGGTAATCACTTAAATGAGATGACTAGTCGATCTTTAAAGAACAACTTTCGTTTCCCTTTCTTTGTAGATTACCCGTTTAACGAAGCGTAGACTAGTCTCTTTTTCGTTCTGGTTGCACTTAACTCATTCGGAGGAGGTCGCACGTAACTCTTTCGGAAGAGGTCGCACTAACTTATGCGGTGGAGGTCGCATAAAACTCTTTCGCAAGAGGTCGCACTTAATCTTACTCATGCGACCTGACATAGGATTTTAGACCGCACAACACTCTCCATTGGTTTTGACATCAACTTGCTCTTTTTATTCTTTTCGACAAGGAAGTTTATCCTCTTGGTTGGGTTTAATCACAGAAAAATAACTAATGAACATGATTAATTCAAAATAATAATAATAATTATTATTATTATTATATAAAATATTGAACAACTTTTTTTCCTTACAAAATTAAGAAACAAACTTGGAAATTTGAGATAGAATTTCAATGTTTAACAACTTGTAATTGAAACTTGGGATCCGATTTCTACTTTTTTTTTTTTCGAATAACGATTTCAATGTTAATTGTTTGAAAACTTTCAATTTTATTTGTACCAGCGGACAACTGGCTGCCTTGTTTATAACCTAACGTGTGACAACTGTTGCCTTTTAGTGATGGAGTGACGTTATTGTGATAGATTTTCGTTAATGTTTTTGCGTAAAAAAAATTAAGAATAAATTAAGTGAATATCACTTTTTTTCTTCATTAATTAAATCTATCACTATACCATTTTTTAAAATAAATTATTGATAAATTCTTGACGAATTATTGACGATCTTGACGAATTCGTGACAGATTCTTGACGTCAATGGTAATCTTGACACATTCTTGTGGGATTCTTAACGGATTCTTAATGAATTATTGACAGATTTTTGACTAATTCTCTCCCAAAAGTAGTAGAATCTAATAGTGATAGTAAATTTAGTTAAATATTTATAAAAAGTGATAATTGTCTACTTAACCCTTCCTCGAGGAATCAATTAGTTGTGTACCATTTTTTCCCTCATTAATTAAATATACCACCATACTACTTTTTAAAAATAAATTTTTGATGAATTATTGATAATCTTGATGGATTTTTGAACAATTATTGATGTCAGCAGCGATTTTGACGGATTCTTAATGAATTTTTTGATGGATTCTTGATGGTCTTGATGTATTTTTGAGAGATTATTGATATTGACAGTAATCTTAATGGGTTCTTAATAAATTCTTGGCAGATTTTTTACAATCTTGATGGATTTTTGACGGATTCTTAACGTCAGTGGTAATCTTATCAGATTCTTGATGGACTTTTTACGGATTCTTAATATCAGTGGTAATCTTATCGGATTCTTTATGGATTTTTGACTAATTCCCTAAAAAAAATGGTAGAATCTAATAATGGTGGTAACTTTAGTTAAATATTTGAAAAAAGTAGTAATTATCTACTTAACCCTCTATCTAGGAATAAATTCGTTGAATACCATTTTTTTTTCTCATTAATTAAATCTACCACTATACTACTATTTTAAATAAATTATTGACGAATTCTTGACAATCTTGATGGATTTTTGACGTCAGTGATAATATTAACAGATTCTTGATGGATCTTCATAAATTTTTGATAGATTCTTAACTAATTCCCTTCTAAAAGTGGTAAAATCTAATAGTAATAATAAATTTAGTTAAACTTTTGAAAAAAATAGTAATTATCTATTTAACCCTCTATCCATAAAGGTAGATTAGGCCCATTTTGGTCATCTTGTCTCCCATTTTCTGCTATAAAGCCTTCGCATATCTAGCAGACTAGCCAGGTACGTGTTAGTTGGGAAAGAATATTGAAATTGGAGTTGGCCCATTCTTTTCATTTTAAATGTCTAATTTTTTAAATTGATTTAAGTATATGTTTGTATTTTAAAAGTTATAGTCTAATGTCCATGTTTTTAAAATTTTAGTTATGGAATATGTTATATTTTCATTTTTATCATTAAGTAAGTTGAACATTTAACTATAAATTTTTTATTTTAGTTCTATACTAAGTTTTTGGCCACAAATAATCAAATAGCTAATCAGCCTAATATTGTTTGTGGTCATTTAAACTTTGAATAGTACTACTACTAATACTACTAACTTGATCTATTTTTTTTTAATAATTGAGTTGCCATTGCTTAATTAGATTATACAAATGTGATGATAATATCACGTATCTATATAATATTGTAGCACATCAAATGTCACATAAATTGTTGACAGAAATAATTTGTTTTATAATTCATGCATGCAATATTATCTTAAGAGCTGTGTTTTATAACTTGTTACAATACATCAATGGCTAACGCGACTATTGGATCTTAGACGTTGGTCCCATAAGTATAGTGGCTCAAATGTGTGGTCGTGTAAGTGGTTAGCACTTTGAGTACTAACAGAGATACTAAAATCTTGCACCAAACATACCAAACATGATGTTAGTAGTTTAAGTACAGAGACACTAAAATCTTACACCAAATATGATGTGACCCGAAAATCTTACACCAAATATGATGTGACCCGTATTTCAACCACTTTTTTATTTTAGAGTGAGACCACATCATTAAAAATTATAAGGCTGAAAATGATGCCACATCACTAATGTAGTGATTTTCTGATGTAAAATTTTAGTGTCCTAATCTTTATTCATTGTAACAATGTCTTATTTTTTCTTTAAAAAATATTTTTAGTTTATGTCCACATATATTAGTTAATAATCTTTGGTGTAAATCAAATATCCAACGGGCCATTTACAAAATTCTACGGCCAATGTACCAAGAATTGAAAAATCTTGAATGGATTGAATTTTTTGAAAAATTCTAAACTGATTTAGAAAAATATAAATTTCTTAAAAAATTTTAGAAAAATAATATTTTTAACAAATATTTAGAAAAAAATATCAGTTTTTTTAACATTAGTATATTTCAATAGTTTTTTATGTAACCGGTACTTCAATTATCTCACAATTAAAAAAATGGATTTTTTTAAATACTTCTTAAAATGGTATTTTTTTAATTAAAATCTGAGATTTTTCAAACAATTTCAAAATTATAGAAATTTTTCAATTTTTTTTAAAATTACCCTAAAAATAAAATTTCCTCATATCCTCAACTCCCTTGATTTGTATTTACTCATTATATTAACTAATACGCCTTAATAATCACTAAAGACTAGAAAAAAAAAAAAAGAAAATAAATTTTGGGTGGGATTCTTTTCGGAGAAAACTAGGTGGATGACCAATTTTTTAAATTTATTTAAGTAGATGTCTATGTTTTAAAAATTACAGCTAAATATTTATTTTTTTTTAAAACTTCAGTTGTAGAATATGTTATATTTCCACTTTTGTCATTAAGTGAGTTGAATATTTAGATATAAACTTTTGAGTTTAGTCATATACTCAATTTTGGGCCGAAAGGGCAAATAACTAATTAGCCCTTTAAAATGGTCAAATAACTAATCAGTCATATAGCAGCTCCAAAACTTTAGTCATAAAAGCAGTTAAATGAAAATTTTAAAAATATATCAGTTTTGTACAAAACTATCCCTCTAATCAGTATATAAATTAGGACATATTTAAAACTTTACAATAAAAACTGCTTAAAGAGTTAAATTACTCTCAGCCTAATTTCCTCGCTCGGGATACAATTGGGCTTAAATGGAGAAACTAAAGCCCACCTTCCGCCCCAATATAAATTTCAACTATGAGATTGAGACCCATGAACCATTTCAGATTACGGAAGCAAATTAATTGCCGCGAAAATTAGGCACATGGAATTCCCGGCCATATCGCTGTCCACATCCTCAAATTTTCCGGCGAGATATCTCGGGAAACGTAGGACCCCTTCCCAGAAAATTCCCAGAAGAACTCTTTTCCGGCGCAAACCACTTCACATTCGGACCTCTATCGTGGCCTTGGTCGATAACAATGGCAGCTTCTCGGTCTCAGAAACGTGTACGGACGAGAGTGATCCAGTGAGCTTGAACAGACGGAAGGAATGGATTCATTTTGTGGGTATTGGAGGCTCCGGAATGTCTGCGCTCGCCATGCTTGCCCTGAAACAGGTAATAGCTTTATTACCCGTGTGTGAAGTTTTTCCCGAATCTTCTCGCCAACCAAACAGAGCTGGGTCTGGAAAGAAATATGTTGGGAGTATTAAATTAGGTTGCAATTGGTTTTTAGGGCTATGAAGTTAGTGGGTCGGATCTTGTATGGAGTAGCTTCATGGATAGACTCAACAAGGCAGGAGCGTGTTTGTGTATTGGTCATTCAGTATCGAATCTACAAAGGAAGAATAGCTCAAGATTGCCTAATGCCGTAGTTGTTTCAAGTGCTATTCCCCAGAACAATGTGGAAATTTTACATGCAAAGTCTTTTGGAATACCTGTGTGAGTGCATATACATATTATGGGTAAACTTAGCTTGGCATTGTTCATAAAGCTTGACATTGTTCATATTTTGTTTATTCTGAATCTGTAACTCTACTGGGTTTTTTATGTCAGATACAAGAGAGATTGCTGGTTGGGAAATTTGACACAGTACCACAAGCTCATAGCTGTAAGTGGTAGCCATGGTAATGATATTGCATACCTCACATTGAGTCCTATGCCGTTCGACCTATTAGTATCTTTAAGATCATGGAAAGTTGAGTACTGTGTCTATGTATTTACACAAATATATATATATATATATGTATTTGAGCTAGTATACTACTTGATAATTGTAGGGAAGAGTACAACTGCAGCTATGCTTGCTTATGTTTTAAACGCAATGGGTGATGATCTTACTGCTATTGTTGGAGCAGATGTGCCACAGGTAACTTTGGGGGGAAGAAAGTAGTGTAGCATTGGCTGTTTATTAAAGTTTTTTTACCCACTTTAGTTTCTCTTATTGGTTGAGTTTGTATTTGCAGTCCCGTGGTTTCAGTATTTGGATTGATGATTCTGGATGTATCTAAAGTAGTTGAAACGGATTTATAATCAAACTGGTGTTGTATGCAGTTCACAGAAGGAAATATTATTACAGGAAGCAGTGAAACATTTGTACTAGAGGTAATAACTTCCTTGATAATGTTGACTTGATGATTTACCAGAGATCTTAAATTATATCATTAAATTATGTAATTACTTAATGATATTTCTTTGCTTTTCAAATGTTAAACTAGTTCATTTAATATTTAGCCTTAAAAAATGAAGTGTTATGCCAAAGAAAAAAGCCCAAAAATGTTAAGTGGCAGGATGTGATGTACGGGAACTAATTATGAATTATGTAGTACACAATACTGCATTGTATTTCTCTGACAAGGAAGACTCTTCTCCTCACTGGGGGACAGGGTGAGGTTTAAGTAGTTATTCTTCATACTTTATGTCTATTCTTTCTCTACAGAGGCTGGGAATCTTTTCATTGTGTGTTTCCATTTATTTTATATTTCTTAGGATCTTCGCCATATGCTCATGCATTTCATGTTTGATAGGCTGATGAATACGATGGTTGCTTCTTGCACTTATCACCTTATATAGCTGTTGTAACAAATGTGGAGTGGGAGCATGTTGATATTTTTCCAGATGAGGTTTGGCATCGTACCTCTTCTTCCAGATGGAAGCTTTTCTTTTTATATATTCACTTCATGGTCTGAGTAACATAATACTTTCCTGTCAATTAGGAAGCAGTTAGAACTACATTTAGGAGATTCTTGAATCGAATCAGGAAGGACGGACATCTCATTTTATGTGGAGATAGGTACGTTGCTGTTACTATCAAACTCAATATGGTCTAGTATCAGCTAGCTAAATATATCTACACTGCATTTTGGATTTCTCAGCTGATAAGAAGTTCTTTTCATTTTTTGGTCAAATTCTTGAATTTTCTTTGGAAGGAAACGACAGTGAAGGTGCAAATTCCTTGCTGAGTAACTATAAATGGACAATTGGATTAGATGCGTCAAGGGGTGCACTGTCGATTCAAAGTTCAGAACGACGTGCTGATAGCTATAAGATAACAACTTTTGGAATTTCAAGTTCTAATGAATGGCATGCATCATCAGTTGCTCAAAATTCAGAGGGTGGTACTGATTATACACTGGTATAACAATTCTTAAACATTAAGCTTCTTTTTCATAGAAAGGGTGACATTTTAAAAATGTATGAGTGAAATAGTCTCTATATTTCCCAACTCTTTTGGGACCTTGTAATATACTTTCATCAAGATGATTCATGTTAAATCAGAATTTTTTGGAAAAAGAAAAGATTATAAAAGAAAAAGAAATAACAGCCTTAAACATATTACTATATCAAGCTAGTGTCCTTGTCCCCATTTTGAGGCTGTCTGGCTTTTCTTTGTTTTGTTTCCAGAGATAACAGGAAGGGAAAATGGTAAGTTGTGAGCAAATGGACTCTTTACTTGCGCCTATTTCATCACTAAGTGTGCACAACTCATCTCTAAGACTGGAATTATATGCTCACATTTTTATCTTTTGCACCCATTATGTACTTTTATTTTATTGCTTCTTGCATCTATTATCTGAAACTTGCATTCTATTTTCCAACGTAGTGTACTAAAGAAAAGTTGATATCCTCCAGTGTCATTGGGGATGTCCGCTGGCAGATATCAGTCTACGGATTCCAGGTGTTCATAACATCTTCAATTCCTTAGCAGTGAGTGATTTGCAACTTTTTTGTGGGTGAATTAATTCATAAGCACAATCCTGGCATCTTGAGTTTGAAAATCAACGTGTAGTTCAATTCCAAGATTTTGTCTTCAGTTATGAAGGCTTAAATTGGAATGTTGATCTGTTTACTTTGTGCTCGTCATTTCCCTCCAATACCACCTTACATTACAGGTCATTGCTACGATAGTGGCAATGGTTAGAGACGAAAGTCATGTTCATGATACAGTAAATCGATTGAGGTTGCACTTGAAGAATTTTAGAGGTGTTTCAAGGCGTTTTGAGATGATTGGCAGTATTCACGGATGCTATATATTTGATGATTATGCTCATCATCCCACAGAGATTCGTGCAGTTCTTCAAGCTGCAAGGCAGAGGTTTCCTTTCAAGGCTCTGTTGGTGGTGTTTCAGCCTCATACTAACAGGTATTCACTCAAGTAAAGTACTTCAGTAAGGTGCATAGTTCCTTGGGCTCTCCATTTTCACATCATATATTACGTAGAATGCATGTCATGCCAGACTGATATATCACAACTTCTGCAGTCGTCTTGCAGCATTGAAAAAGAACTTTGCCATTGCCCTTAGTGACGCAGATCAAGTTGTTATAACAGAGGTACAATTTTCTTGGAATATTGTTTTTGCATAATCAAGTCGGTCTTGAGGGAACCATTAACAGTTCGATTGTGGATTCAGGTTTATGCTGCTAGAGAAACAGACCATTGGAACGTTAGTGGAAGAGATTTATCTGCCTCGATATTTGGGCCAACATCGGAATACATTCCTTCGCTGGTAATAGTAAACGTAGTTCTTAATCCCCTAGAACTTTGACAGCCTATCTTTACTTCTTCAGCGATGGAAACTTGTTTAGGAAGTTCATGGTGAAATTCTCTGTTAAGTTTTTCCCTTTATTCTTGGGTTTCACTTTGCTCCTGTTTCTTTTAAATATTTAAGAAACCATAAAGTAACGTTTGAACAAATATGGGAGCATGATAACAATAACACATCGGGATTTAAACAAGTGGAAACCTTTACTCCTTACTTTCAAATATTCTATTCCTTGATCCATATAGTTTTCTATTTAAAAAAAAAAAAAATTCTTTTCTCAGCTGAACATTAGCTCCAAATACTAGTATCTTGTTGTTTTTGGCAGGGTGATGTGGTGGATAAGTTAGCGCTTCAGATATGCAAGGACCCCCATCGAGATATTGTTGTTTTAACACTTGGAGCCGGTATAAATCATCTATTTAAAATATTATATCTTTCAATCTCAACATGATTAATACTGAAAAAAACGATCTTCCGAGTTCGAACGAGACTTATTAATCTGTTTAATTTATCAGGTGATATTACCACCGTGGGCCCAAAACTGCTCAACGAACTGCAAAAGAGACTACAATAAACCTCTTAGCTTGTTAGCTTCAATACTACTAGTTTCTTTCCATGAGTTGGAGATGAGGCTTTTGATGTTCAATTTATGAGGCAACTCCTTGGGGGATCAACTCATTCCTTCGTGGATTGGAAAGATAGCTGTGAAACTAGAGGAGAAATTCTGCTTACCATCTCAGCGATAAGTAGTAACAAGTTCTGCCTCCTAAAAGACTTTTGTGTTAAACAATTGTACTACATTATTAAATTACATTGTCCATGCTTCGTCAAATCATATTGTTTGTCTAGAATCGAAGGCTTCTATGCATGAATTAAAAATATGACTTCATCATGTCAGCTCGGAAAGACCAATTGCATTGTTCACGATTATCAATATTTCAGTTCACCAAACTCAAGAAATACAGCAAATCCTTCCATTCTTTTTCCTTAAACCATAAATACAGTAACTAATCCTCGATTACCAAATACGTTAAGCTTCCAATAAACAATGCAGCCTACAGCACAGAAGACTAATCTTAAAACCAGTACTAGAACTCTAAACAGCCGAAAAAAGAAACAAAAACATAGAAATTAATAAAGGCAAACTTTATCAATGTACTGTACAAAGCCTCTGACCTTCATGAACGCAAGCTTTTAATTACTTTCAATTCCCCCGTTATGAAAAACTCCAAAATTGTCCACAGATTAAAAGGAAACTTTCAAATTTTGACTACTAAACTCCACCAGTGTTCAATTGCTAACCCCCAAAGAAGGAGAAGAAACCACGCTTCTTGGGCTCTTCTTCAACCATTACGGCCTTCATACTATCTTGCTCAACCAGCCTCCAAGCTGCCTGCTCGAAAGCCAACCCGGCCAATGTGGGTGGCTTATTCAGAACCAGAGGGTACCCTCTATTCGTGCTCCTGATTACTTCTGAATCCTCTGGAATCACCCCAAGCAGAGCCAGGCCCAACATCTCCTGCACGTCGAGCACCGACATCATATCCTCACCTTTGATCATATCAGTCCGAACCCGGTTCACGATCATCTTTATATCCCTTATTCCATCACACTCGAGCAATCCAGTGACTCTATCGGCGTCCCTCAAGCTCGTAATGTCTGGCGTGGTCACCAGAATCGCCTCATTGGCCGGAGTAATGGCGGTAATGAAGCCGGCGTCAATGCCAGCCGGGCAATCGATGATGATGAAATCCGGGCAACCCTCTTGGCGGGATTTCAAGGCGTCAACCAGCCAAACCAGTGCTTTCCCACCGAACCCAATAGGCAATTTCGACCTGGGTTTCGAAATGCAGAGCAATTCGAAGTTGGACCAGCGCTTGTCCCTCACCAGAGCCTGGTCGAGCCTGCAATCCCCATTGAGGACCTCAACAGCGGTGTAATTGACTCGGTTCTCGAGCCCGAGGAGGAGGTCGAGGTTGCGGAGGCCAACGTCGGCGTCAATGGAGACGACGGAGAAGCCGAGCCGGGCGAGGGAGAGTCCGACGTTGGCNTGACGACGACACGGGGGGTGTCGCCGGCCAACTGTGGCTTCCTATTCCATTGGAGGACGGAGCGTACGGTCAATGGGTTGTGCTTGGGTTTTGGGAATCTGGGTTTTAGGGTTTTGGGGTTGTTGAAAACGTAAGGGGTGGGTGGGTGAGTGGTGGTGGCGGGGATGGAGTAGGGTTTGGGGTTGATGGAATGGATGAATCGGACAGAGAGCATTGCGCTGTGGAAAGAAGAAGAAGAAGAAGAAGAAGAGACTGTGTTACAGCGTTTCAGGAGTTGAGCAACAACTTCATTTCATGGAGACTTAGCCCGGACTCACCATTTGGATCCTGCAATGCACTTGCTGTTTTGTGTAAAAATAAAAAATAAAAAATTGTTGATTTATAAATATAAAAAGGAGGAATATCAAAAATAAAATAAAATAAATAAATGAAACCTCCTTTTCTATTTAATTTTTTTTGGGGGGGGGGGGGAGTTAAAAGTAAGGGATAGTTTTCTTACTTTGGAAATAAATTAAAGGGACAGTTATAACACTTGTGAATAGTGATTAATAAGTGGTCCAAGTCCAACTAATTTTATTTTCTCATTCAGAAATTCCTCTCTTTATCTCAATTTTTTTAAATAAGATATCGTTCCTAACATGTTTTAGAGATTTTCCTTTGTTTGGCAAAATATTTGTAGAGACGTTACGTAAAGAGAATACCTTAATTTACTTTGGTACTTTGTATTAGAAAGTTGCCATACTGGTAATATTTTCTATTGTCTCTTAAACTATCTATCTAGTTGCCTTTTGAAAGGTTCATATAATAAGGTTTATATATATATATATATATATGTATATTTGATAATAAAAACGGGTTATGTTTTTTTTTTTCCCCCACATACATATACAGCCTTTACTAAGACGATATTTGAAAATTCGTGTTACATGGATTTATAATTATCTTGTGCATTTTATTGAAATGAACTATATTACACATGTATTTTAAGTAGAGTATTTTTTTTTTTTTTTTGAGGTAGTAGAGTTTGCAATTTAAAGAGACCAAAGGAAGAAAACAACCAAAAACAAAGCAAAACAAATCAGTTAGCATTTAACGCGGTTTTTGTTTTATAATATACAAATAAAATTGTGTAGGGCCATGATTCTTATGTAAATTAGCTTAAATAGAATACTTTTTAGGAGAAAAAGTGCGTTATTTCTCCGTCAAAATAAAACAATTAAATGAAAAGGGGGAGCCGGGTCACAATTCAACATCATTTCAAAAATTATATTATTAAAACCGCTCAATTATCACGATTTTTTTAATAAAAAATCTATATTTGTTTAGAATTGACTAAGAAGCAAATAAAATAGATAAAGAAGAAAAAACAGTTTATAAACGAATCTTTTATTCTAAACTCGTGTAGTAAATTGAGACAAATGTCTTATGTAATTTAGAATCACGTTTTTCTATTTTTTTTTTTGAGTAAATCTTAAAATCATGTTAAACATTAGTTAATGTAAATAGAAAAATGCAAAACACTGTCACACGAATTTTTAGATCAGAAAAAAACCACGACATCAAAGACTAACTAATCAATTATATGATATTACATGCCTTTAATAAATATTATATGATATCATACCCTATCGTATTAGTCAAATTATTTTTTCTATAGCAATTATCATGATGTGTAGCATTATTAATTTCGTTTGCAAGACAATAAAGACGGGAAGTATAATTTATGGATCTAAAAGAAAAGATGAGAAATAAAGTAAAAAACCCAAAATGGCATTGTCATTGTGGGTGAGCAATGCACTCTGAAATAAAGTCTTAAACTTTCAATGTGGCCCAGGTAATTTAGAAAATTTATCGTAAAGTCCTCCATAGACCATAATAGTAATTAAAATTTAAAATATAGATCTTGATTTATTTTATATATTCTGTTAGGAACCTTAGATCTTGATTCATTACCACCAAATATTTATTCACTTAACGTTATTTGGATCTGCAATATCAACCGTCCATTCCATCAAAGTCAAAGATACCTCAATCTAACGGATGCGGGACGCGGGTCCCACTTGACTAGACGTGATCCATCTCGAAATAAGGCCACGTGTCATGACATCAGCAGCTACAGTTCCAAATCCCAACGAGGAAAAGTCAGATAGTCTAGATTTACCCTTTAGATCAACCCAACCCATCGCACGCCACGTGTACTAATTCTATTCGTGCTTTGCACGATTACCACCCCTTCCCTCTCTTATGTAAGTAATCGGTTAATACTCTCTCTCTCTCTCTCTCTCTCTCTCTCCTCCTGGAAAATTTTCACTTTCCTTTTCTCTCGATCCAAACACTCTGAATTCTAGACCTAAATTCGACTCTTCCTCTTTCTTCTTGAACGGATAAATTAGAAATCTGGAAATCTGGAGGGCCTTTCCTCTTCCTGACATTACATCCAGGTTTGTGCGTTTCATTATGATTATTATTTTTTTTTAAAAAATCTCTTAATTTGGCAATTTGATTAGATCTCTTTCGATCTTAATTACTACTTTTTGTTTGAAATTTTGTGTTTTTGGGATTATGGGTGATTGGATCTGGTGCTACTTTTTGTGTAGAAGTTGTTTATAGTGATTCGAAATTATATTCCTGTATATGGGTTGATTGGATCATACACTTGCTTGTATGGGTAATTGCTGAATTTTTAATTTGTCTTAGGGATCCTGCTCTAGAGACATATGGTTCAGTAAGTAGAATTTCCCTTTGTTTGGTTGACGAGAAAGTTGATGGAAAATTGAGAATTCCGTACAGTCTTTTGTTTAGCGAATTGATTATCTGCTCAAAAATTCACTTCCGGGTTAGAGTAGGCGATGGGCTGTTTGAAGTTTTAGGCCTAATTATTGATTGATAGAGGATTGGATTTATTTTTTTTGCAGTATTTCAGTGATGACAAAAATAATTAGTGAATTTGATTTAGTTTGGTTGTCTAGAGGGTCCTCGTTTTCATGTCAGCTTGCGTAAATTAAAAGTTTTTGTGTACATACTTGCATGCATCTCTTGGTGGATGATTGCTTGGTGAAAATTTATTGATTGACTCCTAATTTTGTTTCATAAGTTGTTGTTGTTAAAAAACTGTCTTATTGGGTTGCGATTTCTGTTGCCCTTTAATTTATTATCCTAACTTTTACATTTTGAAAAAGAAAAAAAAAGGGTTTGCAGTTGTATTAGTATGCTAACCCCCCCCAAAACCCAAAAAAAAAAAAAATTTATCCTTTGTTTTTCTCCCTTTACTATTATTATTATTCTATAATTGTTTTGACTTTACAATGACTTTCGATTTTTTCTTTTTATCAACAGTAGGGGGAGGCCATGTGAGCTGTGGGAAATTGGTTCTAGTTGTTGCTTTACAACTTTCATCAAAATTTTTGTTCTTTTGGCTTACTCAACATGGGTAAATGCAAAGGTTGTGGGAAATCAGGCAGAATGGTGCAAAGGGGTGGATCTGTTAGTGCTTACCAGTTTGCCCTTCTTTTGTCTCCTGTTGTTTCTGTTTGGGATTGCATTGTTCGTAAAATGAGGTACTCCTTCAGACCTGAGTGGGTGTAGTTTACAGGATCGTAACATTATATTAGTTTTCAATAAGGAAATTACTTGAATTTACTTCGTATTATAGACAAAAGAAGGAAATACATTATAGGGTGATGTATACACTTTAGAGGAAATCTCTTGAAAGAAACAAGTTGAGTAAAGCCAACTGAAGTAGTTAGAGACTGTTAGTATAATGGATAATGTGGCATGTAATAAAGTGCAAACTGTTGTGAGAAAAGTGAAGAAGAAGCAGGTAAAGGACGAATTGGATCGTCAAAAGCAGGCCGAGAAGAAGAAGAGGCGCTTGGAGAAAGCCCTGGCTACTTCTGCAGCCATCATCTCTGAACTTGAAAAGAAGAAGCAGAAAAAGAAAGAAGAACAGCAGAGGCTCGATGAAGAGGGTGCTGCGATTGCTGAAGCTGTTGCCCTACGCGTCCTAATTGGTGAAGACTCAGATGATTCGTGTAAGATTGTCTTAAACAAAGATGAGGGATTCAACCCTTGGGATTGCTCTAGCAATATTGACCTTTTTATGGGTGGAAGCAGAACAGGTTTACCTTGTCAGGATTCTTCCATATGTTCACTGGAAGGGATTGAATGGGTCTCCGATAGTTACAGATCTGGATCCAAGTGGGGTGGCTTGGGAAATAGTGATTGGTCATTTTCAGCTGGTCTTTATGGGAGCGATCTTCACCATCAGTATCTTGAGGAAGAAGCAGGGTGGGGAAGTACAGGATTCTCTGCTGGTCTTATTGCGGCTCAGGCTGTTTCATCTCTTCAAATTGCAGAGGAAGCAGACGAAGACACTATTGTACTCAACAGCTCAGGCTGTTTCATCTCTTCAAATTGCAGAGCAAGCGGATGAAGACACTATTGTACTCAACGGAATGGTAAGACGGTAGATGGGGACTCTCTTGCAGTCGTATTATCTGGTCACTGGAAGGAGCCTCGGTCATATTTACATGATTATCTGTATATAATTTCCGTGAATGTGTTTTAATCGTTTGTCGGATACACACACGTTGCTTCTTCAGTTTGAACACTGTTGTAATCTCTTGTTTGCTCTTGTTTTTTTTCGTCCATCTCTTATTAGAGCTGCTACATTTCGTGCCTTGATGTTTCACCACTTTTGAGACATTGGTTAACCTTGGTTTCTTGCTACTAATTTCGTTAATTAACATACTTTTGACAGACTATTTACGTCAATCCTCTGTTTTGGATGATAGCATCTTTTTTAGTGATTTGATCTTGAGATTTATTATGCCCCCGGTCCTATCTCTGAATTGATCTAAATTTTCGTCGTGGTTTTCTACGAGATTATGTTTGTATCGTGGTTTAATTTAAAATATTTATTTTGACAAACGAAACGGTGAGCCCAGGATTGTGATTAATATTTACTCTCTTGAAGGAATAGCATCCGCGGCTGTCCTCATTCACGTGTAGGAAATGAAATTTGAACCTGTTTCACGTAAGTAATATTTGCTATCAATTGACAGCCAGTGGATTTATTATTTATTCTCCATAAATTGAAGTGCCATGGTTGGTCTCCGTAGACCGACAAAGTTTGCGTTTGTTTTAATGTTTTTAATCTCTAAATTTGATGTTCTTAACTTTCTCCCATCCATTAACCTCAGTTACCAGCAAATATGATTCTCCATGGAAGTAAGCCTCTTTGTGAATTTGCCTGTGGCATCTCATACGCTGAACAAACCAGACCGTAATAACGAAGCAAAGCTTGAAGCAAATGGTCATAAGGGGTCTAGAATATCCTATACGACCTTTTATATCAAGCATGTGGTCGGTTAACAACTGATAAAGACACAAACCGATCCTCACAAACGGGACCAAAATTTAGGGAAAGCATTGAGGAAAGATTATGAATGACTTGGGAACATTTGGCAATTCCATCATCCACGCACTATAGAAGTGGAAGGAGAGCTCATAATCACGGTTGAGAAACAACAATCCAAATAAAAAGATTTCTTGGGATATCTATAAGTAAATTTCACTTGAACAATAAATGAAAAATTTTACATTCATGCACAAATGAATAACAAAAGTCAATAATGTTTGCATGGTTTCAGTTACATCACATAACAAGCATGTTTTCAGGAGCTATACCCTCAAATGTCTCGTCGTGACACTGAGTTTTGTTGCAGTGGTGACCCTGCATCTGATTGCTGTTGCTGATGTTGCCGAAGAACACCCTCTTCCTGATTCTCAAGTTCTGAACTACTAGAAGGTTTGGCACCAGAAGTAACGAGGTTCTTGAACCAAGTAGCTTGAAATCTAGGGGAGCCTCTGTTTGAATTTCCAGAAGACACTGTAGAAGTTGCCACATTGTTGGTAACACCCAAAAGAAAACGATATGCCACTTTGCTTGCCGATACAATCTCCGTTTTAGCTTGTCTAAACTGCAAGCACCCATGCAAACAAACACAACTTCAATCGTAGTTTGTTGGTGCTAAAGAATACAGATGAAACATAAAAAAGGGAAGGAAATCTAGAATCTAGTTCTTTTGTCATGTTTGCAATATGGGTGGAAAAGGCAGCCATGCTGTCTTTACAATATCCTTAAAAACCTTAAAACATTACTTATTCCCAGCATGGCTGCCTTGAGAGAGAGAGAGAGAGAGAGAGAGAGAGAGAGAGAGAGAGGGGGGGAGGGGACTCTAGTAGGTTTATAGAGAAGAGCCACTCACTCGTAATGCCGTGTTTCCTGCTACTTCCATGGCAGCATCACCAGCATGAGCAAATCGATTTACCCAACCTGTTTCAGACAATATTAACATACGCACAATATGGTAATTTGAAAAACTAAATGTTGTAGGGAAAAGACAGATGGTGGTACAAATCACTTTGGTAGATTTTTTCTTAGGAACTTGATTTTTTTCAGCAAATCTTTTTAAAAATGGTAAACTCCCTTTTTCTTTTTCCAACAGATTCTTTTTAAATGTTAACTAATACATTACCCTAACTAATAATACCATAATTTTACCAAAACTGATAGATACGTTAAGAAAAATTCTGCAACACAATCGCAGTAAATATTGTTTGAGGCAGCTGAGAGAGAGAGAGAGAGAGAGAGAGAGAGAACACAATTGAGGTAAATATTTTGAGGCAGCTGTCCCAGAGAGAGAGAGAGAGAGAGAGAGAGAGATTTCATCATTTTACCAAAAGTAATTGATAAATTAAACAAAATTCTGCAATAAATTTCAGTAAATACTTCCTTGAGGCAGCTGTCCCAGGAGAGAGAGAGAGAGAGATTCATAATTATTGTTGTGCATCCAAAAACTCATGGTAAACTTTTCCCGATTATTGGTGTGCATTAAAAAACTGATGTTAAACTTTTTCTTTTAATTATTTTTTTCTGAGGCAGGAGTAGATCATGTATTTTCTGTCACAAAGCAATCAGATGCACATGTAATAACAAAATCCAACCAAACCCCTTCACATAGTTTGACATAAAGTGCACATGCACAGTATGAAACGGCAAAACAGAAACTCTTCAAAAATCATAATCCCAATTGTAGACACCAAGGGTTGACTGCCAGAATTTTCTTCACCACTTACTAACTATTTAGCTTATCAAACCCAGAAGCATATCAATTTCATTTTTCATTTTTAACTTTTTTTTTCTGGCAATTACATCGTTGTCCAAGAAAAGAGAGAAGGGTGGGGGGGGGGGGGGATAATTTTTTGACGTAATACACACTTGATATCCTAAATCGATATTGGACAGTGTTACAAAAATTACCCATTACAACCAGGGAACAAAGAAATAAATCAACCTCTAGTAGTCTATTATATCGATTATTCTGAGCAGGGAAAAAAAATGTAAGCATTGAAGTTCGAGAATATTAATTACCTGGAAGCTTTGGCACACCAAGCCTTTCACAGAACTCATCACAAAAGTGATTGCAATTTTTTGATAATAAGTCATATAAGCTTCCAGGCCACTCTCTGCTAAGCTCCCTCAAGATCTGATTCACCTTGAAAATTGAAGAGTTTGTTTTGCCAAGGACAATGGCTTCACGATATGTATACATAGGATTCTTTCCAGCAGGACAACTAAAAACTCCAGTGCCTTGTTCACAGAACCCAAATGACCATTCATCCTCTCCATAAACCTTCACATAGGGCACAAAATGTTCGATTAAATTCACATATACTTCTCCAATCCCAACAACAAAAATGTATACTTCCATTAATAACTCTTGAAATCAAAGATAATTATGCCTTAGATAGTGATTATACATACAACCACTGAATATATATATATAATAACAAAAATCTTGGCAAACAACAAAACCATAAGCCAAACTTTTGTTACACATACAATACATAATAACCTTACATGAAATAAGATTCAATACCATTTCTGCTTTATTCTAACTGCAGAACTCTTTCGGGTAAGTTACATTGTACTGTGAACCTAAACAAATTTAAACAAAAAGAGATCTGTAAACACAACTAATTTATTGACAAACTAAATTAGGACCCATATTGTAATTCAGATCGAATCAAAGCAGTGGAGTGGAGTTTCTATGTTTGCATGAAATGAAAGTATTAAAGTTTCCATCTAATAACGACAGTGCATGAATCAAATTCGTGCTATAGTGAATCGCATAACCCCCATGAATCCAGCTTGAGACAAAATCTTTAACTCACCCCTGCAACCTGATACATCCATATACTTTCAAGTTATAAACCACACACATGTATAGCTTCCACCCAAGTCAAAATTCCAACTACCAAAAACCAGAACCCTAGATCTCCCATCCAAAATCATATCCCCCTCAATAAATACACCATCTAACCCCACCAAGAATTACGCATATATATACACACACATATAAGTAGATATTCACATATGTTGAAAATAGAAAGAGGAAAACCTGTACGGCGCTATGAAAAATACCACCGAGGCCAATACCGTCCTTGAAGATCTTGTTGATGTGAACAATGGTGTTGTTCGTTTTGTCGGATCCACTATTCGTGACATCGTATATATGCAATACCACCTCCGTCGTCATCATCTTCTTCTTCCTTTCCCTAACTTTCTCCCTCTATCTTTTCTCTCTTTCTCTCTCTCTCTCTCTCTCGCTCTCTCTCTCTCTCTCTCTCTCTCTAGAATATTCAAATCTGAAACGTTTAAACCTAATTGATGGGACTCAAATTCCGCCACTCTATTCCCTCAATCCTCAATTTCACTTTTCGCGCTCTCTCTCTCTCTCTCTCTCTAGATATGGGAAATTTTCAAAAACTTTGTGCCCTAAAAACTGTCAAATTCTTGAATTTAGAAACACAGCGATGGAGTTCAACTTTTTCAGTATCAAAATTCAGAGCGAAGCGAAGCGAACCCGGTAATTTGGACGGACTCAGTTGATTCATACATATATTTTTTAAAATATTCTTATTTTTTTAATTTTTGGAGGAAAATGAGGGAGGGGTAATTTGGAAATTTCAGGATACGGAAAGGAACATGGAGTTTGGAGAAATTACGGCTATTAACGGTTATTATCTTAACAACTGTTTGCCACTGCCCACATAGCACTTTAGATTTTTTGATGAATAGTCCTAGTTGGATAACAGGGCCCACCTTGTCAATGCAATCACAATTATTAACGGCTTAGACACCGACTGCTATTTTCTAATTTACGGTACTACCCTCCCGGTATTTGCTGTTGTGGTTTAATTTTTTGGGCTTATCAGAAGAAAAGCCCATGAAAATTTCGAACAATCCATTACCAAAATGGGCCGAGTTTGGCCCACGAGAAATGAAAAACTAAAATAGACAGATAAATACTCGGAATCCATTTTCGTACATTTAAGGTTCCTGTTCTTATACTATTTTCAAGACCATATTTAATTATGGCTCATTCAAAAAGTTCTACATATGGGAAAGTGTTAATTTTTTTACGGACAGAGGAAACGAAATACAAGTATCATAAGTGATAGTGGTCAAAGATGGTACTGACAAAGATAATGACGATAGTAGAGGATAATATTAATTGAGGAGAGGAGCCCACAACATGTTCTAGTGGAGAGTGTCCAAATACACCCTCTCGGCCTCTCCCATCATCTCACACAGACTAATAATAGTCACACTATCTAGTAGTATAGTGGATGACCACATCCTATTATGATGGTAATTTCTCATCACCCACGTGAAATCATGTATTTTACCATGCTAAGTTATGAGGTCATAATTTACATCAAACTTAGGATTATGCTAATATCAGACTGCATATAACACATCATATTTCAGTAATATTAGGATGAGCTCTATAGTTGTGTCCATACGTGTTTGTGTTTGATTGTAGCACAACTCTTGTATAAGATTCTAAATATTCTAGATAACAATTTTTTCCGAACGATAAGGTTGCCAATTCAATAGTTTTTTTTTTTGGATAGGTATTTTTTTTTAGCCGTTAGATCACTATCTAATGATGATTTAATGATTATAATGAAATATATAAAAAGACGCTCTTTCTCTCTCTTATTTTTTACAATAAAAAAATATGCATACTAAATTTTCATTGACCAAATTAATAATTACGCATAAAAAAAATACCGTGCCCATATATATATATATATATATATATATATATATATATATATATATATATATATATATATATAGTATTTTATACAGTAAGTCTTTGTGCAAACCAACTGCATATTCCATTGGACAGAAAATAGACCTTTATGCTTCCAGCTACGCAAGGGACCCTCCACAGCTTATTTGCACTTTTATGATTGCAATCAATACCACCGAAGCTGATATTTACTGTAAAAGTTGAAAATGAAATTGCCTTCCACTCAATCAACAGCATAAGACATCTTCTTGGGGATATCTGGATTAGTTGGTTTAGGACACCACAGTTCCTTTTTTTCTTTTTCTTTTTTTTTTTCAGATTTTTAAATGGTTTTTCAAGTCGTGATTTATGTATTACTTCTCTTCTATACATGCTGTACACATTGTACAATTTGCGGCCTGGGATTGTTCGCCTACTGCTTAGTGCACTGCCCTTCCATAGGGCAGGCTTAAAAATATTTAACTTAAACTATAGGAAATAAAGGGGATCCATTTTGTATTTTGTCTGTTTGACTCCAATCTAAATCCCTATTCAACAATATTCAGAAGTCAATGTTTTGGTTTAGTTTTGTTATATTATAGTTTAAGATAAAACAAAATTATATGAGCTCCTACCATAAAGAAGTTTCATATTTCCAATAATGCAAAGCTTCCCTTGATTTATCATTATTCTCTGCTTAATAAATAATTCAAATTAGTAAGAACTTTGCTTAAGAATGAATCAAAGTATTAGTCTAATACTCTGAGCTAATTAAGAGATCTTAATATGAATTAAAACAATACACGACCAAATTGAAACTTGATTAAGGTACCCATCAGGTAATTTTTGAATCATTGAAATACGTATCTGTGCCAATAGTATTTGGTTCTTAAGTTGCGCCAACTCTTCACTACCATTTTGGTTTTATGCTTATGAACTCTTAGAGTATAATACGATGGTAAATAAATCATAATGAGCAATGACTCAATGCAACATCCAATCATCCAAACATTAGCTTAGAAATTTTTGCTTGATGCCCACGTTGTTGACTAAATGGATGCAACAGCAATTACAAAGATACATACAGGAGAGACATAGTCACACCTTTGACAGTTTCTGTAGTTATCTATTGCGTGGATACAACGGTTCTATGCCACTGAACTAGAAGGCTAGAAATTAGAAGCCCATTTACTATGTTCTACATGAAAACTGTGATACTATATTATGTTTTGCAAAAGAAATATGATGAAAAAATTTAGTGAAAGAAGGATGAAAACTTTACTTACTTTCCTTCAATTTGTTGCTGAGGTAGTTGTGCTGCATGGATATCTAGAATTAGAATTATACAGTAGATACTGAATGCTGCAGCATATGCCGGAAGTTATCTGCCGTCATTGGTCATCAACTGGGAAAAAACTTGGCTGGTATTAAGTTCTGAACAACCACTGCCATCGGCGTCTTCTCTTTTTGTGTTGCTAGAAGCAGGTCTAGTAGTTGACAACTCCTGCGAACTGACATTGCCATCTTCTTCCTGCTGTCTTTGTGACTCAGCTTCCTGAAGCTGAAGCACATGTTCCAAGTTCCATAATACATCACCCATTGTTGGCCTGTCAACACCATATTCAGCCAAACATTTCTCTGCTGTTTCTCCGAACTTTTTCAGAGAGCTGGGTTTGATCTGTCCAGCAAGATGTCGATCAATAATTTTTTCAAGCAGGCCTTTCTTTTGCCATTGAAGTGCCCATTCAGCTAAATTCACCTGTTCTCTTGCAAGCAATGGATCAACTGCTGGTCTAGCACAAAGAACTTCAACTAGCACAACCCCAAATGAATAAACATCCGACTTATCGGTGAGTTGCTGCCTTCGGAAGTATTCAGGGTCAAGATAGCCAAAACTACCTTTCACACCAGTACTTACATGGGTTTCATCAAGACATGGACCGGATCTTGATAGACCGAAATCAGCAACCTTTGCCACATAATTCTCATCAAGCAAAATGTTGGTTGACTTGATGTCACGGTGGATGATTCCTTGTGCTGAACCAGTATGAAGGTAGTGAAGACCTCTAGCTGAACCAATGCATATCTCAAGTCGTTTTTTCCAAGACAAAGGTGGGAGCCTTGAACCATACAAATGATTTCTCAACGTACCCTTTTCCATATATTCATAAACTAGTATCATTTCTGATTGTTCTTCACAATACCCAACAAGTGAAACCAGATGGAGGTGGCGGATTTTCGACAAAACTGTTATCTCAGTATGGAACTCAGGAAGGCCTTGCCTAGATCCTGGCATACCTCTCTTCACAGCAACCTTTATGTTGTCCCTCAAAACCCCCTTGTAAACAATACCAAATCCACCAGAACCTATAATCAGGTTCTTATCAAAGTTGTTTGTTGCCGATAAGATATCATTGAAAGGGATTCTCAATCCAAGATATCCATTCGGTCCAGGAGAAGCAAGGGTGGTCCCTTCAGACATTCTACTAAGTGAACTGCCTCCAAATACGCGTAAAGGCGTCCAACCAACACTCTCTGCAGGTCTTGGTTTCGCTTTCCTCTTCGTCCATCTGAAAGCAAGAAGGATTCCAAGTACTGCCAAACACAGAACTATAACTCCTCCAACAATTGAACCCACCAAAACCCATATGTTTTTCTCACTAGCCCCACCATTTGGTTGCGAAGCGACGACATTTACCATCTTCATTATCTCTGCCCCATTTAAAATGGCATTAATCCTCGAAGGAGCGCTCAGGTCAGAAGGGCCAATACTGACTTGCATAAATCCTGAATCATCTGAATCAACAACAAAATCTATATACACTGGAGATGCAAGTACATGAACTGTAAGAGCTGAGAGATCTAGATCCCTGTAAGCAGAGTAGCCATTGATATAAACGCTGAAATACAGCAAGTTAAGCGCAGGACTAACAATATCACAGAAATGCAATCGAACCAAGTGTCGAACACCACCCGAACCCACTGGAAATTTCCAAGTGACATTTATTTTGCCATCCACATTTAAGTTAGTCCTGTTCATTTGTTGGGCAGTCATATAGACATTATCAGGTGCAATCTCTCTACTTGCCCCTCCTTTCTGATAATTTGGAGTATCCGTACTAACTGCAGGCTTGGCTGCGGATTCAAAAACAAGGTACTCCTCATCAGGGAGCCAAGTCCTCCACAAAGTATCATTAAAAGGGGTCAGTTTTAAACCTCCAACATTTATTCTCTGTATAGTTTCCAAAATCTGAGAAGAAAGATTCTTATACTCTTCAACTCCCTCGGCTTTAACAAATTTAGCTCCATAATCCACAATAAGGTCATTAGGAGCAGAGAAAATTTCAATAGCATTAACATAAGCGAAACCCGAATCCTCCAAGGGAGTGAACAAGATTTCAAGCTCGTCTTTGTCTATATTCAGTATATATTCTTTAATCACAGTATCATTAACATGAAAATCTTTCAAAACCAAATTCCCATCAACAGAAATAGTAAAATTTGCAGATGTTAATGAAAAACCAGGAGCAACAAAAGGCGAGAAATGGAAACGTACTATGTGAGTCCCATTTTTCTTGATATTGAAACTATAGCCCGAAGAAGTGGTGAAAACTCTAGCCGTGCTGTATATAGCGGAAGAATTTGGAGGTGGGTTCTGGTTCTTGAGCGAGATGGACCGGTCCATTGAGAGAAAACCCGAACCGGGTTTGGATGAATCACCAATGAAGACCCGGTTGAAGAGCGTAGCGTTGGAGGGTGAACCACAGTTGAGAAGATAGTTGTTTACTGGCGTGAAATAGGCATCTGATATGGCCAGAAGAAGGAGAAGGAAAAGAGGAAGAAAGTGAAGGCTCATCATCTCCATTAAAGGGTCTTCACTCAAGATTAAAGAGCTCAAATTTGAACTGCAGAAGAAAAAATTTGAGCTTTCCGAGAAGGAAAAAAAGGTCCCTTTTGGTGGTTTGACTAAGGAGGTGAAGAATTTAGAAAAGTAGGAGACCCAAGGAAGTGCAGTGGTCACACATAATAGTGGAAATCTTCTGTTTGTCTTTTTTTTTTTTTTGTGTATTTTTAATGAAGATTTAACGAGTGTTCAGTCTTCGGATATGGTAGAAAAATAAATAAAAAGGGTCGATTATAGAATAAGATGACATAGCTCATAAAGTCGCTTTCTTTACTGGTTATCTACTAATTTCTTCACTGGAGCACCATGAGACAAGATATGGTTACTAGATTCTTTTTGTACCAAACTATACAAAACTTCATTCCATAAAAGTCTTCAAAAATTTGGATATTTTCTCTCAGTCGGTAATCACGGAATAAAAAGTAAACGTTATAATATGCGTCAGATAACGCTTCTTATTTTTGTTTTTTTTTAATAAATCTTATTTTGTTCTGATTTTTCTTAATAAAGCTATACATGCCTGGAACACTTGGAAGGAATACATAAGCCAAAAAAAGAAATAACTTTACAAGATCTATAATAATTAGCTAGCTGGGGGTTTTAGCTGGCTTGTTATTGTTGCGGACGTGCTTTGATTAAAAGAACAGTTGCGAAAAAAAAATCTGACTATTTTGTAAATTTAATTTACAAAAATATTGTACTATATAAAAATATTATTTAAATATTTAATAAATTATAAATTATATGTATAATAAGCATTTTCTAAATTTAATCTATAAAAATATTATATGATATAAAAGTATAATTTAAATATTTAATAAACTATAAATTATATATACAATTTGTATTATAAAAATATAATCAATTTTATAAAATAAATTTTACTCTATTTTTAAAATTATGTATAAATGAATAATTACACAATAATTTTTAGAATCTAGAATCTACCAAGCAAAAGTGCATGAACTTACCACATAAATCACGCAGTCCCACTTTGGATTTTTTCGCTAACTATTTTTAAAAGCTGAAAAAAAAAAAACCAGCCATAATCAATTCATAACGTCCATTGGCTCTACTGATTTCTAGGGTGTCGGTTTTGATGATCTTTAAGCTGGAAACAAGCTAGTGAGTAGCCATTAATGGCTGTCAAAATTGGTGAGTTCTAATATGACCTGTAGATTTGACCTAAGGCGCATTACTTACCACAGGTGCTGATTAATGGTTAGGTGTTTGTCATGATGTGGGGATTTAAGACCCAGTTGGAGAAACGCATATGATATATAACTAATAGAATGAGACTTATGTGCTATGACTACTTCTGTCATTGTCTTCTGCATTTATAAGAAACGGTTTTTTCTTTTTTCCTTCTTTTTTTGGGCTAAATATAAGAAACGTTTTTCTGAACATAAGCGTATTAAATTACAGAATTATTTATATTTAATGGTTTAAAAGAAAAAAAAAAAAAGAAAGAAGAAAAAATAGTATTCTTGATCTTTTATTCTTAAAGCGAAAGTTCACCATTTGGGCCATTCTTTACTCCTAATTAACCAAGAAGTCTATAAAATCTCATCATTATTGAATTGAATTTACACCAACAATACAAATACAATGTATGGCAATTTTACAAGTAAATATTAACACATCCTAACTTTTCCGTTTAAATACCAAATTTTGATTTTTTTTAAAAAAAAAAAACAAGAGCTAGAGAATCATTCGACTTCTTTTTAGCGAGTGGTACAATAGTATCATTTTTAAGAAAAAACTGAAAAAGAATAAGAATTTACAAGGCAATGGTGCACGCCAGGCTAGAGCTAGAATTTGAGTGCACAACAACGGTACAGCACACGCCTTTTTTTTTTTTTCCCTTTTCTTTCTTTTTCTTTTATTTATTTATTTTTTGAATGACACATTACTATTAAGAGGATGGAGGTTGCGTCCTTGCTATTATTTTCTTCTGTTTACGTTTGGATAATGTTAGAAATTGCACATATTATTCTTTTTTCTAATATTATTATATCTATTTGTTGTTCGTATGCTATTGAGAGGGTAGAATCTGTAAGGACGGAGGGTTTGCTATGGTTTTTTTACCATTTAAGTACAGATAGTGTTAGGAATGTCACATGTTAGTCTCTTTAGAAGAACAGCCTATGCAGTATATGATTTCTCATCCGCTAATTTACAGATATTATTAAATATATTTGTTGTATGGTCTAATACACTATTGAATAATAATATTTCATTTAACATAAAGGTGACATTAGAAAAAATATCATTTCATTAATATCAAATAAAATATTTTATTTATGCTTTTCTATTATTTTTCACAAAATCTGTATATATAGTCAAAATTAGAATTAAAATTATAGATAACAAATATTTTTAACTTTTGAAATCAGATAATAAAATTTAAAAAATAAATAAATTTTTGTGTATTTAAAAACGGTTACATTTGGATTTATGAGAGATTACAAAATCATTTTTTATATAGATAGTTACTTGTGGATGTCAATAGACAATTTTAAGAAATAAAGACAATTTTATAATAATTTTAAACTCTAATTTTGATTATATATTCGACTTTGACAAAATTTGATAGAAAAATATAAATAAAATATTTTATTTATTATTAGTGAAAAGACATAATTTTTTATTATTATTATATTTTTCCCTTAAAAAAATGGAAAAACATGTGAAATCTCTAACATTTATATCCGAATATTCTTTTTCTAGTAAGCGCAATATATTTTCTCTTCGTCCTCACTAACTTCTACCTTACTAGATTTGTATTCCATCGACTTTCCTAGGATCTCTCAAGTTGGATTTCACCCCCTCTATCTGTAAAGGCATTTGTCGTCCTAGATCTAAAAATGTATTTTGTTCTGCTTGATTTTAAATTTGCGCGAATTTTATTGGTTTTCATTAGTTTTATCTAATTTTATGCACGTGTGTGTGTGTGTGCGTGTTTTTTTAATATATATTTAAAATTTCTAGGCTCTAGATCTACGTGATTATATAATGTCAAAGAATGATTTCTAATATATCATGGTATTAAATCTTTCACGGTGTTAATCAAATATAATCGGAAGAGCCAACTTTGATAGCAGATAATAATTTGAAAGGACAAATAAAAATCTATCATATATCTCTAGTTGTACCTTACATTGGGTTATGTATTTCTTATCTTACATTTTACTATAATCCAACGAATTCATCGGTTCTTTGTTTACTGTTATAGACATTTTGTAACTCGATTTTTTGTTATTTTTTATTTGATCAGAATTCCTATTTTGATTTTTTTTTTTCCCAAAAAAAGCTTGGTTCCAAAATGAATTTCTCAGTGACAAAGATTCACTAATAATGTCTTTATTGAGGTTGAAAGGTCAGATTTTGTGTTGACAACAGTCCCAAATACATATAGACAAATGACTTTGGAAAGTGACAACTTTTTTTTATATTTTCCTCAAGATTGTCATGGCCGATTTGGAAAGCTTGGAAGTCCAGCACCGTCAAGAAAGTGATGATGCTGGGCAGATTTCTTAAGAAAATTTTTGTATACAGCTTTGGTGGGTGCATGTCCTACTCATGTATTCTGAGAATATAAACTAAGTGAAACCTTACGCAATATGAACATCATCTTGACGTCAGAGCTAATTTTGTCAAATATTATGAGATCAAAACAAGAAAAGGCCATTTAGGGGAAAAAGAAAAAAAAAAAAAAAAAAAGAGCAAATATGGCGGCTCAAAGTCATCCAGTTTATACATGGTCCTTTGGTGCCCATTTTCACAATTGTGTCCTAGTTCAATGACAACTGAAATTTACTGTTTAGTGACTAATCATGTCAATTTCCAGCCACCGGAAAAAAGAAAAAGAGGAAAAAAAAAAGAAGAAGAAATAGATCATTTGATGATTTGATTCATTTGAACCTTATTGCGGTACCACATAACAGACAAAATTTATTATTGAAAATGCTTTTAATTCATCGATTAGTGTGAGTTCAATTTGTTCAAAAAGACCAAGCCTTTTTTTCTTTTAATTTCCTTTAAAGAATGACATGATTTTATTAGTTTTAACTTTTAATATGTCTCCGAAAAAGGATAAAAAAAAACACTTTACGATCAAATCAAGTCCAAAATGTGGTCGCAAGCATCGATCAAGTTGAGCAGGTGCCGAATAACTTTTTGAGTTGCAATTTAACTCATAACTCGCTCATCGTTTTATATATATACCAATCCTGCTGCATTTTTTAACTATTTATAAATATTATTTTATTTAATTAAAATTTATTATGTATATCTTTTTATGATAAAAAATAAAGAAAAATATATTAAATAATATATATTCTCTTTTCTAATTATTTAAATTATGGTATCCGTTATATAATGATCGATGGACTAAAAAAACTTATAAACACGAAAAAAAAAAATTATCTACTAAACTACCTTATATATATATATATATTTATATCACATGGATATTGTTTTAATAGAGACTTTTGTTTTTGCTCTGTAATTTTAATTTGACTATTAGATTTTGATCCGATAGTTTTAATAATATTACTATTTTTATAAAAAAGAAAAATCTAATTAACGTTTATATAAATATAGAAAAATATGTTCAATTCAAAAAATTAGTAATATGTTTGTGATCTATCAGTTTGACATTTTTTTTCTTTTTTTTTTTAATCAGCCAAGCTTTATCTTCCTAGTCTTTACTTCTACCTTTTATTTTTTTTATTTTTTTTTCTGTTTTCTTTGTTTCAATTGCATATCCGCTATTTTACTTACTAATCATATATTATTTATTTGTTGAAATCTTCGGATATTTTACTTACTAGTCATATATTATTTATTTGTTGAAATCTTATTGAATTATCTTAAGGTCCCTCAAGAAGATTTTATGGACAGAAGTTAACTTTTTTTTTTTTTGGTTATATGTTGTCAATTGAATAATATATTAGGAAGGTCGAAATTAGTTTAACATAAGATCCAAGTCTAAAATATACATCAATTTTTCATTCATAACTTGGTTAAGTTTGTATTAAAAAGAAAAAAGAGGGGGAATGATAGGGACTAAAGTATAAAGTGTAAGTGTAAGTTTATTACTATTTTCTAACCATGTTTAAATTTTAAAATTCAAACAAAATCTTTTATGTCAAACTTCAATGCAATTAAATATTCTAAGTTTGTATTATTTTTTCATATTTCCATAATTACATTTTTTCAAAATTTATTTTCTTGATAAATCTTCAAATATTAACTAAATAATTGAAATTGACAAATGTTCTTTTTTTTTCACTATCAATCTTTTTTTTTTAAAAAATCTATAAACCATTTTTCTCTACTTAGACATAAATATATATACATATTCTTTATTATACTTTGCAAAAAAGAAAAAGAAAATAAAATTGTCGAATTTGCTTTCATTCTCTTATGCTCTCTCCCATAGTTTTTTTTTCTTTTTAATTTTTTTTTTGTCGCAGAGTTCTCAAAAATATAAAAACACTAAAAAAAAGAGATAAAAAAAGTTACTAGAAGAGTTGAATTTGATTTGAAGAAACTATTAATTATTGCTTGTTTGATTGGTCATAATAGATTTTTAGGTTATGCATTTCTTTTTTACTCATTTCTTGTTAACTACTGAGTAATATTATTTTTTGAATTTCATATTAACTGTTTTATTTTCTTATACTGTTTTTTGTACTAGGTTAATTTGCTTTTATATCTAACTAGCAATTAGATAAATATGTCTTTTAAGCCAAAAAAGATTTAAAAAAAATAGAATTGATATGTCTACTAAAAAATTTTCACATTAATATGAAAAAATAACTTGAGTTTAAGAAAAAAAATAGAGATCCCTTGCTTCAATCACAAAATAGAAATGTTCACTAGTGATAAAATGATTTTTTTTCATACTAAACTTTTATTACCCTGTTAATGCAAACTAATAGTATTTCAGTAAATTATTCTAACAAATATTTTTTTTTTCTTTTTAATTTTTAAAAAGTCTCTCATTTGAGAATTCGTCGCTCCTAAACTGCTTAAGCTGACCCTGAAGGGGGGCTCCCAAAAGTTGTCCTTCCAAATTGTAGGAATTAGAGAAATTTGTAAAAAGTGTGAATTTACAATTGTATCTTTCAAAACAATTAATTTAAATAAAATTAAATAAATAATATAATAATTTTACAAATAAATATTCTCCATCATTTCTCTTCTACATCTTTCCTACCAAACAATATTAAGGATACAATATTAAGGATTATCACTCTCATTTCTCTCTTTTCTAAACTCTCCATCTTTCCTACTCTCTTTCTCTCCTGCCAAACATAGTTAAAGATAAACCAAATTTAGTTAGTATATGGGTTGCTTTATTTCCACTTTATTTCTATTTATGGGAATGAAATAATAAGGAGCATCACTGGCACATAACAATAACTAATATCATTCAAAATAAGACTCTCTTGTGCAAAAGATAATATCACAACATTCCGAACCTTTGATTACAAAAATATAATAATAATGAAAATCATAGATCAAATAAATACAATAAAATATATCAAGAAAATTTAACTTATATCGTGCTGGATATAACGCACCATCAATCTAACTAAATTTGCATTATATGGGTTGAAATCAATCCTAGTTTGATTCGGATTGCTTCCCATTCAAGTTAGCTGGGTTGACAAATTATTTCCGCACTCATGGAAAGTAGTATGATTTCCTAAGAGAAATTAGGTTAAATATACTCTGTAATACCCTTATTTTGGCCCATATGCACAAGTTAAAAAACATTTGAAAAATATGCTTGCGGACGAAAATACCCTTACTAATACCTAAGAGAAAATATGTCTCTTTCCCTTAAACTCCTCATTTCTCTCTCTCTCTCCAACTCTCTCTTTCGTCTCCTTCTCTGAAGAGCTAAGAATCATCGCGTCGTTAACTGAGGAAGACGAAAACTCATCGTGCCGTCTATCGTAAATCTCTCTCACTGTTTAGGATTACGTTGAGAAAAATGAGTCCCCAAAAGAAGGTAAGCAAAATATGATTTGAGGGTTTTATTTTTTTTTAATTTAGGGCATTTGTAGTAGAAGACGATTTAGAAATTTTTGACTTCATTCCGATATTTTTTCGATGCATTTTCGATTAGCTGGTCTAAATTTTCGATCATATTTCGATGAGTATGGCTGAAAATAGTACCGGAAAATCACGCGAAATTCGACGTATTTTCGATGGTATTTCGACGTATTTTCGATGGTATTTCGACTGTGTTTCGATTTACAGAGTCGAAATTTCGATACCTTTTCGATGATATTTTAAAAGAGAAATTAGGTTAAATATGCTCCGTATTCTCTATTAAATAGGTAAAATAAACTTTCGATGTTATTTCGACTGTGTTTCGATTTTATTTCGATGAGGTTTGGATGAATAGTGTTGCAATTTCGATACATTTTCCATGACATTTAAGCTAATTTGTCTTTTAAAATAGAAAATAAAGCTGCTCTAAATTTTCGATGACAGTTCGATGATATTCGATGGTATTTCGACTGTGTTTCGATTTACAGAGTCGAAATTTCGATACTTTTTTGATGGTATTTCGATTGTGTTTCGATTTTATTTCGATGAATAGTGCTGAAATTTCGATACATTTTCGATGATATTTTAAAATAGAAAATAAGGCTGCTCTAAATTTTCGATATTAGTTCGACTGTTTTTCGATCACAGTTCGATGATATTCGATGGTATTTCGACGTGTTTTCGATGGTATTTCGACTGTGTTTCGATTTACAGAGTCGAAATTTCGATACCTTTTCGAAATAGGTTTTTTACAGTATTTCGATGAATAGTGCTGAAATTTCGATACATTTTCGATGATATTTTAAAATAGAAAATAAGGCTGCTCTAAATTTCGATGTTAGTTCGACTCTTTTTCGATCACAGTTCGATGACCTTTTCTCTTCTAGTTGCTAGTAGTTAATCTTTTTTCGACTGTTTTCGATTAATTTTCGATTCCATTTCGACGTGCTCTGTTTTTTGATGATTTGTTCCTTGGACAATTTTCACCTCCTGGCTATTTGTTCTCATTTGAGATAGTTTCTGTAAGATTTTTCGATGACAATCGAAATCTCGTCGAAATCAAAATGATCGAAATTTCGATCACTTTTCAACCTATTTCGATGCGTTTGAATTATATTTCGACGTAATTTAGATGCTTTTGATGTATGTTAAATTTATAAAAATCCTAACTAAATTGCTTTGTTCCTCTTATGTCGAACCAAATGTCAAAGCTCCTTGTACCTTTTGGAGAACACTTTCCTGGAAGGGTCACTATAAAAGGAACAACGGTGATGTCGAAGATTAATGAGAGATTTGAGAAGTATGATTTGTTAGAGAGGGCAAAGCAGTGTCCGTTTAAGCATTTTTTTCTTGCTCCTCCAATGCAAGCATCAGGAGTACTTATATACTAACTACTGTTGAGGAAGGTGAAATCCCAAAACCCGGCGGAGTTGCAGTTTTTCATTGGGGATAGCAACTTGAGATTTGGGCTTGGTGAGTTTGCGTTGATAACGGCGTTAAACTTTGCCAAAGATCTAGACATTGTGAAGTACAAATCTATGTCTAATAGCATGAGGCTCAGGGAGACATACCTGAATAATGCAGCTAATGTGAGATCCGGTGAATTAGAAGCTGCATTTCTAAATTGTGAGGAGAAGGAGGATGTATGGAAGTTGGGTTTGTGCTATTTAGTTGATGGGCTGTTGATGGCACATTAGTCAAGCACGAAGATTATGATGGATATGCTCTCTTTTGTGGAGAATGAGGAGGATTTCTTTTATTATCCATGGGGAAGGCGATCTTACGAGAGAACGTTCCCTAGTTTGAATAAGGACATGATGCATCAGAGGGAAAACTACCTTCAGAAGATGAAAAATAATAAGAAGGACAAGGAAGCTAAATACACAGTGTATGGGTTTAGCATTGCTTTACAGTATTGGGCTTATGAGGCTATCCCCAAGCTTACTGGTGCATTTTGTGAGAACCTTGGCATCAAATTCCCAAGGATGCTGTCATGGACAAGCAATAAAACACCATCAATAATGGATTATATTCATGTATTCAAGATTAAGAAAGTAAGTCCGGAAAATTGATTTTATTCTATATAATTAATTTTATAAATTCATAAGTTGATTGAACTTTATTTTGAACTATCTTGCAGCTTGTCACAAAGGCGTTATTGAATCCACGGGAGGCTGAGAAAGAATTCTATGAACATATATATCACGATCCACACCAGAGCCTC
>JXTB01000151.1:187932-213839 GCA_002914805.1 Parasponia andersonii | reverse complement strand
GTTGAAACGTGACTCTGCAGATGAAACAAAAAAAAAGAAATTAGATTCAACAGAAAAAATCATAAAATGTAAATGAAAGAATCTATATTTTTAGCCATCGAAAATTGGTCGAAAGAAATAATCGAAATAGTCATTGAAAATAGGTCGAAAATTCGACTACCATCGAATTATAGTCGACGAAATTCTTACATCTCAGACTTCAGCGAATTTGGTCGAAATTATAATCGAAATACATCGAAATTGATCGAAAAAATATTCGAAATAGTCATCCAAAATATATCGAAAATTCGACTACCATCGAATAGTCATCGAAAATAGGTCGAAAATTCGACTACCATTGAATTATAGTCGAAATATAGTCGACGAAATTCTTGCATCTCAGACTTCATCGAAATTTGGTTGAAATTATAATCGAAATACATCTAAATTGATTGAAAAAATAATCGAAATAGTCATCGAAAAAAATAATCAAAATAGTCATCGAAAATAGGTCGAAAATTCGACTACCATCGAATAGTCATCAAAAATAGGTCGAAAATTCGACTACCATTGAATTATAATCGAAATATAGACGACGAAATTCTTATATCTCAGACTTCATCGAAATATGGTCGAAATTATATCGAAAATTCGATGCTTATACTGAGGCACTCTGATTTTTTGAGAAATCCAGACTTTTGCAGATAATCCCAGACCCAGAAAACAACTTTTAATGTATAAATTATGCTCCTAACATATCGAAACTCAGTTAAAAACCATTTCAAACAGTACCCATAACATTTGAACATATAAATTACATACCTATTTCGCGGATTTCCGTCCTCTGTCTTCCTGCCACGTCTTTTTTCTGTTTTTTCAACTTTTATCATTTTCTTCTTTTCTGCTCTTAGAATTTCAGCTCCTTAGACAGTGTGATAAATTCAAGCATGAGATTACATGAAAGATTGTGAAGATATAGAGGGAGGAATAAGGAGCTACAGCTTGGTTAAAGAGGAGAAGAGCGACATATACATTATAAACCAATTATTAAGGGCATAAGTGACATTTCAGGTGGATATATGCATATTTTTCAGAGTTTTATTGAGGGAAGCATATGTGCCAAAATATGCCTCTTATAATGCATATTTAACATAATTTCCCTTTTCTAAAATCTATATTACAGTGTTTAGTCACGACTCGCAATCTTTTGCACACATAAAAAAAGTGAAAGAATGAGATTACTAAGACACATTAACCATTAGTATTAAGAAAAAAAAAAAAAGAAAAAAAGTTTTGCATGTTTTATTAGGATGAATTACAAAAAAATACCCAACTTGAGTGATCCGCAATTTAATCAATGAGATTTAAACTTTGTAAAATAATATATTAAGATTAAAATTTTCTGAAAATTCATATTTTAGATTAAAAGTTTGACCAATTTTAATTAAAAAAATAATAATATTCTCCATTAAAATTATATTAATCATTATTATTTTTCTTAATTTTGAGAATATTATTGTTTTTTATCTATTAAAATTATTTAAAAAGTCAACTCAGTGTATTAATTTTTAGATATTATTAATCTCAGCCACTTAGGATAATATTTTAGAGAATTTAAGCTTCAGAGTTTGAATTGTAGAACACTCAAATCTCAATTTTTTATTTTTTTTTTGCAGTTAACCTTTTAAAAGTGTTCGAAATGAGTGATTCTTTTCGCATGATTCTCTCTCTCCTTTATTTTTTCCTCTCTTCCCCTTTCAACAATTTTATATCAGAATTTCGGCTTTTTTTCCAATCTATATATTAGGTCAATTTTGAAAAAAAAAAGGAAAACACTTGTAGTTGATCTGATTCTAAATTCATATCTTCATATATAAATATATAAATATGTATATGCATGTTATTGAAGTTTCTTATTTTTCACTGTGTATAATGCAGGTAAAGACGATTGGCGATGCTGGAACTTCAATAAGCTTTTTTATGCTCTTGCCCTGGAATTTCAGTTCATAATCACATTTTGTTTTGATTGCTATTTCATGGTATATTTTATTCTGGGATTGAGTTGAGCTTCTTGTTTATACGGAACGCTTTAAATTTTGCTTATGAGAACTCTTCATATTTGTCATTTTGAACTTGAAGTAGCAAAATTGAATCTTTATTGAGATTTTGGGTTTGAGAGATTTTAAATTCACGGGAAAAATTAAGTAAAGCAAGTTATTAAAATGAAAGGACCTTCGAAATGAAGACAAGAGATTTTTCCAATTCTCAATGTGGGGTCATGATTCATTGGACAAATGTTTCTTGGGTTGTCTTTGTTGATTGAGAAATCTAGTTTTTGTTCCCTTGAAAAAAAAAAGAAGTCATAGTTTTGTTGCTTCCATGTGTATATACACTCCGGTTTCAAAACATGGGTCATAGATATTTTGGACATTTGTACATAAGGTCATGTGTTTTGAGCTTATTATGCCTCATCAGATGTTTGCTACTGCTAAAGTTAGCATGTGGTAACTGTCTATTTCAATCTGGGAAATGAGTTTTAGTTAATTGAACTTGATGGGTGGCACTGTTGAATGGCCAACGTAAACACTTTTGCCCCTGGATTCTCATTACAAGTCGTTAATTGTTTGCAGCCTTTATATTACATGTTTCAAATCATGTATTGAACTTTAAAGTAACATGATGTTTCATGACATTATGAAATTTGGGTTAAATAACATGACTAGGGTGGTGCAATGACTTTGTGCAGGATCCCAATGGTGTTATTGATGAGAAGAGTGAAAGCAGGCTTTACATAACAGAGTGAGTAAATCACGTGGAATTGAGTTGTTTGTTAGTCGATGAAAACATCTTGGTAAATGTCATGTTTCTTTTTCTCAGGGCAACTTTGATTAAAATGTTCTCCCCTTTCGGAAAAATTGTATCCGAGGATTGTCTATGGCATACTCGTGGCCCTAAGCGTGGAGAACCTCGAGGTTTTGCTTTCATTCAGTATAGCGCCAAAGAGGTAATTTGCTTGCGCTCTTTTTCATTTTGGTTTTCAAGCAATTCCTGATTTCCACTATTAAAGTGAGTAAGCAGGAAGCAGGACTAGCCAAGGAGAAAATGCATGGCTGACTTGCTTGTGGCCGGCCATTGGTTGTCCGCCTAGCGAGTTAAAAGTACATGGTTGAATCAACCGAACATTCTTCCAGAGTGGTTGGCGAGGCAAGCATAGCTAGTGCATGTGGTCACAGTTCGGGCCAGTTGAGCCAGAGCGCTAAAATAGCTGCCATTAACAACAAATTAAAAGCCTCGGAAGAAGACAGCTCTGCTGCAAAGAAGCAGAAGCATGGAGACAATGTCTCTTAGACAGGTAGTGTAGAAAATGAAGGCCGTTCGTTTGCCAAAAGATAAATCTGCAGGTGTAACTGCATTCCTTAACCTCTTTAGAATTACATATGATGTACTTGATTCAGTTTAGGATTTTCTGATATCAAAATGACACAAGAAGGCCTTTTTTTTTACATGGATTCTCATGTAGTTTTGCGTTCTGATTGTTGATCTAATTAATGCAGGCATCGTCTTATGGAATACTAGTGTTGAAAGTGAGCTGTTAAATGAAGTTCGCTACTTTCTGCATAACTTTGGTTTGCGGGGAAGATTTGTCTTTGTAACTAATAAAATAACCAATTATTTCAATACTCAAGCTAAAGGTGCTATCAAATTGCATTATGCCCTTTTTCATCTCATCTCATTTTTAAACGTGTGACATATTCCGCTTTTCCTTGGCTCTATCACTGTCTATCTACTTGATTAACTCAGGATTGGGGAAAAAAAAAAGAAAAAGAAAAAAGAATCCCACAACCCATATTGATTAACAATAATCAAACATGGTTAATTTTTTTCAGCAGCAGAAAAGAAAACAAATTTTAGGTGTTAAATATGGAATGAGTCGAATGAATTGCATAGACGTGTAAAGTAAAATTTATGCATTGCCAATGCTATTAAAGAACATGTTCTAAATATTGTCTAAAGAACATGTTCTTCACCATTTTTTTTTTGTTTTTGTTTTTTGTTTTTGGGATGAAAACGTCCAAGTATGGTGCTAATAAAAAAATGAAAAATAGGAGTGTCGTCGGTATCATGGGTTAAAATATCGCGATATTTACTAATATTGTCGTGACAATATCTGTATTTTGAAGTCGCGATATTTACTAATATTGTCGCGATAACATCCGTATTTTGAAGTCTCGATATCGATACAAGGTAGAAAGATATTTTTTTTCTTCTTAATAACAAGATATTTATAGACATTGTCACGACAATGTCATCGATATTTTAAAATGTCTACATAAATATCAATTTTTTTTCCAAATCTTCTTATTATTTTTTTTTAAGAAAATGATAGTAAATAATACAAAAATAATTCATAGTTCTCTTTCAATAATATACTGGCAAAATTTTGGAATTATTTGTATTTAATGAGAATATTTGCACTATTTGTATTTATTATTTTGAAATTTCTACAAGAGATTCTTGCGATTTTTAAAAGAAAATTTGAACCAAGACAAGAATTTCTCTTATGACTTAACTTCATAGAAACTTGTTTTGATATTTAATATTTTTAAACTGTTCTATATTATCAATGATTTTTATTTATTTTCAATATAATTTAGAACTAGTTATAATTTATAAAGTATTTATATGGATGTATTAAATTATAAAGTATTTATATAGATATATTAAATAAATTAATGTGATATATATTTTGATTTTATATTTATTTTATAGAATAAGATTCGGTCATTTTTTATTATATACGTATATTAAAATATTTTAATGTCTTATGAATATAATATATTTTGTTTTTAAATAAAATTAGTATAGATTATACAGTATCCTTGTTTTAGTATTTTTTTAGAATTTTTTTTTTTTTTAATTTTGAGTTTTAAAACAAATTTGACGATATCCTTATAATAAAACTTCGACGTCCACATAGTCTTGGTCAGTACTAGGTGCCGATTTCTCGAAAATCAATCGAATAGAATCGAGTCGAGTCCACTCTGTCTGTGTATGAACTGCAACAGCTCAGTCTGATTCTGAGTCTCCGGGTGACCCAACCTTTGACAGATAGACAAAGCGTTCATGGCCTCGAAGCCTCATTCTCAGCCACCGGTGTTACAATCGTCTCGTCTCTCTTCCCGCCGTGACTCGACGCGTACTGCCCTGCAAAGCTCATCAACTGGTTTTAGTAATACAAGTCAAACCTTTGGCTCTCTTCCTAGTTTTCCTCCTTTAAGGATTGGGATCCAGAGAAAGAATAAGAAGCCAGTTCGAGGTTTCGCTGTTAGATCACAATTCAATGCTCCTCTTATTGCTCCACATGATCAATGGGGTAACTGGACCACGCTCTTTGCGATTGGCGCATTCGGTCTCTGGTAATGAACACACACACTCTCTCTCTTTTGTCTCTGCGTTTGGCTGCCTAGAAAGCTATAGAAAGAATTAGAAAAAGACAAACTTGAGTTTTTATGTGTTGTCATGGTATTGGGTAAACTGAGAATTTTAGTTGCGTTACTTTCTTTCTGGATTTTCTCAGCAGCCAAACGGAGAGAATTCCAGAAAGAAACAAAAATATGAATTCAGGGGTTGAATTTTCTGATATTTTCGGTTGTGGGTTTTTCAAATCTTAACTAAGTCAATTCCTTGACCGAATCGGTATTTCTGTGATTCTATTCGTTTCTGACAATGTGGTGGTTAAAATGAACCTGGGAGATTTTTGTTTCCTGGGTTTCTTGACTATTAGAATTATGGACTTCTGTTTATTTTGTGGGATTTAAGGTCGGAGCAGAAGACCAAGATAGGGAGCGCATTGAGCGGAGCATTGGTGAGCACTCTGATAGGACTTGCTGCGACCAATTTAGGGGTTCTGTCATCTGAAGCTCCGGCATTTTCAATTGTCTTGGAGTTTCTACTTCCAGCTGCTGTT
The DNA here is from genome assembly GCA_002914805.1 of Parasponia andersonii. Taxonomy (NCBI): domain Eukaryota; kingdom Viridiplantae; phylum Streptophyta; class Magnoliopsida; order Rosales; family Cannabaceae; genus Trema; species Trema andersonii. The sequence goes on along the minus strand of JXTB01000151.1, from coordinate 207,892 downwards.
CCACTCTTGTTGTACAGAGCGGATATGCGTCGTGTGATAAAGTCAACTGGGGCACTTCTCTTGGCTTTCTTATTGGGCTCAGGTACACACTTTTACCTTATTTGCCAATGAGGAAGAAAATGGCCTGAATTTTCTTTGAATCAGCTTAACTCATTGGCAATATTTGTACACACAATTTGATAGAAAACTTGATAGCTGATGAGCTCACTTACTATGTGCTTTAGTGAATATTTTGGCTATGCTCATAATGATCAAACGGGCAACTTAATGCGGGGGCTTTTTGCTTTGATTTTCTTTATTCTGCTTTCGGAGTGTCTTGATATGTTTATTTCTTTTGACAGTCGCCACGACAATTGGTACTGTCGTGGCATATTTCTTGGTGCCAATGAGATCACTTGGTCAAGACAGTTGGAAAATAGCAGCTGCACTCATGGGCAGACATATTGGTGGAGGTAATTTGCTATATTGTTTATTGCTATTTATTAAAGCATTTTGGCCTGTTTGAGTTGTATGTACTAATTTCTAGTCAGTGTAAGTTTACATAGTTCTGGTGTATTTTCTTTACACTCCTTTCTTTACCCCCTGTATTCTGACTCATTTCTAATTTTTCTACTGATGCTGTGTAGCTGTAAATTACGTTGCGATATCTGATGCTCTTGGTGTTAAGCCATCGGTTTTAGCCGCTGGACTAGCTGCAGACAATGTTATTTGTGCAGTATATTTCTCCACATTGTTTGCTCTAGCTTCTAAAGTACCTCCCGAGGCTTCAACATCAAGTGATGGTAAGTAAACTTCTACCTCTAGGTTACCCATCATTTTTTCTCCCCTCTTTCAGGTTGTGAGGAATTCTTTTTAATCTTAGTGGTCAAGTTGTTGGTGTAGCTCCTTTAGTTTCCAGTGACACACTTAATGACATATGAGAATTTTCCGCTCTTAGCTAGTTTGAACTTCTTTTTGGCACTATCCTTTGAGTTGGTGGTGTCTTAATTCTGCAACGAAACTTACAGATTTGTTCATAACCTTTTACATCTCTTTTCCACCACTAGCACTTAGCGTATAGAGGAGCCATCATCTTTGTATGTCCTGCTGGAATGTGTTTTCTAGATCAAGATGATAGTGGAAACTGAAAGTTACCACAATGATAACCTGTAATTGAAGCTGAAACTCTGGCAGGTGATGCAGCAGACACAAAGTCTGCGTCTGGTGAAAGCCTTCCTATTCTGCAAACTATTTCTGCCCTTGCCGTGTCCTTGGCTATATGCAAGTTAGGCTCTTACCTCACAAAATATTTTGGAATTCAAGGAGGTGGCCTGCCTGCTGTAACGGCCATTGCTGTCATTCTATCAACTGCATTTCCAAAACAATTTGCATATCTGGCACCATCTGGTGAGGCTATGGCTGTTGTTCTGATGCAGGTGAACTTTTTCTCCCTGTACTTTTATTTTCTTTATTTGAGTTTAGTAAGTTCCAGACATTGCAGACACATCGCATACGATTTTCTCTCGATGATATCTTTCCATGAAAGATTTTAGCCCACGGCATAGAAATTTGGGGGCTAAAAGAACTTTAATTTCGTAGACGGGAAATACTTATTATTAGTCTCATAAATAAAGAAGCTCTTTGCTACTGATAAGTAACATGTTCTAAGCAACTTATTTTACCTGCAGTTGTTTTTCACGGTGGTGGGAGCAAGTGGGAACATTTGGAGTGTCATCTACACAGCTCCAAGTATCTTCATGTTCTCCCTTGTCCAGATTGCGGTTCATCTTGCATTGATCCTTGGATTGGGCAAGTTATTTGGCTTCGACCTGAAGTTATTGCTTATAGCATCAAATGCCAACGTTGGAGGTCCCACAACCGCTTGTGGAATGGCTACATCAAAAGGGTGGACTTCTATGATCATTCCTGGGATTCTTGCTGGCATCTTTGGTATCGCCATTGCCACTTTCCTAGGCATCGCATTTGGGTTAACTGTGCTCAAATATATGTAAGAAAATTCCAATTAAGGCTTACTAACACATGACTCCGTTTCTCTAACAGAAAACTGTAGTGTAATTCACTTATAACTCTCAAAGGTCAGATTTTAAAGCCATTTGTTTGACAATAATGATTTGATAAGCCAAATGAAGAGCTAATATACGTTGGGCCGTTGTGTTATGAGTAACATATTTATTTAGTTTCACTCTTTATAAAATCTGTTAGCATCGCTCTTTATAATTTATACCTTTTATCAAATAACGAGGCTGGAATCCAGGACTACAAAATATGTTAAAAGCAGTGCCATAATATAGGGAAATATATCTGAACAGAAGATATGTTATTGCTGCTGCCAACAAAATATGGAGTTATATACTCTCCAGTTAAAAGTCATATAATAGATGAGGTTTATAAGTTGAACCTCTACTTCCTTTAAGGAGGGAAAAAAAAAAAGTGAAAGAGACAAAAATTAAGTCAAACATTTTCAAGTTCATGAATTTGTTGCTGTGAGAATCATTGACTGGATCCATCTGTATTCATGAACAATAGTTGGAGTTAATAATTAAGATAATCACGTGTTTTCTGTTTCAAAGTTTTTGTTTCTTTCCACGTAGACACACATAGAGATGTCACCGCACGGCCCATGAAATGTAGGTCTCCTCGTGTTTGCTTCGTGTCGTGCGTCGCGCTCTTACTGACCTAAATTTCAAAATTCTTGACTCAGCCGTCAGTACGGACGTAACTTCTTAATATGGAGTTAATAAGACTGCTATTGCTTAATAGATCGTTATAACCATTATGAGCCATATAACTTCTTAATACGAAGCCACGTGTTCCACTTTACACACCTGGATTCTTTAAAAATAAATAAATTAATAGATAAAATTAAAAAGGAAAAAAAAGGCAACGCTATTGTGGGCCAGAGTTAATACCCTTGGCACACTTCTTCATGTAGCCTCTGCAACTCCAATAAAACCTAGAACATTGAACTCATTCCCCCCCAAAAAAAAAAAAAAAAAAAAAAAACTTCGAGAAAGAGAACACAGAAACAGAGTATATATAACTCTCCCAAAGATTCAGTAAAAACGTGAAAAATTTGAAATACTCTTATTTTCTACTTTTTTTTTCTCCCATCTCAGTTTTAGCTGCGGTGTCTTGGTGAGCAGTGATGTAGAGGAACCTACTTTGTATTTTTCTTGTTTTGACAATTTCTTTTGTTGATTGGATTGTTCAATGAGATGGCCCATCAAGCCTCTAGATTGGCTTTGTTGATTCTTTTTGCTAGTATTGTTGATTTTGCCTCTAACTCCTCCATGTTAGTTCAATAATTTTAGGATGAGAGCTTTTCTTTAGTATTGATTCTCCTTTAATTGCAATGGAGTAAATTTTTTTCCATTAAAAAAAAAAAAACCATTCTCTCGAATCGGTAAAATTTTAATTTGATAATTTATTTGTTCCTTGGACTGACAAATGTTTTTGAACCTTATTTTTGTTATATTTTAAATAAGCCATTTCAAGTTTCCATATTTGCAAAGATCATCTTTTTTTTTTTTTTTTAATTTTTTTTGGGTTAGTTTTATTCACAATTCTAATTCATTATAGTCAAATCCTTTGCTCCAAATTAAAAGAAAAAGAAAACTAAAAAAAAAATGAAAAGAAAAAGTAAAAGTAAGAGTTGTGAACCATGGTTGATGAACTGATGACGCTATGTTATGGGAGAGGTTGGGAGCGAAGAAGATTCAAAAGTTCTGAGCCGAGAAAGACGATGGTGAAGTTGCAGAAGAGAGAAAGAAGAGAGAGAGAGAGAGCGAGAGAGAGAGAGAGATTTCTTCTTTTTGTGTTTTTATCCACTGTATCACAACATACCAAAATTTTCATGCACTCACTCACCATCCTCTTTCTTTTTTATCTTCTTATAGAAGAACCTTTCCCTGCCATCACTAAGGAAAACGAGAAAGACTCGCCATAAATGAAATTTATTCTTTCGGATTTTTTGCAGACATATATTTTGCTTGAAACTTTGAAAAAATTTCTACAGAAGAAGAACAAAAATAATAAACAATAGTTTTCACTTTTCACTAAGTGGTTAGACAAATAAACCATTTTGCTTAGCTGATTTATAATCTCTGAATTCTAAACCAAAAAAACCACAGATCTACAACAATTTAGATAGCTTCTTATTTGACAAACCTGCCATCTAATTAGCCGCTGTAGAAATTTTGATTGAGGAAAGGCAAGAGAAGGGTTATACTCAGATTTATAATAATGAAGCCCCAGAGTCCTTTTCCAGCATTTTTTTCCTTTAAAAAAAAAAAATCAAAATAATATATGGGCCCCAATTTAAGGAAAAGGAGGGGAAAAAAAAAAAAAAAAAGAAAAAGCCCCGTCAGATGCCACGTTGCCCGGGTTAGAAATACGCTCGGGATGATTAGGAATTTTCTTCCTAATATAAATATTAAGAACGCTGACCGAAGAGAACAAACAAACAACTAATGGCTTTGTTCAGATTAACGTTACTCTCCGCAACTCCCGCTCCCTATCCTCCGTCACCTCCAATACCCTTGCTACACGTGTCATATGCCCACGTCCCCGGCTACCGCTCGGCTTATCGTCGGGTGGCTAGTCTCAGACCGGCGCAACATCATGAGAGTTTGGGTGGAGCAGCAGCTCGAGTAGGGAATGTTAGGTCACAGCTCAAGTGTCCTTATCATTGCTCCGGATGACCATTGGGGTACATGGACTGCTCTCTTCGCCACTGGTGCTTTTGGTCTCTGGTAAGTAAGGAAGAAGAAACGTGCAAGTCGGAGTTTTGAAAGATTCATGTTTTGGCTTTTGGGCCTTTCTATTCCTCATTTCTTGGAACTTTGTGAGCTACATTTACGATTTTCACTTGGAGTCACTAATTATTTTCTTTTAATTGATACTCTATTTAAGGTGGAAAAGAAGATAAGGAATTTTATTTTCTATGAAGATTCGAGTTGGGGCCTCTTATAGAAAGTTGTTGTTATCACATGATATATTTGTAACCAAATTGGTAACATAGTGGTTAGACTTTTTATTTTTTTATATTTTTTTTGGGTTTCATAAAGGTGTAAGATAACGGCTTTTTGTATGACATTTTGTTGAAGTTGTTGGTCAAAAAGAAGGGAATAGAATCAGTCAAACAGAAACTTAAAAACACATTGGTTTTATACTTTCGGTTAAGCATTTCTTCTTCCAAACATGAAATCAAGGAGAAAAAGAAAAAACAGAGATCTGAGAAGTGACTTTGGTGATATTTTAAGCATATGCTTAATAACATAGGGTAATATATGTGTGTGAAAGCAAGGTCTGAGAAGACCAAGATTGGAAGCATGGTGAGTGCTGCCCTAGTAAGCACATTGGTTGGGTTAGCAGCAAGTAATATAGGCATAATTCCTTATGAAGCGCCAGCGTATTCAATTGTCATGGAGTTCCTTCTACCATTGACTATTCCATTGCTGTTGTTCAGAGCAGACTTGCGTAATGTGATAAAGTCAACTGGGACACTGCTCTTAGCTTTTTTGCTTGCATCAGGTAATACATCAATCGCTTAAGGTTTTCACTTTTTCTGAAATGAATCTTCACAATGGAAGTTTTAGAACATGTTCATGCATAATTCGAACGTAACACAACATGCGACCCATCCAAACTTCTCCAATGGACATATTAGCCAAATTAAACTCTCAAGGGAAATGGAACAAAATATGCAAACCCAATAGCCAATTAGAATTCGGTTTTGCTGTTTGCTTGTCTCTTGAGTTGAGTTTGCAAGTAAATTTGTGTTTGATTCTAACTTCTGTTTATTCTTCTGTGTGACAGTTGCAACTATAGTTGGAACTTTAGTGGCGTTTCTATTGGTTCCTATGCGATCACTTGGTGCAGATAATTGGAAAATAGCCGCTGCCCTCTTGGGTAGCTATATTGGTGGATGTGAGTGTCAAGATACATCGATGCATGTCCCTTCAGAATGTGCTAATGTGTAGTACTATCATAGTATTTTTCTCGCTATGATCTCCGTATTAGAAGTTTCATATCACCATGACTAAAGTTTTGTTTCTCCTTTCTTTTTCTGTTTGGTTTGTTGCTGTAGCTGTTAATTATATTGCAATTTCAGAGGCCCTTGGTGTCTCCCCATCAGTTTTGGCTGCAGGAGTAGCAGCAGATAATGTTATTTGCGCGGTATATTTTATAGTGTTGTTTGCATTAGCCTCAAAAATACCTCCTGAGGCTTCTAAATCAACAAAGGGTATGTCTACAATGGCCATTCTGTCTTTTGTGTTGTCTTGTTACTCTGAAAATTAATCGATCTTTCAATTCTGCTGTAACATTTACTTGTTTATCTTTTGATGTCTATTAGACTCTATTTATTGGCAGATTCTGAAATGGAAACTGAATCTGAAGACAGTAGCAAGCTTCCAGTATTACAGACTGGTATAGCTCTTGCTACATCTTTTCTGATTTGTAAAGCTGGTACATATCTCGCAAACTTGACTGGAATTCAAGGAGGCAGCCTTCCAGGAATAACTGCTATCGTTGTCATTTTAGCAACAGTTCTACCAAGACAATTTGGTAACCTTGCACCTGCTGGTGATGCTATTGCTCTCATTTTGATGCAGGTAACAAAACATAGTTTATTTTAACGTATTTCATCGTGTAGAAGAAGGTGATCCTTCACTAGGGGTTATGTCTTTGTCTCAGGGTAGGCATTGGTTTAGTACTGCTGAGAATTTACCCTCTAATTCGGCTTTGAATCACAGCAAAGATTAGCCAAAGAAAATAAGAAAAAGAGAACACCAATTTACTTGGTTCAGATTGAACGAATTCAATCCTACATGTTCTATCCCTAGTCAAATCCCCCATATCAAATGCCCAGTACACCCTCAATCACTCAGCAAGATACAACACAGTTTCCTTTCAATGCTAGTCACATTTTCTTGCACTTTCTCGGTCAGTAAACACCCCAGTAGACCAGTTACAAACGCAGAAAAGTTCTCCAAGAACTCTTACACTCTCAACTCAAATACAGAGCAATTACATCGGCCTAGTTACAGAATAACCTCACAAAGCATCCTTTAATAATAACTTTGAGTCATTGAGAAGCTGATAGACCATTGATTTAGTTATGATAACAAGCCTAACAAGCTGCAGTCTTGTTATTTGATATTAACTAACTAAACGAAAATAACTGATTGACCTAACTAACTTTCTGAACAGTTAATGAAATACAACACTCATCAAATACAATTTCTGAGTACAGCATATTGTTGCTATTGGAGTCAACTTTCATATATTATGCACCCCGCTTCCCACACATTAGAGAGTGGTCAACTGATCTTAAAATCAGCATTTAAAAGATATAATCCTAAATTGCCAATACATTTTGCTTCCTAAAAGTTAAGGACTTAAAACAATATCTCTCTAGATTAGCTCATGAAGTATTTTTGGACCAAACCCTGATAGGAAAAAATTTAAAGGATATGATAATTTTGTTTGGTGATTACATAGAATAGGGTTAGCATGTTAAAAATGTTACATGATGTCCTAAATGCAACAGGTATTCTTTGCTGCTGTTGGTGCAAGTGGGAGCATATGGAATGTCATTAATACTGCTCCTGGAATTTTTATGTTTGCTCTAGTTCAAGTAACAGTCCACCTAGTGGTGGCACTGGGATTGGGAAAGCTGTTTGGATTGGACCTCAAATTATTACTTTTGGCATCAAATGCCAATATTGGAGGCCCAACAACAGCATGTGGAATGGCCACTGCCAAAGGATGGTGGTCTTTGGTTGTCCCAGCAATCCTCGCTGGCATTTTTGGAGTTGCCATTGCAACTTTTCTTGGCATTGGTTTCGGAATCATGGTTCTAAAACACTTGTAGAAATACACAAATCAGATGTACAACTTATTTAAATCCATAATCCAATGTTATGGGTTCTTAGTCTTGAAATCTGCATTATATTAGGGGAGATTGAATGGGGTATCAGTACTACCAAATTACATCTCGCAATGGCCATTGCTGTGCATTTCCGAAACTTTTTCATATCTGGCACCATCTGGCCAGGCTATGGCTGTGGTTCTGAGTTCTGACGCAGGTAACCCCCCCTCTTTTTCCCCTCTTGGCCCCCCTTCTTTTCTTTTTACCTCCTTTATTGAACATGTTGTCTAACACACACGACATGGTTTTCTCTTGGTTATATTTTCTTCCCATGACGGATTACATGCTTGTCATAAGTGATTTAGCTACCCCCAAATGACCTAGTATTTCATAGACAGGATTTGCTTATTAGTTATTTGCGTACCTTTTGAAGCTCTTTGCATCTGATCTTATTCAAAGTCAAGTTTACGTGACCAAGTAACATGTTCTAAGCAACTTATTTTGCTTCCAGTTGTTTTTCACGGCACGGTGGTGGGAGCTTGTGGAAACATCTGGAGTGTTATCTGCACAGCTCCAAGTATCTTCATGTTCTCCTTACTGTCCATATTGCGTTGTTCATCTTGCAGTGATCCTTGGATTGGCCAAGCTATATTCTCTTTGAACCTGAAGTTGTTGCTTATAGCATCAAATTCCAATGTTGGAGGTCCTACAACAGTGTCTGGGACGGCCACAGCAAAATGAGTGGGACTGGTATGATCATTCCTGGGATTCTTGCTAGTAGTTTTCGTATTGCCATTAATTGCCACTTTCCTAGCCACTGGATTCGGGTTGACGGTACAGAAATATATGTAAGAAAATTTTAAAAACCTCATAAATAGGCAAGGGTTAGTCTCTAATATATGTAGACTCCATTTTTTCGTACCCAAAGAAGCAAACATTATCGGGGAAGAAGGAACATGCAACTCGATGCAATTTCACAGTTAACCTAATGCCGGACCAGTCATTTCTAAGTAACCTCACGTACCGATAACGTATTGATACCACAGAAGCTCTGCTTCATAAGCGCGCAGGCTTTGCCAAAATATTGACTAAGAAGAGTGCTAAACATACTCGCACTATTTTACATTTTCATATCTTATTATTTGATACAATAGTTTATTCATAATTTATTATATTATTAAAATATGATATTTTTTTTTTAGTTTAAGTAAAAATATCAAGATAAAAGAGCGGGAAAAAAATGTGATGCCAACGCCTCGTTTCCCATGAAACTTTGTTTATAATTTTAGTAATAGAAAACAGACAACATATTTTAAACTTGATGCAAATGGAAAAAGAAAAAAGAAAAAGGGTTAATAATGGTAATCACCTTATATTCGATTTACTATTTTATTGCTGAATTTTAATTTGTATAATAATAGTCTCTGAATTATATAATTGTTATCGTAATAACTTATTTTTTACAAATTATTAGTTTTTTTTAAACAAAAAATTATCATAAACAAAGGGTATAATTGATCATTATTTATTTTTATGAGTCAGAATTTTACTCTGAGTCATAATTATCAAATATCAAATTATCAAATTATATATTTTGTACGTGACTCATTTTTATTAAAAGTTTCATAATTGTGAAAAAAATGATTTACATTAGTCTTTTTAGTTGGTTAAAAATTCAGAATCATATCATAGAGTTATTAAATTTTGTGCTTATAATGATTTATTTGTTAAATATTTAAGAGTATTAACCGAATAATCATGATTATAATAATAATTCGGACTATTACATTACCGACTATTACATTACCATATAAGTTGTAAGTTGAAAATTAAGAGAGAGAGGAAAGTGATATAATACAAATAATTCAGGCTATTAATATAATTAACCTAGACAAAAAAAATGAAGGTAGATACTTCAGTTTTATTATTAAAAAAAAATCAATGATTGAGACGACACGTGTAAACCACGCGTGCTTTCTGTTTCAGCGTTCCCACGTCATCGACAATCGAACCCTTTTTCGACTGAGAAGAAACGACCAGGTCAGTAGGTAGTAAACTAAGAACCAAAGAAGTAAGGTGTAAGATAAAGAAAACAGGTCAAACACACCGAAGGGAACAAAGTACAGTCAATGGCTTCCTTCAGATTCCGACCGTTACTCTCCACAATTCTCTATCCTCTCTCACCTCCAATCCCCTTGCTCCACATGTCATACACCCACATCTCCCTCTACCGCTTGGATCACCGTGGTCACCCTAGACCGCTGCAACATCATGAGTTGGGTGGACCAGCAGCTCGAGTAGGGAAGGTCAGGTCACAGCTCAAGTATCCTATCATAGCTCCGGATGACCATTGGGGCACATGGACCGCTCTCTTCGCCGCTGGTGCTTTTGGTCTCTGGTAATAATTAAATATTCGACTTTTCAGTTTATTTAGTTTTTTCCTTTTTTTTTTTTTCTTTTTTGGAAGAAGCAAAGAACTAGAGAAGTTGGAGTTTGAAAGATTCTTGTTTTGGGCACTTCTCGGAATTTTGTGTCCTACATTTATGATTTCACTTTAGTTTTTTTAATTTAATTTAATTTTTTAAATAATAATAATTTTTAATACTTTGGTGATAGGATGTGAAAATTATATCCAACCTTTAAAACTTTGATTCAAAAAAAAAAAAAAAAAATACTATTAAAACTTTCATTCCAAATTTGCAATGCCAATATGGATTGAATGGAATGCATTGCTACAAAATCCAATTAAAACTTTTTAATTGTACTGGATTAGTTTGTGCCAAATACATTGGAACCCTCATCTTGGGAGTAGGTATTAGTATTACCATCCGCTATAGCCTACAACCACATTTTAGGGGTGTATTTGGCGTCAGAATAGTGAACTTTTTCCTTTCTTGGTTCATAAAGTTGTAACATAACGGCTTGTTGTATGACATTTCCTTGAAGTTGTTGGTCAAAAGGAAAGGTATAAGATCAGTCAAACTGAAACATAACATAGAAACACAATGGTTTTTGGACTTCTGCTTGAGGTTCTTACTCCAAACATGAAAACAGCGGAAAAAAAATGGAGATATCCAGAATTTATTTTGTATTAACTTTTTTCCCTTAAGCTTAAGCTCAAGTCTTCTTCTTCTTCTCTTTTTTATTTATTTTTTATTTTTTATTATAATTTTTAAAAAAACGTAGTGTAATGTAAATGTTTGGAAGCAAGGTCTGAGAAGACCAAGTTTGGAAGCATGGTCAGTGCTGCCCTTGTAAGCACTTCGGTTGGACTAGTAGCAAGTAATCTTGGCATAATTCCTTATGAAGCGCCGGCATATTCAGTTCTCATGGAATTCATTCTGCCATTAAGTATTCCATTGCTACTATTCAGAGCAGACTTGCGTAATGTGATAAAGTCGACTGGGACACTGCTCATAGCTTTTTTGCTTGCTTCAGGTGATTTAGATTTCAATGGCTTTTGATTTTCAAGGTTTCTGAGAAGAATCTTTACAACATGTTCATACATGATCCGAATGTAACACAACATGTTACACATCCAAAACTTCTCCATGGGACAAATTAGCAAAGTTCAAATTGAAGGGAAAAGAAACAATAATTTTCTGTTTTTGGTTGTTTATAGAGTTGGTTTTGTGTTTAAGTTTCTAAATGATTCTGACTTCTGTTTTTTCTTCTGTTTGGCAGTTGCAACTATAATTGGAACTTTAGTAGCGTTTCTGTTGGTCCCTATGCGATCACTTGGTGCAGATAATTGGAAAATAGCCGCCGCCCTCATGGGTAGCTATATTGGTGGATGTGAGTGTCAAGATCCATCGGTGCATGTCTCTTTTTGAATATGTAACGTGTAGAATTATTCTTTGTACTTTTCTAGCTATGATCTCTATCTTAGAAGTTTTATATCACCATGACTAAAAAAGTTTTGTTTCTCCTTTCTTATTCTGTTTGGTTCATTTCTGTAGCTGTTAATTATATTGCAATTTCAGAGGCCCTTGGTGTATCCCCATCGGTTTTGGCAGCAGGAGTAGCAGCAGATCATGTTATTTGTGTGGTATATTTTATAGTGTTGTTTGCATTAGCCTCTAAAATACCTTCTGAGGCTTCTAAAACAACAAAGGGTATGTCTAGTTCTACCATCGCTCTTCCACTGTCGCGTTACTCTGGGTAGTGGATACTAAATGGTCTTTCGATTCTGCTGTAACATGTATTTGTTTATCTTTCAATGTCTACTATAAAACTTTACTCATTGGCAGATTCTACTATGGAAAATGAATCTGATGACAGTAGCAAGCTTCCAGTGTTACAGACTGGTATAGCTCTTGCTACGTCTTTTCTGATCTGCAAAGCTGGTACATACCTCACAAAGTTGACTGGAATTCAAGGAGGCACCCTTCCAGGAATAACTGCTATCGTTGTCGTTTTGGCCACAGTTTTACCAAGACAATTTGGTCACCTTGCACCTGTTGGTGAAGCTATTGCTGTCATTTTGATGCAGGTAATGAAAAATTGCTGTATTTTACTTTTTTTCATTGTATCGAAGTGAGTGATCCTCGAATAGGAGGATCTGTACTTTGTTTATGAACAAATTCAATCCTACATGTTGTGTCCCTAGTCAAATCCACTATATCAAATGCTTACTACACCCTAAATCACTCAGCAAGATAGAACAGAGTTTCCTTTCTATTCTGATCAAACTTTCTTGCACTTTCTCACTAAAACCAGTTAGAAACCCAGAAAAGTTCTTCAAGAACTCTTCACTCTCAATCTCACATACTGAGCAATTAAATCAGCTTAGTTACTTTATAACCTCACATAGCATCGTTCAATATAAACTTGAGCCATTGAGAATATGACAGACCATTAAGTAAGTTATGATACCAAGCATTACAAGCTGCAGTCTTGTTATTTGATATTAACTAACCAACCGAAAATAACTGATTGTCCTAACTTCCTTAACAGTTAATGAAAGACGACACTCATCAAGTACAGTTTCTAAATACAACTTTCATATATTATGTACCCCCTCCTCTCCCACACCCAAATTAAAAATAAAAAATAGAAGTCTTGGGTCAACTGATCTTAAAATCAGTATCAAAACGAAATAATCCTAATTACCAATATATTTTGCTTCCTTATATTTAAACAAACTTAAACAATATTTCTCTAGATTAGCTCATGAGGTATTTTTGGACCAAACCCTGATAAGAAAACAGGATATGATATCCTTTTATTGATGGTTACGTTAGGATAGGTTTATATCATTTTTAAATGTTACATGAAGTGAGAATTGCAACAGGTATTCTTTGCTGCTGTTGGTGCCAGTGGGAGCATATGGAATGTCATTAACACTGCTCCTGGAATTTTCACGTTTGCTCTAGTTCAAGTAACAGTCCACCTAGTGGTCGTGTTGGGCTTGGGGAAGCTATTTGGATTGGACCTCAAATTATTACTTTTGGCATCAAATGCCAATATTGGGGGCCCAACAACCGCATGTGGAATGGCCACGGCTAAAGGATGGTGGTCTTTGGTTGTCCCTGCAATCCTCGCTGGCATTTTTGGAGTTGCCATGGCTACTTTTCTTGGCATTGGTTTCGGAATCATGGTTTTAAAACACATGTAAAAAACGTACAGACTTTTATGTACAACCGCATTTAAAACCATAATCCAAATTTTATGCTCCTCATATTCTGTACTACTTTTGTAACTTATTCATTATGTCAAGAAGTTTTTATGTACTATATGTACTACACTTAAATGACTTAATCATATAGTAACTGTACTTACATAAACATTACTTCAAAAATAAAAATCAAAGTCAACCATACATGCAACTAAGAGCAATTTTTCGGTGAGCGCTTACGCTTGATGCAATCCTGCATGCTATAACTATGACTAAATAATCGGAAGTCTAGGCCGACAATCTTGCGTCACATACTACATTGCTTCAACTTTCATGTGTTCAAAAATCTAACTTTGGATTGTCAGTTCGTATTGGCCTTAGGATTATATTGCATAATGATGTCACGAGTATAAATCATGTATTTTGACAATACTGCTTGCGTAAATTTCATTATCAGAACAATACTATTTTCATGACACTGTCGTTTTCTGACCCACAAAAATAAAATTCAAGGAAAGGATACTACAAATTCAATGGATATACCAACTCTTCTCGATAAAAGAGGCAACAGTATATATTTTCATTCTTGAATTTTGACTTTTCTCTAGCTACTTACGGAAGTCTTAGAGTTCCACTGGCCCGCTTGTGTACTAAGCATGAATCATGCTCTTTCTTCATGACACATGCATGTATGACATATCAAATTATTGTACCTCCAGAAACGGTGTAAGATGACACATATAAAGTTATAGTCTTGTATGTGTACATTACATATACGATTAAATTTATAAAAAAGATTGCAATTATATAGCAATGGCGGAGAGTACACTAGAGATAACAAAAGAAGAATATATAGAATGAATATGACTTATTTGTAAGCAAAAATAAACCCAAATGCTTGGATACAGCTCTCTTCTTTTCTTTATTTTTTTTTTTTTGGTTTTTTTAATGAAAAGAGTGATGAGATCCTTTTAAACAAAATCTTGAGATGTCTTTACCTTTTATTTCATTTAAAAAAAATAGAAAAATACGGTATATCTAAGCAAGTCTATCAATAATGACATACATATTATCTATATGTAATTGAATTTTACTCCAATACATAACTAATATTATATAATACCAAATAAATATCATGAGACTTAAATAATAATTATTCTTTTTAACAAAACACATATCTCAATTAAATATTCATATGACACATGGAGGAAAGAAAATTTTCCCAAAAAAAAAATATTCATTCGTGTATATATATTAATAAGTTCTCACTCTATTGGTATTTTTTTTAACTTATTTATAAATATTTTTTTTTAGCGGTTAAATCATTGATCTAATCATTAATATAATAATTATTATAATTTAAATAATTAAAAAATAATAATAAAAATAAATATTAATTTTTTAATTTTTTTTTTTCTACGAATGAAAAGAGGATGCGTGTGATGAATTTTTATTTAGTAAAACAAATAAATAAAAAGAAAAAATACGGGTATGCCTCTTCCCCATTTAACAGAAGGGTCCTCCTCTCGTCATTCCAAACAGATTCTAAGCTGAGAATAGAAGACGAAGATGGGCAGCTACAGAGTAGTCCTAAAGATGATTTTGCTTGTGGTATTTATTGGGTGGCTATTGGTTTGGACTTTGATGCCTACAAAAACTTTCAAAAATAAGTGGACTCCCAAACTAAAAACCAAACTCAACTCGACATATTTCGGAGAACAAGGTTGTGTTATACTATATGTTTTAGCGATTCTATATATTTATTTTAATCTTCTGTTCTTGGAAATATTATTCACGACAGTTACTTTTCAGGGACAAATCTACTGCTTTTCTCGTTCCCAATGATGTTCATAGCAGCCTTGAGCTGCGTCTATCTCCATCTTCAGAAGCAGAAAACCAACAAGTACTCCTCATCATTAAAGTCCAATAGTTTAGTTAACTAATTATTTTTTTTATTTATGTTAATCCGTACTTCATAATAGTCATGTGATAGATTTTGAAATGTTTGTGGTTGTAAATGCAGTGACATTATACGACGTCGTTTGGC
This sequence comes from Parasponia andersonii, assembly GCA_002914805.1. Taxonomy (NCBI): domain Eukaryota; kingdom Viridiplantae; phylum Streptophyta; class Magnoliopsida; order Rosales; family Cannabaceae; genus Trema; species Trema andersonii. The sequence continues at coordinate 192,355 of JXTB01000151.1, read as the reverse complement.
GTCATGGAGAAATCCAGTGTGTGTAAAAGCACCTCATGGGATTGTTAGCTCGGTGGAGATCTGTTTCTTGGTCATGTTTGTTGCTCTTCTAGTATGGTCTCTAGCCAATTATTTATATATCAGTTTTGGCCACCTCCACATGCATAAAGAGGGCGAGAAAATGTAAGATCTAATTATCTTTTTTCTTCTTTTCCCAAACTATACATAATATGTATATACATTTCTTTCTATATATTTATATATGTATGAATATGATAATAGTATGAAGGTGTGTTGAAACTGGAATTTTAATTAGATGGCAAGCTAAATTCCGGAGTGTATCACTAAGGCTTGGGTATATTGGAAACACATGTTGGGCATTTCTCTTCTTTCCGGTTACAAGAGGGTCTTCAATTTTGCCTCTTTTTGGACTCACATCAGAGTCTAGTATAAAGTACCACATCTGGCTTGGCCACCTCTCCATGGTCCTCTTTGCTGCTCATACCGTTGGATTCGTCATTTATTGGGCCATGACCGATCAAATGGTCTTGGTACGTAATTATTCGGAACTAATTGTTTGGCAACATTTGTTTGTTTTGAATTGATTTTGGTTTCTAAAGTGAATAAAAATAGATATCAAGCTCTTGGAATATACTGTATTGGAGAATAATAATCATTAATCTTTTCAAGCCTTTAAATCCATATATATATATATATATATATATATTTTATGGCTATGCTTTATTGCGTAAGGTGGCGAGATATTATTGATCACATATTTGGAATCTCTCTAGTTACGAGGTTCAGATCAATATGCATTATCTTTTCTCTATTTCCTTTTTCTTTTGCCTTTTCTCTGTTGTTTGATAGTTGTGTAGGGACTAGTTACGGAATCTCAAATGGATGGTTACTTACCATATACGCACTGCCTACCTTGGGATAAGAAAAAGACAATCAATTTTTCCTTTTAAAGAAATAATTATTACAAAATTAATTAACCAAACTAATTAACTTAAAAATTATTTTTGCGGTATAATTTTTAATATTGCAGATGCTAGAATGGAGCCAAACTTATGTATCAAATGTAGCAGGAGAGATTGCAATTGTCTTTGCACTTGTGATTTGGGCAACGAGTATAAGTCGTGTTAGGCGAAAAATGTTTGAGGTGTTTTACTACACTCACCATCTTTACACAGTCTGCATCATCTTCTATGTACTCCATGTTGGATCTGCCTACTTGTGCATGATACTTCCGGGGATTTTCCTCTTTGTCATCGATCGATACTTAAGATTCTTACAATCCCGGGATCGAGTTCGATTGCTCTCCACTCGCCTTCTGCCTGGTGGCACTTTTGAACTAAATTTCGCCAAGAGCCCAGGTTAGACCATTGAACTAAATTTCACTTGCTGCTGGTATCTAATTGGTAACAATAACTAATAATGTTAAGTTTTTCTTTATTGACTTGTGATTTTGTTATAGCATTGGAATATAATCCGACAAGCATTTTGTTTATAAATGTGCCAACAATTTCCAAGTTGCAATGGCACCCTTTTACAATATCTTCCAAAAGCAATATGGAGCCAGATAAGCTTAGTATTGTCATTAAAACCGAAGGAAGTTGGTCTCAGAGGCTTTACAAACACCTTTCTTCTTCCATTGATCACTTGGAAGTTTCCGTTGAAGGACCATATGGGCCAACTTCATTTTCCTTTCTAAGGTCAATTTTTACGAACTAAACTCTAAACATGTTATGTTCTCATATGTTGACTAAACACACACACACACACACACACATCATGTCCTTGACTTAATTGGATTTGTGTCTGGTCTTATCATGCAGGCATGAGGCTCTAATTATGGTGAGTGGTGGAAGTGGGATTACTCCTTTCATCTCTATAATCCGAGAGATTATGTTCCAAAGCACAAAATCCAACTCTCAAATTCCCCGGGTGGTTCTCATTTGCGCCTTCAAGAACTCGGCTGATCTGGCCATGCTGGACCTCTTACTTCCCATCTCAGGGACACACGCCGATCAGATTTCCCAAATGCAGCTCCAAATAGAAGCCTATGTGACCCAAGAAAAAGAGAAGCCCACCAAACAAGCCCAAAAGCCCATACAGACCATACTGTATAAGCCCAACCCACTGGACTCTCCCATTTCCCCAACTCTAGGCCCAAACAGCTGGCTGTGGCTCGGTGCAATAATCGCGTCCTCTTTTGTCCTGTTCCTCCTCGTGTTGGGCCTTGTGACTCGTTACTATGTCTACCCTGTGGACCACAACACGGGGGATTTTTACCACTATTCTTATAGATGTCTTTGGGACATGTTTTTGGCCTGTGCATGCATTTGCCTAGTCTCCAGTCTCGTTTTCGTTTGGACGAAGAGACGAAACGATTTAATGGATAATAAACAAACCCAGAACCTGGAAATGGTGATGCCACCGGCGTCGTCTCAGGTGGCATGGTCTTACGTTGCCGGAGATCATAGAGAGCTGGAAAGCCTTCCTAAGCAGTCACTGGCTCATGCCATGAAGGTGCATTTTGGTGCCAGGCCTGATCTCAAGAGTAAGTTACCTCATTACATTGTTCAATCATCTTTCCTATAAATGAATTAACCTACAGTACTTACTCTATATACGTACGTATTATGATTAAAAAAAAATGCCTGAATATAGAATACTATCTACTATCATTGGTAACGTTTATTAAAGAAAAATGCTTGGGATATATACCGCGTACGCTAATATAGACCGAGTATCTCTTATGGTTTTTATTTAGTAACATCGTTTCTCTATATGTATTTAGTGCTAATCATCATTTTAGTCTTTTTTCATATCATTTCTCTTATGGTTTTTATTTGGTAACATCGTTTCAGATTATTTTAGTATCATCATTTTCCTCTCTCCTTATTTTTTATTTTCATTCGCTCTTAATTCTCTCACATCTTTTTTTTTTTAACTACTTTCTTTATACTAATTTATATAACAGTGAACTTACTAATACTAATATACTGCAAAACAATTCAATATGGCGTCCCAAACATGGCACGTGTTGTGTTGGTTTTGTATAAAAATGTCGGTTAATTTTAGCATTTGACATTCTGAGTTTGTGATTGTTAAAAGGAGAAAGCAAAAACTACACAGCTTTTTCAAAATTAAAAGAAAGTAGATTGAATATTTCTTTTTGCGTGCAGAAATCTTGTTCGAGTCCAAGGCATCTGATGTCGGAGTTCTTGTTTGTGGGCCAAGAAAAATGAGACATGAGGTTGCCAAAATTTGTGCCTCTGGTTTGGCCGATAACCTACACTTTGAGTCCATTAGTTTCAACTGGTGAAGTAGTGAATATTTGTGATCATGCAACATAAGATCAAACCTGCATGTAATATAGAATGAAATGTTAATTGAATATCATTGCGGAATAAATTAGATCTTTTTTCTCTTTTTTGTGTATTAATCAAACATGCATGTAATAATCGATCTATATATTAAACATAACTAATCAAGATGCTGAAGTTTTACGTGGAAAAAAAAAACCCGACAGAACTGACAAAATCTTCCACTATGAAATAATGGATGACAATCAATTCTTCTCTAGCAAAATCTAGAGGTTTTCCCTTTTTTTTTTTTTTTGCTGCTGTAAAAGGACTTGAAGAAAACGACAACAAAGAAAGGGGCTGAGGGGAGGCCACAAGCACCCTCAACGGACTCTAATCAGTATTCCGTGACTGTTGGTTGGAGAAAATCCCTACTGGACCAGAAAAACAACCAAAGGAAAGAGTGCTAGCAGCCCAGTCGTAATATTTTCCACAAAATTATTATCTCTACAAATAGATGAAAATTGATAAAAATAAAAATAACCTTTCCTTGAGATATTATATATTTAATCTCTCAGTAACAATCTGCATTATCTATTTCAAAACTAGTAATAGCATTCTTGTTGTCACTCTTTAAAAGAATAAATCTCTATTCTTTAACTATGGTATGATTGATGGCCAAGAGCTTCAATAAAAGTATTAATTTGATTGCGATGATACTCAGTACAGATCCACTAGTATCTCCTATTGAAGCAACAATTGAGTATTTATCTCTAATAGTTGTATCTGTTGGATTTAAAAACGATTTTTCGCAGCGGAAGATTGACTCAGGAACATTCAAAAAATTTTCTCAAAACAATTGACTATATGAGTGCATAGTATTAATTCATAGCAAATAGGAACATACAAAGAGAATAGATCTAATACCTCTTGTAGCCTATCAGCGGATCCTAGCTATATTGTCTTCTAAACTACGATCTTCCAATCCAAGCCTCAAGCACAACTGGATGAACGTATGGGCGTTGCGTACAATTTCTTAAACTCACGCACTTTAAGCACTTGCAATTTTCTCAACACATGAGATTGCAAGAGTTTTGTTCTACAGAGAATAGGAAGACACTCTTCTTTTT
>JXTB01000151.1:147970-187783 GCA_002914805.1 Parasponia andersonii | reverse complement strand
GAAACTTATCTCTCCATAAATTTAAATTAATTAATTCAAAATTAATTAAGTAATTAATTAATAACAATTATTAATTACTAATAGATAAACTATTTATCTTGACAAAATATGCAGTAACAGAAATAATGTAATATCTAGTACAGTGTTTATAAGAGGTGGAATTGGGGAACTATGGACTTGTAATTCAAGCTCCAATAAATTATGACAATTAATTAAACTCTTTAATTAATTTATCTAATTTATTAATTCCAGTATTACTCCACTAAAATTCTGGAATTGCACTCTTGAAGTTACAGAATTAATTTACTCAGAAAACAGCGAGCAGTCCATCGATTTAATCATTACATGTAGTTCAATCCTCCATAGACAATTCATAATTGGAGCTAGGTTATATTCCGTTTACCTCTCTATCTCTGCGTACCTCTGCGACCTCGTCCCTTAAACCCAGGATGGCCTCGTGGGCCATCTCTGCCTTCCAATTTGCTTCCGCCAGGGCGGCAAGCATCTGATCCAGCTTCTGCTCCAGATCTGGTCGTGCTTCTCGGGAGCTCCCTTCAGCGTCGAGACGTGTACTCATGGTTGTCATTCTTGAGGGTGCTATCAGACGTTGTATGGCTTTTCGTTCGGAGAGAGCGCGGTCGTGAGTCTCCTACTTTTTTTCTCACGCTCAACCTTTTTCCCACAGACGGCGCCAAACTGTTGGAACAAGTTTCTCACCAGCCGTCCACGTGTCTCGAACTGCTGATGCTGTATTCTCCAACTGTCCATGTGTCCTCGCTGTCCCAAAGTACTCTGAACTCTAAGTAGGGTCGGAGAGGCAGGGGTGGCTACCTACAAAGACTCTCCGATGCTTAAGTCAGTGGTTTATCTTTGATACAGGGTAGCAAGGAAATATTTCAGTATGATTATATGTTTGTTTCTTACTCACAAGCTTTTTTATATATTTCTTTCTGTAAGCGTACATGCTCCTCTCGGGAACGCATGGCTCTTATATATATAGTCCTGAGATTGTGAACCATGCGGGTCTCAATCTCAGGACTGAATACCTTTCTCCTCAAAGTCTTTTTCGGAGGTCACGGGTCGAGATTTCTGCGATTTCCTCTGTATCGCTGTAGCCTAATTTCCGCCGCCTCCTACGGCTTCAATCTGTCAGGGGTGAGATTTGGGTAAATCGCCGTTCTATCAGGACGGCTTGTCCCTTGTGCACGCCTACCCAGGATCGCATTAAATGCTCTGTCTGGGTCTGGGGTCGTGAGTTACTTTCCATTGTATTCAGGTGGAAGACCCTTGGGGCTTCCAACCCCCCCAGTTGTCAAATTTAGGGCCATTGTACTCAGGTGGAAGACCCTTGGGACTTCCGACCCCCAGCTGTCGAGGTTAGGGTCAGACTGGGCCAGACTGTCCAGGATCTGTGATGGGCTCGGTCCTAACTTTGGACGGTCCAATGGCCGATTGTGAGATCACGTGCGACCCGCGTAGCCTTCCATGTGGCGTATGGTCTGAGAACGGGTCCCATACTAAGCTATACATATATTGTAGATTACAGATCACAATCACGCCAATGAATTTAAGAAAGAAAAACAGAAAAAAAGAATGACACTCGGTACTTGGTTCAGATATCCAATATGGAAATCTTACATCCAAGGAAGGGTTTAGAGCCCCTAGTCGAATTCAGTATTGTCACCAAGATATTCACACACGGTTGTAATTCTCACAATCCCTCTGAGAACAATAGCTTTGAATCCCAGTTGCTCAATTTTTCCCGAGCTTTGCCACCATCCAAACAGACTCTACAAGCACTCGTTATTTTCTCACCAATACATACGAGACTAAAACATTCATATATACATTAAAAACCTCACTAATCTGAGTCAAGGTCTTCCTTCTCTGTTGACGTGTCAATGCCTCCTCGTCAGTAAAGCGATAGTCTAAACCTTATAACCAATTTGTTAAGTTAGTTATGATATTCACCTAATTTATAACTATCGGTTTAAGTAGAAAATTATTACTTTTTTCAAATATTTAACTAAATTTATCACCATTATTAAATTCTATTATTTTTAAAAAATAGTACGGTAGTTGATTTAATTAATGAAGAAAAAAAATGATATTCCGTCCACGTTGTTATAGTATTTGAAAAGGACAGATTTATTAAAGAGGAGCCCAAAATTGGACTAGTTTGGTCATAGCAATTGACAATAAGAATATTACAGAAATTACACGTATTCTCAATGAAACTAACTTTGTGGGATATAGACATGACAATTGCTAGAATGGAGCCAAACGTACGTATCAAATGTAGCAGGAGAGATTGCAATAGTATTTGCATTAGCGATGTGGGTCACGAGCTTTGGTCGAGTAAGGCGAAAGATGTTTGAGGTGTTTTTCTACACACACCACCTTTACACACTCTACGTAGTCTTCTACATACTCCACGTCGGCGTAGCCTACTTCTGCATGAAACTTCCCGGGATCTTCCTCTTCTTTATCGATCGATACTTGCAATTCTTACAGTCCCGGGACCGAGTTAGATTGCTCTCAGCTCGAGTTTTGCCTGGTGGCAATTTTGAAATGAACTTCGCAAGAAGCCCGGGTTAGGATAATATGTATGTTGTTTTTTATGTCGTTACTAATTTGTTGGTCCCATGGGCCATTATTAACACGTGATTATATATATGTAGCATTAGCATGCATAACATATAGCTGCTAACTCAAGTAGGCTCTTATTCTTTTTAAATAAAAAATTATTAATTCAGACCTGCAATTTTAATCCAGGATTACAGTACAACCCGACAAGTATTTTGTTTATAAATGTGCCAACAATTTTCAAGTTACAATGGCACCCTTTTACAATATCTTCCAACAGCAATATGGATCGAGATAAGCTTAGCATTGTCATCAGAACCGAAGGCAGTTGGTCTCAGAAGCTTTACAAACAACTTTCTTCCATAGATCACTTGGAAGTTTCCGCTGAAGGGCCCTATGGGCCATCGTCATTTTCCTTTCTAAGGTCTACTTTTACAAACGGAACATGTTATATATGCCAATCATATTTTAATAGGGCATAGGCTTTTTTTTTTTTAGCCCAATTAAAATTCATGCGCACATCTCATGTCAAAAGATAAGAAAAAACAATTAAATAATATATTTTTTTGTCATTATTTTTATTCCAACTACATACTCAAATCATGGTAGTCGATCCAATGGTTTAAAAAAACGTATAGATAGATAGAAAATATATATATATATATGGGCACCAATTCAGTAGGTATTTTTTTTTTTTTAACCTATGTATAAGTATCAATTTGGTCAATGAAAATTTAGTATACATATTTTTTTATTATAAAAAATAAGAAAGAGAAAGAGCATTAATGATGCACGTCTTTTCATGTACTTTATTATAGCCATTAGATCACTATTAGATGGTGATCCAACGGCTAAAAAAAAATACATATCCATAGATAAAAAAAAATACATATTGGATTGGCAACCTATATAAATATATATATATATATATATATATACTGAATTTTGGCTCATTTTAATATATTGACTAGTTATATATATATATATATATATATATATACAAATACTGTTTGATCAGACAACCAATTTGAGGTTTTATTGGTTTTATATGATCTTGTAATGCAGGCATGAGGCACTAATTATGGTGAGTGGTGGAAGTGGGATTACTCCATTCATCTCTATAATCCGAGAAATTATGTTCCAAAGCACAAAACCGCTCTCAAATTCCCCGGGTGGTTCTCATTTGTGCCTTCAAGAACTCAGCTGATCTGGCCATGCTAGACCTTTTGCTTCCTATCTCAGGCCCACACGCCGATCAGATTTCCCAATTGCAGCTCCAGATAGAAGCCTATGTGATCCAAGAGAAAGAGCAGCCCACCAAGGACGCCCAAAATTCCATACATACCATATGGTATAAGCCCAACTCACTGGACTCTCCCATTTCCGCAACTCTAGGCCCAAACAGCTGGCTATGTCTCGGTGCAATAATCTCCTCCTCATTTGTTATGTTTCTCCTCGTGTTGGGCCTTGTGACTCGTTACTATATTTACCCTGTGGATCACAACACGGGGATTTTTACCACTAATCTTATAGGTGTCTTTGGGACATGTTTTTGGTCTGCGCTTGTGTATGCCTAGTGTCGAGTGTGGGTTTCGTTTGGTCCAAGAGTCGAAACGCGTTAATGGACAATAGCTATAAGCAAATCCAGAACGTGGAGATGGCGACTCCAACGGCGTCTCCGGCGTCGTGGTCTTACGTTGCGTCGGCTGATCATAGAGAGTTGGAAAGCCTTCCCATTCAGTCACTTGCTCAAGCCATCAAGGTGCATTTTGGTGCTAGGCCTGATCTCAAGAGTAAGTGTGATATGTCTCATAATGAAGTAACAATATTATTAGTGCAATTTTCTGGAGCACCCCTTCTAGTGCTTAGCAATTAGCACAACATAATATAAAGTCTGTAGCATTGTTTATAAATGTGGAAAGCATACTTATATTAACATGTGAAACATGTGGTGTTAAAGCAGAATATTTTATGCAATTTGAAATATTATTGTAATTTAAAATTAGAAAATACCAAGGGCTACTTGGAATTTTTTTTTTCTATTTTTAGTTTTGCATTTTTTTAGTGGAACTAAAAATACAGTTTTGTTTTGATTTTCAATTTATATAAATCAGGAAATATGCTTGACAAAACTTAATTAGTATTTCTTACTTCTTTTTTTAAAAATAATAATAATAATAATAAAAGAATCACGAATGTTAAATATTTTTCAAGGAAAAAAAAACTATTACATGATGAATTTCTTTTTGAAAGGGAAAATGAAAATTTAAAACGATAAAAGTTTCTTTTTGGCAGGAAAATATGTTTGGTTATTGGTTAGAAAATAAACCCATAACAACTTATTATGTCTGTTTGCAGAAATTCTTTTCGAGTCCAAAGCATCTGATGTTGGAGTTCTGGTATGTGGGCCGAGGAAGACGAGACATGAAGTTGGCAGATAATCTGCACTTTGAGTCCATTAGTTTCAACTGGTGATCATCTTTATTTGTGATGCATATATATATATATATGTATAGATCTGTTCCTCTAAGACATGCACTCTAGTCTCTTCACATCAATATATATATATATATATATATAGTTGCCAATCCAATTGATTTTTTTTTTTTTTTACCTATAGGTAGGTATTTTTTTTTAGCCGTTGGAACACCATTAGATAATGATCCAATGATTATAATGAAATGTATGAAAAGACGTGCATTATTAATGTTCTTTCTTTCTCTTATTTTTTACAATAAAAAAAATGTGCATGCTAAATTTTCATTGACCAAATTGATACCTATATATAGGTAAAAAAAAAAAAATACCTACTGGATTGGATTGGTACCCTATGTATGTATATATGTAGCGTTGATATATGTATAATTATAGCCTTGAAGTAGTGTTTGTGGATTTTCTATATCATGTCCAGTTGCCTATGGTGAGAAGGGAACGTACTCTCTTTATGTAATAGTGCATATATTGTGAAATAATACCTCATTAATGTAAAACTTCCTTACGTTATTGTGAAACAGATATAATATTTACCCAATGAAACCTCAAACTTAATTAGTTGGCAATCCAAAGCAGATTGACAGGCTAGATCAAATGAATGTGCAGAAGACCACTTCTTAAGATTTCCAAATTTAAAGCAATCTTAGGAAAATGGGAACTGGTTCTTATAATAGTTCAGCTCCAGATGTTGCCGAACGAATACGTTAATTATTTGGCAACACTTATGTTTTATGCTAATTCATTTTTAAAAGTGAAATTAATGATGAGAACTTTTCTCAAATAATGTCTTGCGAACATCTTCATCTTTATTATCATTTTTTAAAAAAAATATTAAACGTTGTCTACCAAGTTCTAAATAACAACAATTTTCGCAGATTCAAGAATACAAACAATCACAAATTAAGCAAATCCTAGGTAGCATTCAACAAACGTTGAGTCAAATTATTTTCCTTGAGAAAAAAAGAGTTAAGAATGCAAATTTCTTCTTTTAATTTATTATTTACCAAGTTTTTGTACGGCGAAATGCACAGGAGTTTCAAACTATTTACGTATTATAAATAAGTAATAAATAAAAACAAATAATTTTCAAAGAAAAAACTTTACCCAAATTCCAAAGATGAAATTATGAAATTCTGAAGTAATGCATTCCAGATTGTTGCATTGCATATGAGTCTGAAGATTACATTGGAAGTAACGAGCAAGCCATGCATGTGCTATTTCATAGTACCTTATTTTGTCTCACTCTTAATGTTCTCAAAATAAAAGTCAAATATATCAATTTAAATTTTCGCAAATCCCCATGATGTTTTACATTTAATTTGGCTTGGAAACTAATTTTACACGTGAGTTCATAGAAGTTGGCACTAATTATGATTATTTTTCCACAATTTACTACTTTTTTGTATTACTTCATGGTCTGAGTACTTTCTTTATAAATTTTTTTTTTTAAAAAAAAAGAAAATTTAAAATGTAAAAACCAAGGTATAAAATACAAGGGTTCAAAGAAACTCTTCCTAGAACCAAACTTGTTCTTCTTGCCAAAATGGGATCAAGAACGGTGAAAGAAACTGATTCTTACTGTGGGGGTCATTCCTGAACTTTGAACCGTGAGAAGGGTCACGCGGAGCGCACGTGATCTCACCATCGGCCTATGGGTCTTCCGAATTTAAGGCAGAATCCACCACTGATCCCAAANTTCAAGACACGTGGACGACTGGTGAGAAACCGCTCCAACACTTACCAAGGAATGAAGAACCTTAAGTCAGCAATACTTTTGTTTCTAATGGTGGTTTTTGTTGGGTACATTTTGATTTGGTTCATGATGCCCACCAAGACCTTCTATCTCCAATGGCTTCCTGATATTCATGCAAAAACTGATTCAACATATTTTGGGCAACAAGGTTTGAACTAGACACACCCTTTTTTTCTTCTTCTTTTTTTTTTGGTGGGTCAAGTTTAGTCAGGAAAATCTATGTTTATGCATATGTATCTTACATTTTCTCTCTATCCCCTTTTTTTTGGTAGGAGCAAACATTCTTATTTACACATTTCCCATCCTTTTCATAGCAACTTTGAGCTGTTTATATCTTCATATAAGAAAGAAAATGGATGATAATAACACAGAAAGGTACATGGTTCATACTTGTCTCTATTTATCTAATCCTAAACTGTACCCAAAAAAAAAAAAAGTTATAATAACACAGAAAGGTATCTGGGTTTTTATGTTCCTTACTATAGAAGGGAAAATGTATATTGGAAATCATGGTCTCGACCTGTGCTAGTCAAAGGCCCACTGGGAATCGTTTCTTGGATGGAATTGTCCTTCTTAGCCATGTTCATTACTCTGCTGGTCTGGTCTTTCTGTTCTTACTTGCACAGTATGTTTGCCAATATCAACCAACAGGCTGCACAAATGAGGCTGTCTCTGTAAGAAAATCTCCTTTTGGGTTTCCATTGAACTTAAATTTCACTTTTTTCCCTCATGTTTCCCTGATAATCACATAGAAGAGAGGAGATTATCTGATGTGTTCCAAAATCAAAATCAATGGATTTTTCAGGTGGGAAGCAAAGTTAGAAAGCTCAGCTCTAATGTTAGGCCTAGTTGGGAACATTTGCCTAGCTTTTCTCTTCTTCCCTGTGACCAGAGGATCTTCCATTTTGCAGCTCATTGGCCTCACATCAGAATCAAGCATCAAATACCACATATGGCTGGGGCATATTGCCATGACCCTCTTCACTGCTCATGGTTTATGCTACATCATCTTTTCGGCCAAAACAAACCAAATTTCACAGGTAAGAATGAAGATCACATTTGCTATTCAAAAAGACTATTAAACTAATTACTTGGAGTTGCAGATGTTGAAGTGGAACCAGGTTGGCATATCAAATGTGGCTGGAGAAGTAGCTTTAGTGTCTGGATTAATAATGTGGGGAACAAGCTTTCATGCCATAAGGCGAAAGATTTTCGAGCTCTTCTTCTACACTCATCATCTCTATGTTGTCTTTGTTGTATTCTTTGTTTTACATGTGGGGTCCTCCTATTCTTGCGTCATGCTCCCTGGCTTCTACCTCTTCTTGATTGATAGGTACTTGCGATTCCTACAATCCCAGCAAAAAATTCGAGTCGTTTCAGCCCGGGTTTTGCCCTGTCAAGTTGTTGAATTGAACTTCTCCAAATGCCCAGGTGAAGAATTGAGAAATAAAATTAATGTAACCTCTGGCTGCTACAATATCAAAAATCCAATTGAACACAAATTTGCTTATTTTGATTCCAGGCTTGAGCTATTCTCCAAGAAGCAATGTTTTCCTAAATGTACCTGGAATTTCCAAGCTGCAATGGCATCCTTTTACTGTCACTTCTAGCAGCAACTTGGAACCTGAGAAGCTAAGTGTCGTCATCAAAAGTGAAGGAAGTTGGTCTCAGAACTTGTACGACCGCCTGTCATCCTCTCCGCGAATGGATCGCATGGAGATCTCTATTGAAGGACCGTATGGACCTTCTTCAACCGAATTTCTAAGGTTAGGCCAATCAAGGGCCTTCAATTCAACATGTTTTACAACTATTTAAGGCAAAATCCTGGTATTTATATAATCTGAGTGCAGGCATGAAACTCTTGTGATGATAAGCGGAGGAAGTGGAATCACTCCTTTCATCTCCATTATCCGCGAGCTCCTCTTTATAGCCAACAAGGCCACCAGCAAGACTCCAAGCGTATTACTCATTTGTGCCTTTAAGAAATCTGAGGATCTCACCATGTTAGAGCTCATTCTCCCAGCTTCAGGCACCAATTTCGACATTTCTCGCCTGCAACTCCAAATCGAAGCCTATGTGACAAGGGAGGAAGAGCCTCCAACTGAGACTCTCAAGCTCCCTCAGACTGAAGTATGGTTCAAACCAAACTCATCAGATTTGCCTGTTTATGCGATTTTGGGACAGAATAGTTGGTTGTGGCTTGCATTGATTGTTGCAGCATCTTTCCTCGTTTTCCTTGTGCTTATGGGAGTCCTCACACGATACTATATATACCCAATTGCCCACAGAATTGATGTGATGTACTCTTTCTCTTCCAAATCTGCTCTCAACATGTTATTCATCTGCGTCTCCATAGCCACAGCTACAACTGCAGGCTTCCTTACGAACAGGAAACAACAGAGAGTTGCATACAAAACGAGGCAAATTCAGAACATGAATGCGCCAACACCGAGTACTTCACCAAGTGCGTGGTTCCACAACACCGCTGCTGAGAGAGAGTTGGAAAGCCTTCCTCACCAGTCTTTGGTCCGAGCCACTACAGTGCGCCATGGGACAAGACCTGATCTGAAAAGTATAGCCATTTCTTTCAATACTGATTATTTCTCTCTTTCACAAACGCCATTTTGTGTATCCTTCAAAATCAAATGAGCTTTAAACAGATGCAATTGATATTTTATTGTTCTTGCAGAAATTTTAATGGTGCGCCAAAGCTCGAGTGCTGGGGTTCTGGTCAGCGGACCAAGAACAATGAGGCAAGAAGTGGCTGCAATATGTTCTTCTGGTTCAGCCAATAATCTACATTTCCAGTCCTCGAGCTTCAGTTGGTGAGGCTGAGCTGAAGCCTAGATGTCGCTTTCATTTGTTTCTTTGCAATTGCCATTCCAACGTTGTATGTTAATTTTCCTAGGGAGAATGCCTTCAGATGTGTAAATATGTATCCAGACTTCTTGCACATAAAACTAAAAACAAGAAAACGAACAAACGTGGAAATTAAAGTACGGAAGTAAGCAAATTATATATATATACATATTTATATATACACATAAAAGTATTTAAAACCCAATGCCTTGTGTCCAGTTAGGTTCCCCACTTGCAACCTGGTTCATCTGTGACACAAAACGTAACGTATACTAAGTAAAATATGCTTGAAAATAGTTTTTGCTTCTAATTTTCGAAGCAATGGCAGCAGCCTTCAATACAAATTCTTTATGCTTTGTGGCAGCATCTGAATGATTGACAAGGGTTAGTTAGCTGAAGTAATATTAGAAAGTTCAAATATTTTTAATCAGATAAGTCTGTTGCAGAAAATATCAGAGATTTTAATAGAAAAACAAAATGAGTTGTAAGTATTGAAATGAGCATACATTAGCAGATGAAGAGAATATGTGCACTTCCGTAACAAGGGTAACTGCGTTGTTCATATATAGTCCCATTAAAAGCCTCCATTGAACACTATAACTGCTAGTGGCTCACAATTGAGAGAAAAAATAAAATAAAATAAAATAAAATGGGGGAATCATAATCGAATGAATAAACTATTAACATGGAAAAAAGAGATGCCAAGGGAGCTAAAGAGGAAACTGGCATATGGAAGCAGTCATAAATTTCAAAACAAAGAAAAAAAAAATCTTACACTAATGTCAAATCAGTAAACAACTTGTTGTAATGCGGTTATCAAGTATAAGTTAGTTACACACATCAGCTAATTAGTTAGAATTAACTAATTGTTTTTGACAGCCAACTTATTTGAATACAGAGAAAATTTTTTTATTCTTTGGCCAATTAGATTCTTTTATTAGGCTGAGTCGGTTTATGTAACTGATATATATTTGTTTAAAAATATCAGAATAAAAGAAGAGTCTGAAAAAGGCAAGAGTACGGGTGTAATTGTGCATTGGGTTTTGAGAGGTTCTTTGATTTATCTGTTGAGTTCAAGAATAGGATCTGTAAGTATTTTGCCGAGAGTAACTGTGTGAGTTTGAGTGTGTAATCAATTCTTGACAAAGTGGATTGACTGAGGTGTAGGTCGAAAGTGGATGTAGGATCAAATCACGTTGATTTGGTCTGAACCACTATAAATTTCTGGTGTTATTTTGAGTTCTTAATTTTTCATTAGTGTTCTTCTGGTACTGCAACTCTGTTTTATCATCTAGTATCAGAACCAGGTTTTAGCTCTGGAGAGAAGATGAAGCTTCAAGATACTGATCAGAAATGGTGATTACAACTAAATTCGATATAGAAAAATTCACGGGCAAGAATGATTTCGGACTTTGGAAGATGAAGATGGAAGCCATCTTGGTTCAGTAAGGACTCGAGAAAGCTCTGCTTTCTGAACGAGATCTCACGGCAACGGACAAAGAATCCTTGGCTGAAATGAAGAAGAAACTCGAAGAGGTATCTCCCAAAGCCTATAGTGTTATAATCTTGAGTCTTTCTGATCAAGTACTTCGTAAAGTTTCAAGGGAAAAAACTGTTTCGGGTCTTTGGATCAAATTGGAAGAATTATATCGAGCTAAGACTTTGCCTAACCGAATTTACTTGAAAGAACGTTTTTTTGGGTTTAACATGGATGAGTCTAAATCAATAGAAGAGAATTTGGATGATTATACCAAATTGGTTCTTGACTTGGAAAATCTGGGTATTAAGGTGGAGGATGAGGATAAGACAATAATCCTCCTTACTTTATTGCCCAAGAATCTAAAAAACTTCAAAGAAATATTGAAGTATGGTAGGCAAACGATTACTGTTGATGAAGTTCAGAATGCTTTGGAATCAAAGTTACTAGATATGAAAGGTTCAGAGAAGATTGCTCAAGGTGAGGGTCTGAATGTTAGAGGAAGAACTACAAAACGGGACAACCATGATGGCAAGGGAAAATCTCAGAGCAGGTCTAAGCCCAGAGGTAAAAAGGACTATAGCAAGGTTAAATGTTACCATTGCAACAAAAATGGTCACATAAGAAGGTTATGCCCTGAACAACAGAACAAGGATGTTGGAAAATCAGATGGTGATGCAGCTATAGTTGACGAAGGCTATGAAAGTTCAGAGGTACTTTCAATCTCTGAAAGTGAAAATTCAAAAGAGTAGGTTATGGATTCAGGATGTAGCTACCACATGTGTCCAAGAGAAGACTGGTTTATGGACTATCAAGAAGTTGATGGAGGCAAGGTTCTAATGGGGAATAATGTGGCTTGCAAAGTCATGGGAATTGGCTCAATTTCAATGAGAATGTTTGATGGTGTAACCAGAATTCTCAAGAATGTGGGACATGTGCCTGAATTAAAGAGAAATTTAATTTCTCTTGACACTCTTGATGAATCCGGATATGGTTTCAAAGCTGAAAATGGTCAACTGAAAGTGTCTAAAGGAGCCATGGTTGTCATGAAAGGATTCAAGAAAAATGGCTTGTATATACTACAAGGATCCACGGTAAAGGCTGCAGCTTGCAATGCTGAAAGTCCAAGTTCTAGAAAAAAGCCCAGCTATGGCATAAAAGGTTGGATCACTTGTCTAATAGGGGACTGAAGGAGCTGAGCAAACAAGGCTTGTTGTGTGGAGACAACATTGAATCGATCAGATTTTGTGAGTCATGTGTGATGGGAAAAAAACATAGGTTAGCATTCAAGATCTCAAGGCACAAGACAAAAGATAGTTTATACTATATTCACTCAGATCTATGGGGACCTTCAAGAGTATCCTCTCATGGTGGCTGCAGGTATTTTCTTTCCTTAATTGATGATTATTCTAGATTTGTTTGGATTTATTTGTTGAAAAACAAAGATGATGCTTTTACAAAGTTTAAATATTGGAAAGCAATTGTAGAAAATCAAACAAATAAGAAATTAAAAGCATTAAGGACAGATAATGGACTAGAATTTTGTAATGATATTTTTGATACTTATTGTAGTGAAAATGGTATTCTTAGGCACAAGACTGTTAGAAAAACCCCTCAACAAAATGGACTCACTGAAAGAATGAATAAGACACTATTAGATAAAGTAAGATGCATGTTAGTTAGTTCTGGTCTGTCTAAATACTTTTAGGCTAAAGCTGTAATGACAGCTTGTTACTTAATAAATAGAATCCCCTTTACTGCTATAGAGTTTAAAACTCTTATGGAAATTTGGAACGGAAAATCAGCTGACTATAGTAATCTTAAAGTGTTTGGTTGTTTAGCATTTGCTCACCAAAATGAAGGAAAGTTAGAACCAAGATCAATTAAGTGTGTTTTTTTGGGATATCAGGAAGGGGTTAAGGGTTATAGGTTATGGGTTAAGGATGCTCCTAGAATAAAAATCATAATCAGTAGGGATGTTATATTTAAAGAAGATGAAATGTATGCTCTTAAGACTAACAATGCAGGAAAAGATTTGCAATTGGATTTGGGCAGCAATCAGACACATCTTTTGATAGTGATTATTATGAGTTTGAGGTGGAGCAACCTCAACAACAATCTAAAGATTCAATTAAGGCCTATGACCAAGTTCCAACAGCCGAAGAAGAAGCTAATCAAGCGAGTGCCGATCATGGTACTGAAGCTGAAGCTGAACCAGAAGACATTATAAGTTATCAATTAGCAAGGGATAGAACAAAATGAAGTATCAAGCCACCAATAAGATATGGTTATACTGATATGATATCATATGCTCTAGTAACAGCTTTGGAGTATGAAGAAAGTGAACCGATCTCTTACAAAGAAGTTATGGCCAACAAAGAAGCTGACAAGTGGCTGATTGCT
Organism: Parasponia andersonii; assembly: GCA_002914805.1. Taxonomy (NCBI): domain Eukaryota; kingdom Viridiplantae; phylum Streptophyta; class Magnoliopsida; order Rosales; family Cannabaceae; genus Trema; species Trema andersonii. The sequence continues at coordinate 174,212 of JXTB01000151.1, read as the reverse complement.
ATGACCGAAGAATTCGAATCTTTACAGAAAAATCACACATGGGTGTTGGTGGAGAAACCAGCCAAGCAAAAATTGATAAGTTGCAAGTGGATTTTCAAAAAGAAAGAAAGAATAGGAAAAGGTGAACCGGTGAGATATAAAGCTAGACTTGTGGCAAGAGGATATACTCAAAGAGAAGGTATAAACTTTACTGAAGTATTCTCACCAGTTGTGAAACACTCTTCTATTCGGATTCTAATGGCACTAGTAGCTGAGTATGATTGGGAATTAGAGCAAATGGATGTTAAAACATTTTTCTTCATGGTGATTTGGAAGAAAGAATCATGATGGCACAACCTGAAGGTTTTGTAGATCCTGGAAAAGAGCACATGGTTTGTCTTCTTAAAAAATCTCTTTATGGACTTAAGCAGTCCCCAAGACAATTGTACAAAAGGTTTGACACTTTTGTACTCAAACAAGGCTTTCATAGAAGCAATTATGATGGATGTTTCTACTTCAAGAAAACAGAATCTGGTTATTTACTTCTATTGCTCATCTATGTAGATGATATGCTACTTGCTTGTGAGAGTAAACAAGAACTTGTGAAGATCAAAGAAACTTTGAAAGCTGAGTTTGACATGAAGAATTTAGAGGCTGCTAAGAAGATTTTAGGAATGGAAATTTCTAGAAATAGATATAAATGTGAAGTTTACTTGTCTCAAAAGGGGTATTTGAAGAAGGTACTTAAAAGATTTTCTATGGCAGAAGCAAAACCTGTGAAAGTTCCCTTAGCTGGTCATTTAAAGCTCAGCAATGTTCATTGTCCAGAAACTGAAGAACAAAAGATGGAGATGTCAAAGATACCATATGCAAATGCAATTGTATCTGTGATGTATGCCATGGTGTGCTTGAGACCTGATATTGCATATTCAGTGAGTGTTTTAAGCAGGTTCATGTCCAATCCGGGCAAGGAACATTGGAATGGAGTGAAATGGCTCTTAAGATATATTAAGGGTTTATTAGATATTGGATTACACTTCGGAACAACCAAGAAAGAAGTAAGAGTTACTGGCTTTGTAGATGCTGAGTATGCAGGAGATCTTGATAAGAGGAAGTCTACAACCGGATATATATTTACTCTGTGTGGTGGACCTGTAAGTTGGAAATCTCAGCAGCAACCTATAGTAGCATTATCCACTACTAAAGCTGAATATATAGCTACAACTGAAGCTATTAAAGAGGCAATTTGGTTGAAAGGTTTACTAGAAGAAATCAACATTTTGAGAGCTGATACAGTGTTGTTTTCGGACAGTTAAAGTTCTATTCAGTTGTGCAAAAATCCAGTTTTTCATGAAAAGACTAAACATATAGATGTAAGATATCATTTCATCAGAGATATATTAGATTATGGATTGATAATACTGAAGAAAGTGGTGACTGATGACAATGCAGCAGATATGGCAACCAAGGTTTTACCATTGATCAAGTTTAAACATTGTTTGAACTTGCTTCACATGGTTCAAGGGTGATCAGCAGAGATAGACTATTGCACGTCAAGTTTTCTACTAGTCTTGAGAACCAAGGTGGAGATTTGTTATAATGTGATTATCAAGTATAAGTTAGTTACACACATCAGCTAATTAGTTAGAATTAACTAACTATTTTTGACAGCCAGCTCACTTGAATACAGAGACCATTTTTTTATTCTTTGGCTAATTAGATTCTTTTATTAGGCTGAGTCAGTTTATGTAACTGATATATATATATAGATATAAATATATTTGTTTAAAAATATCAAAAGAAGAGTCTGAAAAAGGCAAGAGTACGGGTGTAATTGGGCATTGGGTTTTGAGAGATTCTTTGATTTATCTGTTGAGTTCAAGAATAGGTTCTGTAAGTATTTTGCTGAGAGTAACTCTGTGAGTTTGAGTGTGTAATCAATTCTTGACATAGTGGATTGACTGAGGTGTAGGTCAAAAGTTGATGTAGGATCAAATCACGTTGATTTGGTCTGAACCACTATAAATTTCTGATGTTGTTTTGAGTTCTTGATTTTTCATTAGTGTTTTTCTGGTACTGCAACTCTGTTTTATCACAACTGTAAGAGGAAACTGGAAAGTATCACCTGCCTCCCACCTCGTGGTAAACTTGTACCACAGTACCATTAAGGGTGGTGTCTCTATACTCTTTATACATGTTGTGCTCTACCTTGTTGGGCTTCGATATCTCAGCAAGATGGCATGGTTCTTAATAGTAATAGGCTTCTTCTCAAAAATCTGCATTATGAGCAAAAGATTACTTGTTTCATAAAACAAAGAAACAAAAGTGCAAAGCAGAGAGTTCATACTGGTAAGAATTGTCATTTTATGTGTGTCTGGTACACTGAATAGTTAATTATTACGTAATGACCATATCGAATAGTCAAGATCATAAACTGAGAATATATGATATAGAACACCTCATTGATTGATAATACTTTACCATTACTCTTCTTTATCTTCTTTCTTCAACTTCCTCAAAAAATACCTGCACATTACACCACCCAAAAAACAGAGAAAAAAAAAATCCGTGCATACATGATCATTGGTAACAAATTATGATTCTTAACCTTCGAATAAAGAAAACTGAATCCTTAGCACAACTAATCAAGCAAGGATCAACGAAGAATATATGGGCCAACACACAAGCGTACACTTCTTTCTTTAATTTGCTTTGGTTTCTTTTTTTTTTTAAAGTCGGTATTAAGTAATGATCTCTACTTATTACAAAAAAAAATAAAAAATAACTTACACACTTTGGGAGTTGAACTCCCGACGAATTTATGTAGAATTTAATTTCTAATAACCCATACCTGGAATTATAAATAAATAAATAAATCAAAGGATAAAAGGCAAAAGACCAAGGTTTTAGTTTATTAAACAAGAATACTTAAGTAATTTAAAGGATTAAGAAACCTATACGTATAATTTTTCAGAGTATCTGACAGAAGAAAAAAAAAATTAACGTTTTGTAGAAGGAGAGGAGAGCGGCTGAAAGCTTGGGAGGAGGAAAAGGATTACAAAAGATTGATTATCAATTCTCTAAGGTAAAGAACTCCTCTCCATCAATTATTAATTGGTTATTTGAGATTCTTAGGACTAATCTATTATCTAGGGTTTAGAATTTTTTTTAAGCATCTTTTTGTTTCAGCCATGATTCTAGGATTCATTTATATTTTAATTGATTTCTTTCGCTGTAAGGTTTAAAACAAAACCAAAATTACGTGTTTTGGATGGTTAGATTAAAAATTATAGATTTTTGAGTTTTGGTCTAGAACGGCAAAATGCAGCAGTGACTGCAACTGAGTTTTCTGGTACTTCTGATAGTCTAATAGGGTCATATTATTCGATAAACTTTCCAACGATAAATAATTTGTCAAAAACAGACTTATAACCAAAGAGATATAGTCATTCAAAATGAGCACTATGAATCTGGAAAATTTTTGTAACTTTCAGCAATTAGAGTAAAACATGGCAGCGGATTACTTGGCTTTGTAGGGCCTACCTATAGACCCTACAGCCATGTTCTTGGTATTTTTAGGACCCCAATCACTGGTAGATATTGTCCTCCAAGTTTTACAATTTTTAGAATTAATTTAGAATTGTTATGAATTTTTGATGTCGAGGTTATATATGATAATATAGCGAATGTATCAAGTGTACATAGGCAGCGAGTTAGACATTGTGTTAGGCATGATTTAAGGTACCTATTAAGTGTTTAATGATCATGTATGATTCTTGTTATAATTATAGATTCTTGTGGTAGCTAGTAATTTGTGGTTGGATTGGTTAGACTAGTGAACAAGTAAATAACTTTTCATCTTTACTAGTGACTTTTGTTTTATTTAAGTTAATGTCTCTTTTGATTTCTTTTAAAGAAAATTATGTTTGTAAATCTTAAACTTATTTTCAAGCAATTTGTTAATAAATAAAAATTAGTTTGATAAGAGATAACTAGCTTTTAAATAAAATATGGATCAAGCTTATGTTTGTTAATGATTTGAAATTTGTTACCTTATTGATAAATATGAAAAGTATTTATTAATTGTTTTATAATTGAATGTATTGAAACGCTCTTCAGTGACTATGCAGGTGGACCCAATCCACAAAGATTATATGTAGACAGTAATGATTTAGCTGCAGAGTTAAATGTAAAAATGTTATAAATTCATAATTCGTATCTGGCTACAGGGGTTATCTGTAGTAGATTCGGACCCAGTTACAGGGGTTATTTGTGATAGATTCGGATCTAGTCATAGGGGTTAAGTACGGCCATAGTCGTCAAAACTGTAGAGTAGAATTTGAAAATGATATCGATTATTGAACAAGTTTGATATAATGAATTTTGAAACATTCTACTTTGTTTAATTGATTTTTAGTTAGTTTCTTTTTCTCTTTGAAAAAATATTAATTTTGAAGTTAGAGTTATTTTGTAAAATACTTACTAAACATCTCAAATTATATACATTTGATCCAACTAGTAGAGATTAATAGTTATTTACTGGGCTGTCGAACTCGCCCTTGTTATTCTTTAATCTTTTTCAGATTCGGAAAATAGTCAATAAGTTGAACTCATATTTGAAGGAGAGAGATCATTTGAGGACTTAAATTTTATTATTTAGAGTTATTGTATTGTTTGGTTTCCATTTTGAGACATTGTAAGTTATTTGAGGTATATTGGATTATTGTTATGGTTTTAGTTTCTTTGATATTATGAATTTAGCAAATTATTATTGATGGTTTAGATTGTTTGGTATTTTGTTATAATGAGATATTTTGAGTAATAATGGATCTATTTGGATTTTTAACGATTAAATTTGAAACCTTTCATGTCTATGAGGTTTATCCTTATAGCCATGCGGCGGTTACCATATCCTTTGTCTTAGGGCGTGATACAATTGATGGTTTAGATTGTTTGGTATTTTATTATAATGAGATATTTTGAGTAACAATGGATCTATTCAGATTTTTAACGATTAAATTTGAAACATTTCATGTCTATGAGGTTTATCCTTATAGGTATGCAGTGGTTGCCATATCCTTTGTCTTAGGGCGTGATACAATTGATGGTTTAGATTGTTTGGTATTTTATTATAATGAGATATTTTGAGTAACAATGGATCTATTTGGATTTAAAACGATTAAATTTGAAACCTTTCATGTCTATGAGGTTTATCCTTATAGATATGCGGTGGTTGCCATATCTTTTGTCTTAGGGCGTGATACAATTTATTAATTAGAATCATCGAGTGACTGAAAAACACGTTACTGCACCACTACTTTGATTCCTAATTATGCCAACGCGAAGCAAATTCCAATTGAGAGCGAGTTTTATCATTTACTCACGTCTCGACACCAAAGACAGAATCTCCCCTCGTGTTAGGCTCACCATAAAAATTAAATTTGCTTTCCTACTGTTTCTTAGCATCCAAACTAATCATAAATGTCAAATAAGAAGAATGAACTCTAAGTTTAAACAGAAGACAAAAGAATACAAAATGTGATTTGGCATGAACCACAAGTTCAGCAACCAATAAAAAACTATTCGTTACTAATTAAGGAAGTAAATCATAAACGTAATGCGATTTCTCTTGCAACAAATTGTTGGAATTGATATAAAGATCACAAAATTTCTTTCTAATGCGTAAAAACTTTACCCGTAAACAAATAAAAGTCAACTAATTTAGATATGGAGCTACATATTATTGATAAATCTGAAGTGATCGATTTTACCTAAACTATGAACAATGTATCCGCAATAAGATGGTTTGAAACGATTAAAGAAAAAGTGACATGACAAAAACTACACTACAAAATCTAAAGAAGAAATTTCATTGAATATACTCCAAATATGACCCAATTACAACCATACGACTCCCTCAAAAATTTTAAAAAAAAATATGACCGTGGGACAAAAATGCCCCTAAAAACATAGTTTGTATAACAAAAAGAAAAACCACCTAAAAAAAACTCTCAAAACAAAAGGAAAATATAGTCAAAAACTTTGAATCCCTCCCTAAAATCTCTCCCTCTACTCTTGCTCTACTTCTACCCTCTCTCTATAAATTTCTCCCATAACATATCTGTTGCTCTTAATATCTTTCAACTTTTTCTCGTGCTCACATCTCTCTCGTGGACGATAAGAAATTTTTGTGTTTAAATGTTGTTGGCATAATTTAAAATAATTTGTATTTAAGTTTCGAGATGTCTTGTAGTGTATTTTACATTAAAAATTAAATTTGGATCAATTTCTAAGAATTTTCTGAAAATTTGGACTAGTTACCTAGACAAATATCAAAAATTTCGATGCATTTCAATGCTAATTCGATAAAATTAAAAATATTTTCGAAGAAATGTGTTTCATAAAGGAATCTGATGAAATTTGATAAAATTATATGCATTTTGATGAATTTCAATTATATGAAATTCGATGATAATTTGACACTATTTCGATGATCATACTCAATTTTTTAAATTCTATTATAAAAATATACTTGTTTGAAATAGCATCAAAATTCATTGAAATTCATCGAAAAGTTTTGATGGTCTTTGAAAAAATTAGTCCAAATTTCCATAAATCCATATAAATTGATATAAATTTTACTTTTAATACAAAATCCATTACAAAACATTTTGAAATTCAAATACCAACTATTTTAAATTATACCCATTATGTTTATCTGATGTTAATTAAGTTCTAATTGTTAAGAAAATTATTTAATTGAGAGAAGACTGAGAATTGAGAGGAAACATAAAAAAAAAAAAAGAGAAAGGGAAGAACAAGAAAAAGCGAAAAAAAGCTAGATCTAAACTCTAAAACATAGAAAAAACTGATAACATTTTGAGAATAAAGTCTTTTCAAGAAATCTAGTTATATTTTTTGAAATTTTATTGAGACAGTAATACAATTATTAATAGGATTGTTCGGAGCATATTCTATGAAATTTCTTGATCCAAAGGCCCTATTGTGTCAAAATCATAAAAAATAAAAAATAAAAAAATTGAGAGGGGGCCTTTTGGCCAGTTTAGTGTTCAAATTTGTAATAATTGAATAAAATTCAACCGGTCTCCTCAAATTTCAAAAATATCACCAATCATTGCTCCGAACAATCAAAATGGCCGACTTAAACTAACAAGAAAAAAGATTTCAGGAAAAGAAGGAAAAAAAAAAAGTAAAAGCACAACCCATTTTCAATAAAATAGAATGAACGACACTTAGACGAGGAGACAGAGAAATTGAATTAGCAAAAAGAAGAAAAATTGCTAACCTTAAATTAAAAAGGAGGCCAGTAGTTTAAGGTGAAAGAAGGTAGTAGAACAAATTAAGAACGGTCGGCACAAGGAGCAAAAAAAAGATCGATGGGCAGGCGGCGGCATCCGTAGTCAGTAGTTGTTCTCATTTTAGATCAGGTGAGGAGGAAAAGGGAGAGAAATCCACCCAAGCATCAATTTGGTGTCTTATGTTTCCTCAAAATTCCCAAAATTTAGATTCAAAAGTGGGCTACCAAATATGATTTCTCGCTTAAGTCAATAATTACCGTTTTTTCAAACGTTTTACCGAATTTATCCCTATAATTATATTTATCACAATTTAAAGCGAGAATTTGTCAAAAATTTATCTTGAATTTGTTAAAAATTCATCACGAATCTGTCACAATTATCGCTAATGTCAAAAATCCATTAAAATTATCAAAAATTTATCAAAAATTCATTTAAAAATATGATATATTGATAAATTTAATTAATTAAAAAAAAATATTAACCTAATTTATTCATGATTTCTTGGGCCTGTTTTCAATTCCTTTCCTTCAGAAAAATAAACTTGGATCGAAATCATATGCCAATGTTAGAATTTTCAAATTTCAACGTTCCTAAATGACTGGTATCAGCTTTAACTTACATTCCTTAAAAATAAATAAATAAATAAAGAGAGAGGAGAAAAAGTTCCTAAATGATTGATATTAGCTTTAACTTCACAATAATACCGAGACGGGATCCATAATCATATAAATCAGAAAAGAAATTGGGACAATAAAAGATGGCATTTTGCCTAATCATTATAACTTTATAGCCTCGAAGAGCTTACATATGGCCAGGAAAAAAAAAATAATCTCCTAAGAAATAAAACATAAAAGCATGAGAGAGGGGGAAGAAAAAAAAAAAAAAGGCCACAACAGGCCTACCCCCGAAAAAATGCCAAGGGCATAAGATAGGTGAGAGGTGAGAATAAAGCCTTCACAAGCAGTGCCAGTAGTAAAGAAGACAACAGCAGAAATTCACAGGCTCTCAAAGAAAAAAGTCGACACAGAAAGAAAGAACTCCTAATCTAGCAGAGAGAATCGACCAACCGGAGGGAAGAAAAAAGTAGAGAATGGTGCCAAAGAGCTTCGAGCATAAATAAAATCTTATCTTTAATTGACCACTCTCTTCGCCAACTCTCCCGCGTAAACATTATTCCTAGGCCGTCTCTCAGCACCATTGCTATTATCACTATCGTTGTAGTTATGAGTGTTACGTGATGCAAAACTATCTTCTTCATCGTACCGAAACCGCCGGACAACACCATCTGAGTCAGAATGCCTTCCTCGAGGAAAGATCTCATGTTTTCTTCTCTCATCATCACTGCCTTCAAATCTACGTACCCTACCACCTCTTCCCATCCCAGAAAATCTTGTCGGGCGCATCGTCGGTTCATAGTAATCATCCGAATTCAATCTCCGAGACGAACCCACAGACTCAAACCTTTGGCCCTGCTGTTGGAATGTTCTTGTCGGCAATCTCCTTCCCCTGAAATGATCTGGCGCACCATTTTGATCATCAAACCATCTGGAATTATGTTGTGGGGAAAAACGACGCCTTGGTGCAGACATAAACCCCATTTCGTATTTGGCTCCAAAACTTTTCTGAAACGGCAATCTCATCCTCTCCATTCTAGACACAGACCTATAATCCGGAGACCTGCTACTGTGGTGTTTTGCAAACTCATGTTCTCTTGGCAATACCCACGAACCGGGGGAGCGACTTCTCGATCTAGACTGGGATCTCTTGTAGGGTCTTCTATAATAAACAGGTCCTCTAGGAGGGGGCGAAGTGTTTTGCTCTCTCCTCACCATGCGACTCACATGATAAGGATATTCGTCCGAACCATTATGGGGTAAAGTCCTCTGATACTCCTCCCTGAAATCCCGACCAACTCCTTGCGGATATCTTCTAAACCTTCTCCTATCAGGACTCGTGTCTCTCAAAGGTAACATTCCCCTACGCATATTCTGTGCATCATCCCTATTGGCTGGTGATCTTCTTCTAAGCGGGTGCCGATACAAACCATTCGAGGAAGAATTTATTGCTTGCCGGTGGACATGATTATCCATGCCTGCAATCCCTACAGCTTCCGGATGCATTGCATATCTGCAGCCCTCAATAACACTCTTTGGCCTAGGACGCTCAGAACCAAAGGAACCATTATAAGTGGGTGACTCTCGGCGTCTTAAATCCCAACGCGTCTGCAAGTCAGATCTTTCCTTTCCCATGCAATGATCATCACAAGCCGCCTCAGCTTGAGTACACAAGTCAAAATTGCTGGATCTGAAACATAAAAATAATTTGATAATTAGGCACGACAAATTTAAAAGTGTGAAGAAAAGTTTAGAAAAGTGAATACTTTTTTTCTTTTGATAACCATGGATATCCAGTTCGGGGCCCCTCCCCGACTAATCCCACAGGGAATACCCCGCAAGCGCCCCAACACCAGGTCCCGGGAGACAACATAGCTTAGTTCAGCTACCAAGATTTAAACTTACGACGTCTACCTTAGTTAGACTAATCTATTTAAAAACAAAAACAAAAAAGGGGGACCCATGGAGTTTACCTGCTCCTCTGTTCAAGAATACTGTCACTCCTTCGCAAGGGATCAGAAGAAGATGATTCTACAACAACCGACAGTTCCTTCCGGGATACTCCAGAACCAACCACTTTAGCTGGAGAATCCTTATCATCAAAAGGATCCAAGCAGTCAGCGTTATGTTTTCTAATTATACAGCTCTCAGTTATCTCCGCAACTCTGTTTGAAGAGATTTCGGAACCTCTGGGCAAGTCATCAGATCCAGAAGTTATTATCTTTGGGCCCATCGAATGTTGTCTCAAAGCATCTCCTGCAGTACCATGTTCAACCTTTTCACACAACATCCTCTCCACCTTCATATTTCTATCTAAGCTCCTAACTTCTGGGCCACAAAATTCATCTTCGCTCCATTCTACTTGCATTCCAAATTTACTGCACATAGAATAGTCACCAGTATCATCACACAAATCAGAACCGTAATCCACACATTCAGCTTCCCCATAGTCACAGTCATTATCCTCCCTGTATGGAACATCCGACTCTCTCAACTCTCCATCCTCATACTGTGAATCATAACCAGTATCAAATTCCATGGGATTTTCCTTTCCAGCAATATCATGATTGTGACAATCCATGGTGTTTCCCTTTCCACCAGAAAGATCCTTATCACAAACATCCAATGTGTGGCTGTCGCCACAAGCATCTTCAATAGCAACTCTACCTAATCTACTAGCAGAATTGTCACCGCATTTTTTGGATACCTCATGGGAGGAAGATCCAACTCCTCCTTCAAGAATGGGTATGGAATTATCTGCAAATTCTAGTGACACTGCCTTGGAATCATCAGTGCGAGCTGATAAGGCCTCTGCAACTTGTTCCTCTTCATGCTCCGCAATTATTGGTTGGCCTTCTCCCAAAGATACACCTGATGCAGTTATATCTTCATTGCAAAGTTCTGTACGGCTTATACCCACATCCTCCGCTTTACTAACAGGCACTGGTGGACAGCTGCTGCCTGAACTTATTATTTCTTGAGATTTCAAATCACCATGCAACCTAGAGACCATAGCAGAACCCACACCATCTTCATTTCGAAGAGTTCTATCAACCTCACAATCAACCCCTTCCAACTTTTCTTCCATGCTTGGTTGTGCACCCAAAGAAAGATCTTCATTCACCTGTTTAGCAGCACTATCAGTTGAAGATGTTTTATTGGTTCCCTCAGACAACACAGAGACTTCAATTTTATCAGATACATTGCACAGAGAAACGTTAGTAATTGCATCCCTGGTAACATCCTGAGACTTTTCTGCAACAAAACCAGTAAAAGTTGAAGATTCAAAGGCCTTATCAGAAGGGACATATTCATCTTCATTCTTGTCAGAGCTTGGTTCAAATTTATGTTCCTCACTTTCAATAATAGGCTGCAACGGAGTTCCAATATCGTTCTTAACATCTCTAGATTCCTTCTCCAATTCACAAGCTTCCAAAACCTGCAGCTTTACACTCTGTAAATCTTCTAACGCATTTTTTTGAGAATCCACAGAAAATGTATCACATGGTTGCTCCCAAGCATCCATTTCAACATTTAAGTCCCAATGTAATCTAACATCTCGCGAAGAAACAGATCTATCCACTGTTCTTCTATCTGCATCATTATGCTTACCAGTAGCACCATCATGATGATTTAAATCCGCATGCCCAGGGAGATCTGAGCATTCTCTTGCAGCTTCAACCACTTTATCTATTGGAGAGGAGTGAGTTGCTCCTTTTGAAGAAATACATTCTTTAGGGGGGAAAGCAGACACTAGCTTGTCTCTAGGATCCCGAAATGATTCTAGCACCGCAAGATTGTCGTCTACATGATTTTCATCATCTCCAACATTGTTATTGCAGGCAGCAGCAGCCAGTATTTCAATACCAGAAAAATCATCACCATAGCGAGGCTTTACATTTTTCATTTTCCTAGATGCATCCATTGCAATGAGTCGTTTCTTGGATATTAGCTTCAAATAAGACTGAGGATCTGAAGAATATGGACCATCCACAAACTGGTCACCGTCTTCAACTTGTGGAGAAGAAAAGCAAGGTGGAGGTGATGGGGACCGAACTGTGAATCTTCTCTTCTTAATTGGAACATGCTCAATTTTTTCACTGAACCGTTGTCCAAGGACAGCCACACCAAGCTGCAAATTGGACAAACAAAAGATATAAATTCGTAAGTATATATACCTTACACAACACAGCGAGAAAATGATAAATTCGGGAAAAGAAACCTGTAAAGAAAAAATTGGAAAAGCAACCTTCTCAGATTCAGAAACTGTTGTCTCTGAGGGACTCTCTGCGCCCTTATCTGTTAGATCTGCATCTGATCTGGGACTTCTTTCAATTGGTTTCCTTGATCGCCTTGTTGATCGTCGGTAGCCCTTTGTATCGTTTTTCCATGTCAACCCAGGGTCAATAAAACTTTTAAGTTCTAGGCCTTTTGCACTGATCATGCTTGCAGAAATAGACTGTATCCCATCAACCAGTGATCTGCCACCACAAGTTTTGCAGGGCGCCGTCGTCACGTGCTTTATACTTGACACCAGAGTGGTGTGTACAACCCCAGTGCAAGTACAGAGACAATTCTGCATAACAAAAAATATAACAATAACAGTAAGCTTATGCCTACTCAAACTTGAAACTGTAAATTATTCTACCAAGTCGTTAAATAGACTGAAGGGAGTTATTTAATGAAATCCTACCCAAAGAGTTCAAAACTAAAAGCTTTCCAAGTGAATGGAATTAGCCACAAACACCTATGAATACTCAACCAAGTACCAGAGATGAGCAAACGAAGTGCATTTAAACAACTTCATGCCACCATTTTAATTTAAAAAAAAAAAAAAAAAAAGGCTGTTCTCCAAACTTAGTCTAAGAGAGGCAGAAAACTACAATTGAGGTCAGTAATGGATCTTAGAAACTTACTATTGACTTTGTTCCTTCAATCTTGCAAGATGTCTGACAGGAAACTTTACTTAAAATCTCAACTGCAACTACAAAATAAAGAATAGATCAGAAAAATAAACCAGAACAAAATAACAAGACAAAACAGAACAACTAAATCCTCTATAAATAACATGCTATCAAGCCCACATGCTGATAACAACACTGCCAGTAGATGCCTCCATAGGCCATTACCTTGAGGCAGTCGTGTTATAAGCAGTTTTGGACGCCTGCAAAAACTTCGGCAGTTTTTTCAGAATTTGGCAGCGAACATAGCAGGTTCTTAATACTCAGAACCAGGGCTTCATTTCGCAACCATACAACATAGAAAAACAAATAGACTTGCTCTAACAAAAACAGGGCAAACAAGAGTTCATCTAAACTTGTAGTGTCTAACATCCAAAACGATGTATTCAGCACAGGTTTCTATTTCCTAATAAATTATGTCCTGCAAACCAGTTTCTGAATTAAGAGTGAAGTTTTCATATCTGTTTCAGTTCTATGCAAGGCTGCAAAGCTATTTCACAGAAGGAAATTTGAGCTGTGCCCACTTATCACTGGCCCCAGAAGAAGGTAACCCTGTTGAGTTTCAACATCTCTAACATCCAAAGCTTCAGACAACTAAAACAAACAAACAGACCATAATGATATTCATATTTTTCCCAACTCCATCCAGCAGCTAAGCACAAAAAATATGAGGGATTTCAAGTCCTTAACCGGAAGCGGGATTTTCTATGACCAAAGTCGAGGACATGGGGATTCTGCACTCAAAGCAGAAAATCGCCCATAACCTACAGATCCAGTCATACAAAATTAAGATTATACATTCAAATTCGCAACTAAATAATATGGTAGACGCATCATCAGCATTAGCAGTGGCCATGCCCCTCCAGGGCAAAGAAAACCCTAATTATTAATTCAACGCCAAATGGTTTTCAGAAAAAAAAGCAAGCCGCCATGAATCCTTCAATGAAATTTTTTCCTAATAGATAAAAGGGACTTTTTTATACAAACATCTGAAGCAAAGCAACGAAAGAGAACAAGCTTTTAGCATAGATTTCCAAACAGGGAAAGACGTAAAATCGCCTCGAATCGAGGCCTTGTGCCACACTTCCAGATTCAAAATCTTATCCCTAGATTTCCAAAAGCTCCTTCCTCAAAAACCCGCAGGGCCTTCAAGATCTCTCTCTCAAACTCATAGACATATGGCTCACGGAGAACACGGACGAGGCCCGATGAAGCAGAGAAAAATAACCACAAAAAGTTCTCAATCAAAAGGGGGCTTAGGGTTTTTTCAATACCTGTTTTTGTTTTGTTCGTTACACTTTTCTTTCACATCAAATCGAGAATCGCCGCCACAAATCGAAACCCGTTGCGAATCGAATCGTATCGAATTGATGTACAAAGGCTCAATCAACCTTCCGCGGAGATTTTAGAGGCAAAAATCAACAAAATTTTCAAACCCCAAACGAAGAAACCGACGTCGTTTTCAAATCTGATTGGTTCCTTGCTTCTTCTTCTTCAGAGATTTATTTCGAAACTAAGACGACGAACCAGGCCGATCTCGATCATCGTCGATTACAGGACGGACGCCTTCGATAACAACTAGTGCACCTTATCGCATCGCATTATTCCTCTTCTTCTTCTTCTTCTTCTTCTTTTTGCTCTGGTTTTTGCTTTTTTCTTCTACCTTCTCTTCTCCTCTCTTTCTTCCCTGTTTGGACGAAAATAAAAGCTGATCTATCACCACGTATTTATGCTCTTCCACATACCTATATTGCCCCCATTCCAAACACTTGAATTGTCTATTCTACCCTTGAACTCAAGTGTGTTTTAAAAAAAAATTCTGTGGGGAATAGAACAAAGAGGAAAACAAGTAACCAGATTTAAGTAACGAATCTCGAAGTCTCGATTGGGCTGCTGGGGTGCAGAGTCAATAGTCAAATAGTGACCAATCAATTCGTGACAAATTAATTAAAATAAAGAAATTAAACAATCGAATGAAGGGGCAATTTTGACTTTCGGATTAAAGGGTGAGCGTGCCAAGTCCCAAAATTATATATGGTATAATCTCCCAGATTTATGCAATGTACGAAAAATTGGAATTTCCATATAGCAAGAAAGAGTAATAGAATATTTTGTTGCCCTTTTTCTTCTTTTTCCTTTTTGGGGTTTACTGTTTCTCCGCTTCAGTCCAATTTAGCATTTTTTTTTTTTTAAGGGATTTAGCATGTTACTATTCATTTCTCATGTTATCACTCCTCTTGTTTATTTATCTACTAATCTGTAATAAATAAAAAAATCACCTATTTACGCATTTTACACAGAATGGAATCCTACTTAGTCTTGTCCTTTCTATTCGACTCGTTACTTTTAAGAATTAATAAACGTGGCTAATAAGTATTTCACCCCTATAAAGAAGTATTTCATATTTTATTTTTACAGAAAATAGCTGGTAAAACTGAATAAAATAATTAAAATAAATAAATAAGTCCACGTAGGTTTTGTTTTAATTAGGAAAATAGGATTTTTCTGTCTACTACATCGGATTCAAAACTAGCGATCAGTTGTATTAGTTAAACCCCTTTAAAGAAAATATTGCATTATGAAATTTCCCAAATTTCACAATTATAAAACCCCTAAAAACATAGATTGCATTAAAATATTTCCCAAACGTTCCACTTTATCTGATTTTGTGTTCAGATTCATTCCTTGAACAAAAGGGGGAAAGTGTTAAAAAAAAAAAATTAAAGAGGGAAAAAATGGAGGTGTAAAAATAAAATATATATATATATGAAAAAAAAATAAAAAAAAATAAAAGAAGTGGGAAATTTCCACTTTGCTTCCGCGTTTAACCTTTATTCCACGGAAGGAACCCCACCCACTACTTATTTGGGCCCCACCATCCGCGAAACATTAAAAAGTCAACACGATTCCTTTCTCCCTCGTCTATAGAACAGTCCAATTAAATCTGAACCGTATATTTATCATCACAACCAACAAAAACCATGATTGACAGTCCAGATTAAACCAATCTGGGGAAAGAACAGAAAGCATCTCACCACCTGCTTTACACGCTAGCATATCCCTTTTCGGCGTTGGAGTCCAGACGAAGCCGTTACGCATATAAACAAGGTTCTTGATAGCAACAGGTCCTCCCCAATTTTCCTTTTTACTATGTGCCCCTCACTTTCTGGCTATTTTCTATTACGTCCCTGAGCACCTTATCTAACTTCCACGTAACGAAATAAATGACAAGACCTAGTCACCACAACCACTTCCTGATCCAACAATTACTTTGCTTGTTTGACATATATTACATATTCTCTCTTTATTTATATATGAAGAACTAAAAAAGTCAACATTTGCAGAAAATAGGGTACCAATGAACTAAAAAAGTCAACATTTGCAGAAAATAGGGTAACACTAACATGTTTCGTTGTAATGCTTATTATGTATTACACATAAGAATAGACTTTATAAATTTAAAAAAAAAAAAATAGGAAGTCTGCAGTATTTATCTATTCATATATGTCAAAAAACAAATAATGCAAAAAGACCCAAGAGAATAAAATTTCCCAAATTTACCTAAAAACACTAAGTTTATGCTGTTCCCCAAAGTTGTGGATAATCAAAGCCAACAAATAAACAAACATTAACAATTAAATGGGCAATGATATGTTACATAGTTTAAAACAGCTGCCAAAAGCATATACTCATTTCTCACTTGGTTGTGTATAGAAAGCCTAAAAGTCTCAGTAAGATTTTGCAAAAATGGCAACTTCCTTGGCGGGATTACCAGTCATCAAGCAAGTTTTAATACCTTGAGGCTGTTCAAAAGGAAAACACCTAATAGTCGCGCCTGTTTCCTCTTTCACTTTCAACTCATCTGCGTCACTGTATCAAATATGATTTTCCATTAGAACTGGAGCAATAATAGATTACTGTACCACTTAAAAAGCATGAAACAGAATAAAAAGTCGTATCAAACCGAAATAGTATGAGTTCGAACATATTTACCTAGCTGACCAAGGACCCCTTGCCCATTTGCCCTCGGAGATTGCTACTTTAAGTTCATCATATGAAGTAACATCCACGATATTGCTGCCAAAAAAAGAATCTTGTCAATATGTGTTTGCCAGATTTTTTGTAATACAGTGCCATAGATTCTGATGTTGGCCTTGGACATACAGTCAGAATTACATAAGACATTGCTGACTCTTGACTCGATGCCCCACACAGAAACAGCACATTCATAAACTTTATAACTATACAGGAATACTATATTAAATACTAGCATACAAGAGCGGACCTATCCCGAAATGATGTAGCCCGTCCCAAGAGAGATGACTGGATCTCGTCCAATTTGTCTTTGACATAAGCCTCCAATATTGAAGGCTCCATAGAAATTCCAAAAACTTTTCCTTGCTTTCCAGGAACATCCCTCCTAGATATAACCACGCTCCGACTTGAAACATCACGTGGACCAATTTCAATCCTTAAAGGGACTCCCTACCAAATCAAAGTCCGTTTCTGAGGTGATTGACTATAGCATAAGTATGAAAAACATTTTCAGGAAAAAAAAAAAAAAAGATCATCATAAAGACAAAGCTATATCAACAATTTTCCCTTGGAATCAAAACAAAATGTGGGGTAAAGAAACAAAACCACACCACCTAACAATTTATCTTCAAGGATAAGGACAAACCTTCATCTCCCAGAAATTAAATTTCCATCCCGGAGTTCTCTGTTCAGAGTCATCAAGTTTAACCTTAATTCCTGCAGTTTGCAGGAGTTCTTTTACGGATGATGCAGCACTGAGAACTCCTTCTCTGTCATCATCTGTTTTCCAAATTGGTACAATCACCACCTAGAAACATGCATAAACAACTATATCAAGGGAAAATAATGACCAAAGCAACCATGACCAGGTTCAAAGCACATAGAATAAACAAGCATGCTGTTCAGAGAAATACAATTAGCTGGCACTGTAACAACAAGATTAAAATTAAGAGAGAATCGAATATGTGAAATGGGAAACAGTAATTATTCAATTCTTGTTGCTGATAAGTAACCAAACTTGGGAAGCACACAAAAAAGATAAATAAACTCTGAAAAGGAGACAGAACAACCAAGGCATCGTATACTGAGCATTCAGACACTGCTGTATTTATGAAATGTACAATTTATATTCTGTCTTTGTTTTTCTCTTTGACCTCTAACCTGTGATCACATAGTTAAAATTACATTACTTTCTTCGGGACCAGCCTAGTTTGACTCAAAAATAAGGCTGCAAACTGCTATTGGCTATCAAAATATTCAACTATAATCACATTAGACAATGCAAAAAGAATTCCAACTTTACCTGTATAGGTGCAATCCTTGGTGGAAGCATTAAACCAGCATCATCACCGTGAGTCATGATTATACCGCCAACAAAACGAGTACTAATAGCCCATGAGGTCTGCCATACGTGTTCTCTTTGTCCATTTTCATCAGTGAACTGCAAAAGCACAAATGACGTAAAAGAATAGACTAGGTACAGCAAATCAATCCAAGGAACTACAATTGTATGTCAAATACCTGTGTACCGAATGCACGGGAGAAGTTCTGCCCAAGATTATGGCTAGTTCCAGCCTGTAATGCCTTCCGATCACCCATCATAGCCTCTATTGTATACGTCCTATCAGCACCAGCAAATGTTTCAACTTTTGATTTTCGACCTGCAATAACAGGTATCGCAGTTTGCTCATAAGCAAATTTTGTATACACCTCAATCATCTGAATAGCCTGCAAGTTCAGCAGTACCAGTGCATTATGAAATAAGAACAATATTGCAACGGTAGAATTAGCCATTACATAACAAAATGCAAACCTCTTTTTCGGCCTCTTCAGGAGTGGCATGAGCAGTATGGCCCTCCTGCCAGAGAAATTCAAGAGTCCTCACAAAAGGTTTTGTGCGCATCTCCCATCTTGTGACATTTGCCCACTGAACCAAACAAAGCACAACAAAATTTTAAAAAGATGGGATCTAATTGCATAATTTTTCACGTACTTTAAGCATGGTAAATGAGATAACAAGAAACTGAACCTGGTTGATCATAAGAGGAAGATCACGGTAACTATGGATCCACTGAGTAAACATGTGATTCACTATAGTTTCACTTGTAGGTCGAACCTGCCAGAGCCTCAAGAAGTGCCACAATCAAATCCAAACCTTAGGTCACAGTTCTTTCGGTTAACTAAACAGGAAAATAGATCAACTCATTTACTCAACAGCATTAACAAGAAAATTTTTCTTACAAAAACTGAGAACAAAAAAAAAAATGACAACAAGTATTCAGAAGGGTTGCATACCACAAGTTTTTCTTCCAGTTCTTTTCCTCCTCCAATTGTCACTAGTGCTAATTCCGGACTAAAACCCTCAACATGGCTGGCCTCTTTTTCTATAAACGAGTATGGTATAAACTGCATGAAGAAAAACCAGATATCAAACACCCGAAATGCTGACTATTGCCTACCGAGGTCCCAATCTTACAATACAGAATCCACATTCATGTACTTAACTAAGTCATTAACATGTTAAAGGGCACACTCACCTGTGGGAAATACATATTACTATGGCCAGTCTCCTTGAACTTCACATTCAAATAATCCTACAAAATTAGCAAAACTCATAAGAATTTTGCGCTAAATAAACACAAACTAAAACAAAGTGTTCTTCTTTCTGCTTTGTATTGAAGTAGAAGTAAATTCCATTTTACCTGAATCGCTTCCCAAATGGCATAACCGTACGGACGAATGACCATGGTCCCTCGAACAGGACCGTAATCGGCGAGCTCGGCCGATTCAATGACATCAAGGTACCAAGTATTGAAGTCCTTCGAACGAGGCGTCACGGCTCGGTCCTGCCCCCGGGTCTTCTGGGTGTTGTCTACTCTGTTCGTCGTCTCCGAAGCCGTGCTCTGAGCTGAGAATCTAGCAGCGAAAGGCCGAGGCCGGAGCTGGTGGCGCCACCGTAGAATAGCCGGGTACCGGCCGGAGATGGAGGGAGAGAAGAGTGAGGTAAGAGAAGGTAGCCTCAGAGTGACAACCATTTTTGGGGTTTGGGTTTTGGGGCTAAGAAACTCTGACGAAGATGACGTTTTTGATATGGGAGTTGCACTCGTCCTACTACAAAGTGGGCCTTTTTTGGCCCATATGATACTTGGGCTTGCAAATTCCTCAGTAATTTGGGCTCATCATTCCAATAGCTTGAGGCCCTTCTTTACGCCATTAGAGCGTTTTTGTTTCAGAAAAATATTCTCTTTTATTTGTTATTTTCGGAAAAATTTTCCCAGGGTTTTATTGAGTTATACGTACACAAAAAAAATAAGAATTACAGATATACGGTACTTATTTTTGCCTACGATATAATCACAAAAATAGGGTGAAAGATGCGGTGGCAGTTCTGTAATTAAGACCGCCTTTTTTAACGCGTTTATGTGATTATAAATATGAAAAGTAGCCAATTAAATTTAGTGGCTGTAGGGTTGGGGTTTTCAATTGTTTCTGTAGTTAAAGCCACCTTTTTTCATTTTTAGTGTTTTTTTAGATTTTTTTTTTTTTCCTTTTAATCTTTTGTCCTTGTTGAATCATGCTCTCCGCTCTCTCTTCTTATATTATTTTTTCTAATTTTTTTTTGTTTTATTTCATCTTTTTTAATTATTTCTCTTCAGAATTTTTTTAAAGAGTAAACAAACTATTTTTTGGCTCTTCTTTTTTTTTTCCTTTCCCTCTCTTAGAGACAAAAAGAACTACTCTTGGGTTTTTTTTTTCTCTATTCTTAGTCGTAAATAAATCCATTTACTAATTGTCACGGTTATTAATCACAAATTCGGTAACTACTTTCATTTTTTTTTCCAAAAAAGCACAAGAATAAATATTAATTACTATTTATTCTAGTTACTATTTATCAATTTTATTACCACTTATCACTAACAAATTTAGTTATTGGAATCTATGGTTACAAAGTTATCCTGGTAACCGATCGATTACAAGTAACTGTCATTATACATAATCAAACTATTATGGTTGCTAATTTAGTTACCATAATTAAAAATAATCAATTTGGTATCAGATTTTTAAAAAGGTGGTAAGTTACCAGTAACTAATCTTTTTTCCTCTTTTTTATCTGTTTTTTTTTTGTTTTTTTTTTGAAAAAATTCTTTTTTTTTTTAACTTTCACTAACTAATTTGGAATTGGTTATTGATAGCTAAGGAATTGGTTATTGATAGCTAATAACAAGAAGAAGAAGAGTTGTCAGTTACTAATTACCAGATTAGTTACTAATAACCAACTAATAATTAATTTGGTTACTAATTATTGGCTCACATAGTTGCCAAGTAATCATATTAGTTTTTATAGTTACTGATAGTCAGTAACTAACCTAGTCACCGATAACTAATTTGGTTTCTGATTTCTCTAGTTTTTGGTCACTAATACTAATTTAGTTATCTATTTTTCTAGTTACTGGTTAGTTACCAGTAATCAACAACTAGCTAATAACTAATATAATTACTAGTTATTGGTTCTTATGGTTGTGAATTAGTCAAACTGGTAACTGATTATTAGTTTCTCTAGTTACTGATTACTAGTTATTAGTTTCTATAGTTACTGATTACGAATTACCAATTTAGTTTATGGTTTCTTGAAGAAAAGACTTTACACTCTTTGAATAGTGGAATCAACAATGATGACCGACCACATTAATACCCTAAATACTCTATTTTCGCAACTCACAGCAATAAAGCATAACATAGAGAATAATGAACGTGCAGAAATCTTACTTCAAAATCTAACTGATTTGTATAATTAACTCATCATTAATGTCACCAACAATGCTACAACTCTAGTTTTCAACGATCTCACAATTGTTGTTCTTGAAGAAGAAAATCAATGTAAGAACAAGGAAGACAAATCGGTAAGTTCACAACAAGCAGAGACTTTGACAATGAGAGAGAGAGAGATCAACAGAACGTAGCCTCAGTAGGAGTCAGAGTCATGGTAAATCAAAGTCAAAAAGTAAGAAAAATGTAAAATACTATCACTGTGGCAAGAAAAGGTACGTCAAAAAAGAGTATTGACAACTCAAAAAGAATAGAGATTCCAGAGAGAATGATCCCAAGTCATCGAATGCTTAAGGGAACGTGACAAGTACTTCAGATGATGGAGAAATACTCTACAGTTAAGCAACAATAATTTTTAAGGAAAGACGGCAGCTTACTGATGTTTGGTTAGTGGATTCAGAAGCAACATAGTACATGACTTCTCACGAAGAATAATTTGACACATATGAACTTGATTCTGGAGGATTTGTGTTCATGGATAATGATCATGCCTTAGAGATCGTTGGGATTGGTACCATTAAGATGAAAATGTATGATAATACTGTTCATACCATTCAAGAGATACGAGATATGAAGGGCTTAAAGAAGAATCTATTATCTTTAGGATAATTAGATAACCTTAGTTGTAAAACTCGTGTCAAGAATGGGATCGTGAAAATTGTAAAGGGCACGCTTGTAGTAATGAAAGCAGAGAAGATCGTAGTAAATCTATACATATTTAAAAGAGATACACTAATAGAAGTGGAAGCATCAGTTGCTTTAACAAATTTCGGAGAAGAATCAACAATAATGTGATATTATAAGCTCGGCTATATATCAGAATGAGGCTTGAAAATTCTCTTTGAACAAAGGTTGCATTCTGGTCTCACAAAAGTATCTTTACCTTTTTGTGAGTATTGTGTCACAAGCAAGCATCATCGATTAAAATTTAGCACATCTAGTTCTAAAAGTAAGAAAGTCCTAGACTTGGTTCACTCTGATGTTTGGCAAGCACAGGTGATGTCTGTAGGAGGAGCTAGATATTTTGTATCTTCTATTGATGATTACTCTAAGAGATGTTTGGTGTATCTTATCAAGAGAAGGACAAATGTATTTTCAGTCTTCAAAATATTCAGAGTGCAGATAGAGTTTGAATCTAAAGATAAGATAAAATATTTGAGGACGGACAATAGAGGAGAATATACAAGCGATGAGTTTGATAACTTCTGTCAACAAAAAGGTATCAAGAGGAAGTTTGAAGTAGCATACACTCGTCAACAAAATAGAGTGGCAAAATAGATGAACAAAACCTTGTTAAAAAGGACAATAGCAATATTGAGAGCTACAAATCTATCTAAGACATTTTGGACAGAAGCAGTCAAAACTACCTGTTATATGATCAATCGATCTCCATCAATAGTGATTAATCTGAAAACACTAATAGAGATATAAACCGATAAGCGAGCTGATTACTCTCGCTTATATATATTTGGAAGTCTTGTGTATATGATGTACAACACTCAAGAAATCACAAAATTGGATTCAAAGTCCAGAAAGTATGTATTTTTGAGATATGCTAATAGAGTTAAGGGGTACTACTTATAGAATCCTATTACCCATAAAGTTGTCATCAGCAGAGATACGAAATTTGCAAAGAATAAACTACAAGAGAAGGGACATTATGGCATACCAGAAACTATCACAATTTAGGTAGAAAAGAATATTGAAGATTCAGATTCTTCTGAAGTAACACTAGAGCATGAAGTAGAAAAACCAATTGAGGAAAAGACTTATGAAATTGTAGCTCAATTCGTGAAAGAATACCACCGATATGGCACTCAGATTATGTCACTGAGAGCAATATTACATACTGTCTTCTATCAGAGGATAAAGAGCCAACAACTTTCCATGAGACTACCAAAAGCCCGGATGTATCCCTATAGATGATAACAATATAAGAAAAGATTGAAGCCCTTCACAAGAACAAGACATGAGATCTTGTTTCGCTACCACAAAGGAGGAAGGCTATTGGCAACAAATCGGTCTATAAGATCAAGTGTGATAGTAATGATCAAGTGGAGCAGTATCGTAGGAGATTTGTGGTAAAAGGACGTGTCAGAAAGAAAGTATTGACTTCAACAAGATATTTTCACCTGTAGTTTGACTGAAAATAGTTAGATTAGTTCTGACGATGTGTGCTACGTTTGACTTATATCTAGAGTAGCTAGATGTAAAAACTGTTTTTCTTCATGGAGAACTTGAAGAAGAAATTTGTATGCTCCAACTAGAAAGGTTTGCTAAAACAAGCAAGGAGAATTTAGTTTGCAGGTTGAACAAATCTCTATACAATCTCAAACAGAGGTCAATGTATTGGTATAAGAGATTTGATTCCTTCGTCATAAGCTTTGGATACAACAGATTCAGTTCAGATGACTGCACATACTTTAGGAGGTTTCATGTAAAATTTGATTTTATTATCTTATTATTATATGTAGATGACATGTTGATAGCGGGTCCCAACAAAAGTAGAATCTAAGAATTAAAAGCACGGTTGGCTAGAAAATTTGATATGAAAGACTTAGGATCAATAAACAAGATTCTAGGGATGCAAATTCACTGAGACAGAAATAACAAGAAGATTTGGCTTTCTCAGAAAAATTATTTGAAGAAAATCTTGCTTCGCTTCAATATACAAGATTGTAAACCAATCTTTACCCTATTTCCTATTAACTTCAAGTTATCTTCCGAGATATGTCTTAGCAATTAAGTAGAGAGAATGGAGATATCTCAAGTACCATATAAATCAGCGATAGGAAGCCTAATGTTTACTATAATATGCACAAGGCTAGACATTGCATAAGTATTGGGAGCAGTTAGTCGATATATAATGAATCCTGATAGAGTACATTGGAATGCTATGAAGAGGATTCTGATGTACATCAAAGCAATCTTAGATACCACATTATATTATGAAATATCAGAATTTATTATTAGATGATATGTTGATTCAAATTTTACGGGTGATCTTGACAAACGAAAATCTATTACAGGCTATGTGTTTATTCTTGCAGAAGGAGTTGTAAGTTAGGTTTCAAAACTGTAAACTGTTGTAGTTTTATCTACAACAGAAGTAGAATATATAGTGGCTACACAAGCTTGCAAAGAGACTATTTGGATTCAAACATTATTGGAGGAACTTGGGCACAAACAAGAAAATATTCTTTTATTTTGTAACAGTTAAAATGCCTTGCACATTGCAAGAAATCCAGTCTTTCATTCCAGGACAAAGTCTATAGGTGTTCAATATCATTTTATTCGAGAAGTAGTAGAAGATGAAAGTGTATACATGTTGAAGATACACACTAAAGAGAACCTAGCAGATACTTTAACCAAACCAACCAACACTGATAAGTTCCAATGGCGTAGATCCTCATATGGTCTAACAGATATATAAGCATCATAAAGAATTGACAAGCGAAGAAAAAAGAGGTTTATTAAGTGTGAAGACATGATTAGAATCAAAGTTTTCAAGTAGGAGAATGTGGTCAACAAATGCGTTAGCAACCGCAATCTATGTGAAGAAAAAGAAAAGAAAAAAAAAGGGATAGATATAATGTATTAGTCTGAGGAGGGTTGAGAGATTTACCTATAAATACCTCTCCCTTTAACCTTATTTTGTATCCCATTTCAATATATTTCTTCTTCTCTTAAGAGAGAGTTTAAGCTTAGAAATTTCTCTTAATTTGTATAGAGAGAGTGTTTTCTCCTATTTTAAGAGAGAGAGATTCATTTGTACTTTCTTTGTATTTGGAGATAAATGAATTGTAATCTTATTTTCATAGTAAAATTCTTCATAATTTTGCTTGTGGACATAGCTAAATTAGGTGAATCACGTTAAATCTTTTGTGTGTATTTTTTTCATTTCATCCAAATTTTTTCAACTCGTATTTTAATTGTGCGTTGTCACTTCCATAAAATCGATCTCCTATCATATATTCTAGTAAATTAAAACATATGTACTTAATAGTCAAAAGTCACCACATATATTTAGAGTATTGGTTCCACTCGTAACATAGTGAAAAAAAAAAAATATTCAAAAGGAACCAAATACTTCAAAAAGAGAACCCAATGTATCTATAAGACTCACGAGGGACTAAGTCTTGATCAAATCCCTAATTCCTATGTTATCTTGAAAGTAAAGCTTCATCACCCTGCAAAGAGTAGCCAAAAAAAGAAAAAAGAAAAAACTCTCAAAAGATCCTAGATGTGTAGATAGATATTTGGCAAGAGAGGAGTTGTATTGTATAAATTCCATTTCTTACCATACATAAAGCGCTTTCAACGAATTTGCAGTATGTTTATACATTCTCAATTTGTTCTGGAGCTATATACTTTCACGGTCCCAACTTAAAAATAAACTTCAAGATAATAACTATAGGGGAATTAGGTTAAATATGCTCCGTAATACCCTTATTTTGGCCCATATGCACAATTTAAAAAACATTTGAAAAATATGCTTACGGACGAA
>JXTB01000151.1:110957-143092 GCA_002914805.1 Parasponia andersonii | reverse complement strand
AGGTGGGTATATGCATATTTTTCAGAGTTTTATTGAGGGAAGCATATGTGCCAAAATATGCCTCTTATAATGCATATTTAACCTAATTTCCCTAACTATAATGAGAAAAAAAAAATATTTAGAAAAGAAAGAAAAAAAATATACTCAACAAAGCACTCTTAGAACTATATATTAGGTACTAACCATTTGCACTATAATCATATCTATAATGGAAAATGCTAAAATTACTCGTTAATTAAATTACTAATAGGAAAAAAAAAAAAATAGATTTTGAGTTGGATCCACAACAAAAGTCTGTAAAATTGTATTGAAAAACATAAAATAAGGATGAAAACCCTATCAATTGGTAAATAAGTTTTTGTTATAGCAGATTCCAAAAAGAGAAGCAATAACGCTAACTATTGAAAAGCTTAGGGCTATGAGGTTTCATCACGCTTGTATCTGATTCCACCCGTTTCTTCAAGAAATCAAATTGGAAAACTCAAACAATGATGAAGATCGGCTGACGACAGGATCTCATAGAGGAAGAACGTGGCAATGAACTGATGAAGATACTGAGTGGGGAGTGGCGGCCGAAAGCATGGAGAGGATAACAGCTGCGACTTGGCTTATTCTCCAGAACTCACGACCTTTTTAGTATAATTGTGGCATTTTTCTAATATTTTCCTTAGATGAAAAATGGGTACTATACATTTGTAATTATTTTTTAAAAGGATCCTGTGTCTCCTAATTTCCTCGTTGTAGAGAAAACCTCGAAAAACAAAATGAAAGATTAGGAATCGAAGATATAGTAGGGCCCAAACCGAGTAAGATAATGGGAGGAAAAAGGAAGAAGAAACTCGTAGCACCAACCATACATAAATAGTATCCTCCTACTTGTCAATTGAGACTAAGGTTAATTAGTCTTAAACTTTTATAAAATAGATTGATCCAAATAGTAGTAAAAGCACTTATTATTTGAAATCTAGATTCGAGTTAAATCAATCTCGATCTATTATCTCTAATAAAATGAAGTGAAGATTGAATAATAATAGATATTTTTTTTAATTTGTAATAATTAGATGTCATCGATTAAACTCCACATTAAAATAAAAAAAAAAAATAGGTATCCAAAATTTCAAAGATAATAGTTTTCTTAAAAAGTTTTCCACGAGACAAATTTCGCTCTCTAAAACACCAATAATGTGGATAACCGTTTTAGTATCACTTCAAAATTGCAAATAAGCTATAAAATGCGATCCACTTCCTTGTAATTGATTGATATCTCATTTTCATTCTGTTAAGGCAGACACAAGGCATGATAATACAACCTATCATGGAAATCAACCTGTCATAGAAATTTTGATGGGTCAAGTCAGCCACAATCCGTAAAATGTAAAAATTCATGACATTAAAAATTCAACTGCAATCGATATTCATATATCAGAATTGATAATTCGAGGAAAATTATATGAATATTTCTACTTTCTACACACATAAAGGTTAGCCCCAATTATCAGCGATTAAGGCCAAAATAACATGGTATCCCAGCTTAAGACCAAAACAGCCAGCAGTTACATAGATTGTCCTCAGTCTTCACATTCGTTTTGAAGGAAGAATCAATTCAGGGGTAAACAATGTTTCGATATGTCGGGTGTCTCCATCAACTTAAAATTGATGTGCTCATAGTCCTTCCCAAGGTCCGTCCAGAGGGTATTGTAATTTGGAGATTTAGGAGTCTTGCAAGGTGGAGAGTTCAGCTTTTGTTTCCAAAGGTTTTCATCTTCAATTAGATGCTCAGACATCTCTTCCAGTTCCAGCTGATGCAGAGGATTCTCAGGCTGAAAAGAGAGGTAAAAAGACCAAAGGAATTTGTTAGCTAAGAAAGAAAGAACAGAAAAGGTAGCTGGGGGAATGAAAACTCACCTTCAACTTACTTGACTTGGAAAAAGCCCGAGGAGATTCAAACTGTTTAGAAGAAACTAGAGAAGACACAAGCAGATCAGTTAACAGAAAAAGTCACAAATGAAACATAATGCAAGAAATTGATTTAAACTTTATTTACCATTATCTAGTCCAACTGTGACCAGGAACTGATCCATGTCCATAGACTTAGACTGTGATTTAATGCATTTTCTGTGGTCATGAAGAAATTGCTCCTCTGCAATACTACTGGGAAAGGAATGTTCTTCAACTATGGTTAGTTTCATGTTTTGCTTATTCTTTGGAGCCTCATGATGAAGATGTGGCTTCCCAGAGTTTGAAATGTCAGCGAGCGCTTTCCTGCTAAGAGTCTGCACTTTGTCTGATGTGTTAGTACTACTCTTTCTACTCTTCTCTTCATAAGCCACTTCTTTAGAAGAAGAAAAGTTCTTGGAGTTCTGCTTTTTAGATGCCTGTGCTGTTTGTGGAGCAATGTTGACAGAATTTGATATTTCACCAAGCGGCTTCCTTCCACCATGACCTCCGCCTCCTCCTCCTCCTTTCTTCTGCGCTTTAATTGCATTTGTTTTGCCCCCAGCAGAAGCTCCTGCAATAGTAAACATTTCCACTGTAAGGTTTTCACAATACATAACCGAAATGATCAATAGAGTAAGTAAACAAACTTTAAGTACTGACTAATTTTAGTACCACTATATTGAATATTGAAGTTCTGATCTTGGAACAGAAGACCCAATTGGGATGTCATATTTCGCTTTCGTAGGGAAAATTGAACTCTGTAGTCTGCAAAGAAACTAGTAAGTAACCTAAAGCATTAAGAAAAAGTATCAACAGCCGAGAGCCGACAGAAAACAAATGCATCCTTCTTATCACCAAGTTAGATTCAAAATGTGCCCTTTTGTTTCTTTCATCAAAATGTCCCCCCCAAAAAAAAAAAATTACTTCTCTGTTATAACAAGATACTTGAATAGTGGATCAATTGACAAATGCGTATATAAAGAATGCTTTACTGACATGAATCTGGATTTTCAATACATAACCCTAAAATGTATCGCATCAAGAACACTAATTTTGGTTAAACAAAACCCAAAGGAAAAAACTTCACAAAATCAAAACCCTAACTCCGACCTAATTCTTGCCGACTTCAGAAAATGTGAAAGAAAATTCATGCTGGCCCTAATCAAGAGGGGATAACTTTCTACATTTCTCGCACCCTAAAATATGGTCATCCACAATTCCCAAATTTCAAAACTATGAAATTCTCTCGCATTTTCTCACCAACCAAACAGGGCTATAATAATTGAAACAAGTAAATAAATATAAATAAATAAATAAAATCTATTGACGAATGAGAAAACTTACAAATGGGTCTCTTGAAAAACGATCTTGAAGCTTTGGAACGTGATTCTCTCGTTCGTTCGTTCGCGGTGATTGATTACTTTAATTTTTCTTAACGCAGTTTTCTGGCTAATTTGGATTTTTGTGAGCCCATATAAAGGGCCACTGGGTTCTAACGGTAACTTCTGTGCTTTTACGTTAATAGTCCTTCTTTCAACCAATAATTACCTAAAATAACATATTCGCTGTATACCCTTGGATTGACGCGAACGATCTCTAACCGTCCACTTTTAGGCTCACATTGGGCCCTTCAATGGCCCATGGGTCGGACCCTTGTCCAAATTATTGGAGCTGATTTACTGTTTCACCATAGCTCCCAATAAAGTATGGGCTATTTACAAAATTCCAGGCCCAAGATACCAAAAATTGAAAAAACTCATTTTTTTGAAAAATCCCGGTTGATTTAGAAAACTATCACTTTTAAAAGTATTATTAGAACTATAACACTTTTAAAACATATTTAGCAAAATATCATTTATTATTAGAACTATAACACTTTTAAAACATATTTAGCAAAATATCATTTTTTTAAATTTGACACTTTTCAATGGCACTTGAGGTAACTAGTTAGGTTACTTAGAGTAACCAATCCAATTACTTATGGTAACTGTTCAAGTTACCTCAGGTAACTCGATTAGTTACCTTAATTATCTTATGAATCAATAAAAAGTAGTAATTTGCTAAATATTTTTAAAAGTGGTATTTTTATAATTAAATCCAAAATTTTTCAGTACAATTTCAAATTCCGGGATTTTTCAATTTTGAAAAAATACCATAAAAAATCAAATTTCCTCATAAATTCCGGGAATTTTCAATTTTTTTGAAAAAATACCATAAAAAATCAAATTTCCTCATAAAGTAAAAGTGATATGATTTTTGCTTTTTTTTTCTGGACACGAATATTTTGAGTTGAATCATCACAAATCATTCAGCGGATATTAATCTCATAACAATTTGATAGTTTAACATGCACTCTAGAATGATAATTAGATATTTTGTAGTGTATAGGACTAATAATACAGATCTCTACAATTTAGTTTAGGCTTAAAAAAATAAAAATAAAAAACTTTAGAAAATTCGATATAAAAATACGTATACACTTCAAATTGGTAAAATCAACTTATAAATGTATTATAGGATTAATTTTGAAAAATATGTGTATTAAAATATGTTGACAAAAAGTGTAATTTTTCTAGCAAAAAAATAAAATGTTAAATTTTCCACAAGTAGTTGGTCATAGGTTTGATGTAATATTTATTGAAATTTGATCAAATGTTAAAAAAAAATTCAAAACAAAATCAATATTACATGATAAATAATAAGAAAAAGATTTATCGGGATAAAAATTGATTAAATTTGAATTAAAAAACAGACTATTACGTAAAGAAAATAAAATGGGTGAGAAATAATTTATATGGCTAAAAGATACATACGTGTATAATACATCTTCAATATTGAAAAGTAGGCATTTTTAAGTATTTGATAAAACTATGTTATTTGGCTATATAATTCAAAAATACATATGTACATGAATAATACAAGTATACGTATTCTAACTATGCATAGGAAAAAAAAAACTTTATATTTATTAGTTATCCGGATATATTCGATAGAAATTCACATTCTGTCTTATTCCATCATCTTAAAAAACTATTAAAAAGAAAAAATAATGATATTGAAAGAATGGTTTTTTCTCTTGTTTATTTTTTTTCTGAAAAAGATACAATTTATAGGACTAAGAATATCTCCTAATTAATTACAAATATACAATTATAATATTTTGTAATTAATTCTAATTGATACAAAATAATTCAACA
Source organism: Parasponia andersonii (assembly GCA_002914805.1). Lineage (NCBI taxonomy): Eukaryota > Viridiplantae > Streptophyta > Magnoliopsida > Rosales > Cannabaceae > Trema > Trema andersonii. Next base: position 137,957 of record JXTB01000151.1, on the reverse strand, counting down.
CTTCCCCTCAAGTTGGTGCATAGATATCTATCATACCCAACTTATCCACAAACTTTGAAAGTGTGCGATTTGAGACTGCTTTGGTGAGAATATCTGCCAATTGTTCTTCTGATAGAATTTCTGGTAATTCTAGACTTCTTTTTTTCCAATTTCTCTTTGATAAAAAAAACGATCAATCTCGACGTACTTTGTTCAATCATGATGAACTGGATTATGAGCCATATCACGAGCAAATCCTGAAGGAGGAGATTTAGCCACAATCCTTCACAAACTCCAAGAGCCATCCCCCTAAGTTCTGCTTCACCACTTGAGCGAGCAACGACACTTTGTTTCTTGCTCCTCCAAGTAACAAGATTGCCACCTACAAAGGTAAAATATCCTGAAGTAGATCGCATGTCATTTTTATCTCCAATCCAGTCTACATCAGTGTATATCTCGATAGTCTGTTCCTTTGTTTTCCTAGAGAAAAGAATTCACTTTCCTAGAGCTGATTTCAAGTATCTCAAAATTTGTGTGACTGCATTCATATGTTGCTCACCTGGATTATGCATAAATTGGCTGACGACGCTCAAAGCATATACAAGATCTGGTCTTGTGTGTACTAAGTACATAAATCTGCCAACAATTCTTTGGTATCTTCCTTTGTTAACTAGAACTTGATCAGTTTCAACACGTAATTTTAATCCTTCCTCAATTGGTGTATTTACTGGTTGACATGCTGGCATCCCAATTTCTTTCAAAAGGTCTAAAGCATACTTTCTTTGAGACAAGAAAATACCTTTCTGAGATTGAGATACTTCAATTCTCAGAAAGTACTTTAAGGAGCCTAGATCTTTCATTTCAAATTCTTTGGACAAATATTCTTGAAGGGCTTGTATTTCAATTGGATCATTTCCTGTTACCACCATATCATCGACATAAATAATAAGAGTGGTAATATTACCATTTTTATTTTTCAAGAACAACGTGTGATGTGTGATCTAAATTGCTCTGATGATAACCAAATGCTACCATTGATTTTGTGAATCTTCCAAACAAGGCCCTCGGAGATTGCTTCAGACCATATAATGATTTCTTCAATTTACACATCTTCTGCCTTTGTTTTCCTGTCATCATGCACCCTGGGAGAAGATCCATGTAGATTTCTTCAAATAGTTCCCCATATAAAAAGGCGTTCTTTACATCAAACTGCTTTAGTGGCCATTCAAAATTTGCAACTAAGGATAACAAAACTCGAACCGTATTGATTTTTGCTATACGCGCAAAAGCTTCAGTGTTGTTGATTCCATGAATCTGGGTATATCCCTTTGCCACCAATTTTGCTTTGAAGCATTCAATTGTACCATATGCTTTGTACTTTACAAAAAAAATCTATCGACACCCAACTGATTTCTTTCCTGTGGGAAGATCTACAAGCTCTCATGTCTGGTACTTTTGTAAAGAGGTCATCTCTTTATTAATTGCAGCTTTCCACCATAGGTCAGTAAAATCTTCGTGCATACTGTTAGGAATAGATACAGTAGATGTGTTGACACATAATGGCTCATAGGATATCTTACTTTACTAGACAACTCAGGTTCATAAGTTGGTTTTGGAATATCTCTTATGTGACATTATGGTAAGTGTCTCCTAGATGACTCAGGTACGGTATAAAGGGTATCCTAAGCTAACGATTGGTTTGGTATATTACTCATGAGAGATTGAATCTCGACTTCTGAAGTTTCTTGACTTTTGGATTACCATTTATATCCAAGTTTTGACCACTTGTATCCAAGTCACCTGCATATTCATCAGATATTTCTACTACAACAACTTTATTGTATTCAAAAGTTTGAATTTCATCAAGATACTCCCCTGAAATTCAGAAGTAGAAAAATTCATCGTATCTTCATGGAAGACAACATCCATAATAATGAACATGCGTCGAGTAGGAGGGTGATAACATTAATACCCTTTTTGATGTAGAGCATGTCCAACAAAAACACATTTTAAGGCTCGAAGCATTAACTTACTCCGTTGATCTTTAGGTAGATAAACATAGGCAATATAACCAAAGACATGGGGAGTTAGATTGGGGACTGTGAGTGCTACAACAACATCTGTAAGTGCTTGAAATGGTGTTTGAAAGTTGAGCGTCCTCGATGGAACCCAATTTATGAGATAGGCAGCAGAGAGAAGAGCTTCGCCCCAGTAGTAAGGAGGCATATGTGCTTTAATGAGCGAAGCGCGAACAACCTCTAATAAGTGTCTATTTTTACATTCAGCAATATCATTCTGTTGTGGTGTATCCAGACAACTCGCTTGATGAATGGAGCCATGAGAGTCCAAAAAATGTTGGAGTTCAGTACTACGATATTTTCCCCCCATTCTCACTTCAAAGTACTTGAATCTTAGCACTGTATTGTGTACGTACAGTATTATAAAACTTCTAAAATAATACTGTAACTTCTGATTTAGATTTTATCAAACAAAACCAAGTCATCTGAGTACAATCATCGATAAAGGTAACAAACCAATGTGCACCTCCCAATGTAGGAACTTTAGAAAGACCCCAAATATCAGAGCGAACAACCATAAACGGAGTTGGACTTTTATTTAAACTTGAAGGAAATGAAGCACGATGGCTTTTTACAAGTGTACAAACATCACACTTAAAACTAGGCATAACCAAATCAGTAAATAAAGTAGGAAACAACTGTTTTAAGTAACCAAAAGAGGCATGGCTTAAACATCGATGCCAAAGCCAAATCTCAGTCATTTTCTTGAAGGTAGTGGTACTATTCACGGTGAGAACTTGTTGAAGTTTTTTGGACTTTGTTGACTCCAGATCCAAGTAGTACAATATCCCTTTCTTAATACCATAACTAATCGTTTGTTGAGTCTGAATATCCTTAAATACACAAGAATTAGGACCAAAAATAACCATACATGACAAGGTATTAGTGATTTGAGAAACTGAAAGAATATTATAGTTTAAGGAAAGTACCACTAATACAGAATCAAGGTGTAAAGTTTTAGTAAGATCGGAAGACCCTTCACCAAGAATTGTATTAGTATTGCCATTAGCAGTAGAAACACAGTTCCTGGATGAAAGTTTCAGGGTAGAAACATGTCGCACATCAAATGTCATATGATCAGTGGTATCAAAATCAATTATCTATGCATTATTCAAAATAGGTGCAGAAATATTCAAAACTTTACCTTCTCCAGTGGTGGTTACCAGTACTGATGAAGTAGATGGAACATTGGCTGATTTTGTTTGAGTGAGAGCTTTCGAAGATGGTCTCTTAATATTCTGATGTCGTGCTAGGTCCCACCAGGCTGGATATCTAATCAATTCAAAGCAACGATTTTTGGTATGACCATTTTGATTGCAATGAGTACATTTCAAGGAGCCTTTTTCGAATGTGGAATTCTTTGGGTTATTGGGTTTGGGGTGATCTTGCAATGTTTGACTGGGTCATTGTCGAGAGAGTAATGCTGAGGCTTCAGGTTTGGTAGTTTCTTCATAGAAAGTAGTTGATCGTAAGTTCTCACGACGGACTAAGGAATAACATTTTTCCAGACTTAGGAGTGACTCGCGACGTAAAATTTCTCACCAAAGTTGATCAAAACTTGTATCTAACCCAGCAAGAAAGATGCGGACTCGAGTGTGTTCAATAGACTATCGGTATGCTACCACATCTTCAGGATTCTTCATGACCACTCTATCACGATGATTAAGTTCTTGAAATATTTTGATTAACTCTCCATAATAGACAGAAAGTGATTTGGTACCTTGTTTGGCTAAGAAGGCTTTTTGATGTAGGGAGTAGACTTCCATCTCATCAGTTCCATCATAAAAGGCTTTGGATAAAGTATTCCATATTTCATGGGCAGTGGGAATACAGAGGTAGCGCTTCATAATGTCAGGAGTCATTGACATCAAAAGCCAACGTTTAACTTTTTGATTTTCAGCATACCATTTCTCATATCTTTTATCCGACACAGAAGGTGGAGTTGTTTTGCTTATGATGTAGGAGAGTTTTTCCCTTTTAGCAATATGCATCTCCATTAACTGGAACTACACATCATAATTTATTTCAGTGAGTTGAATGTCTGCATTGAATATACCTTCAAACTGAACCAGAATAGGAACAGATTGGGTACCAGTTGATTCACTCATTTTTTATTTTTTTATTTTTTATTTTTTTTTTTTTTTTTTTTTTTTTTCTTTTCTTTTCTTTTTTTTTCCATAAAATAAAGTATTTATATTCAATCCCCCCAAAACTAATGTTATTAAAGATAAGCCCAAAAATTAACTAATACTAGATAAAAGCCCAAAGGAAAACAAGGCCTCACAAAAAAGAAAAAAAAATAGAAAAAGAAAGGCCCAATATACGTGAATAAACGAGTCAGATTAGGAAGTAGGATTATACTGTGAATGGCAAATAAATGGCCTCTAGTCGATGGGTGCTGTATTGACAGCACCTGTAGCAGGTTCGATGGGTTTGATGGTGTAACGACGGGCAAAAGCACAATGGTGCAGGCTTCGGCTTCGACAGCAACGGGCGGAGGCGCGATGGTGCAGAGTTCGACTTCGGCAGCGATGTGGTACAATGGCATGATGAGTCAGCGTGGTGCGGCGTAGGACTCGGTGAGGTAGATTGAGACATGGGCTGGGTCTGAGACGTGGTGGCTGAGGAAGTTTGCTGAAAGTTTTTGTCCTCCTCCTTTTTAAAAAAAAAATTGTTTTTTTTGGCTATTTTTTTAAATATTTAGTCTGGATATTTAAAATCGTATCTGCTCTGTTACTACGAAAGAATGATTTTTTCTCATGTTTATTTTTTTCTGAAAAAGATTCAATTTATAGGACTAAAAATATCTTCTAGTTAAATACAAATATACCATTCTAATATTTTATAATTAATTTTAATTGATACAAAATAATTCAACAGATATAATCTAATATTTAATATTATTTTTCATAAATAGAAATTGGATATTACCTGTTTTTTAAAGGTTTTAAAATGACACCAAGCTTAGGTTTCTCATTTTGTGATTAGTCAATTAGATAAAACCAAAATACACAAGAAATATTGTTTCATTCATTTTTTTTTTTCATAAATGGAAATTGGACATTACCTATTTTTTAACATTTTCAAATGACATCTAGCTTAGGTTCCTCATTGTGTGATTAGTCATTTAAATAAAACTCACAGTACACAAGAAATCTTGTTATTCTAATTTGCATAATTGGACTATCCCGGAAGGCACATCTAACAAGTAGCCCAAACATTATAATAAAAAAATTGACTACCTGTTATATTGAGAACCTAATACTCTTCCCCAAAAAAAAAATCTGGAAGATGTTGGACTAGGACTTCTAGAAAGCATTAGCAATCCAAATACATAGTCTTATATTGCAGATTTTTCTTTTTCTTTTCTTTTTTTTTTTTTCCATACAGATAGATGTTTTAAACATAAAATGATTACAACTCGTGGACAAATAATATAACGAGAGTATAAATAAATCTCTTTAACTCCGCCTTAAATACGTGGACAAGTAACAATCAACACGTACAAATAAATCTCTCTTACTCCACATTAAACAACTAAGAATTAGTTTAAATAAAGCTAAGTGCCACTCAAAATAGTTATATAGTCCACCAACTTGTAGTTCCTTTTTCTAAAATATTGATGTGTGTTGCAATTCAAGCCACTTAGCCACATCACACACATCTAAAACGTACGGGGAAAAAACTCCAAAAGCAATAAAAGAAAAAGAAAAAAAAATTAGGTGAAAAGAGAAAAAAGTTTTAATCACAAGGATGGGAATTTTTTAAATTCAACACAAATTGTTTGGTAGAGAGTGAATAGAAGTACTATAGGACAATAGGTAGTGTTGCCTAATATAATGTAGCTTTCTTTAAGTAGCTGAACAAATCCTTACCCATGTTTTCGTGCATGGAGTGCGATTATAGGACAGAGTAAAAATACAGCCAAAATATTGGTGGCTTACACCAAACTCCACATACTCATACTTATGACCCGTAGAAATAATGTTTATTACGATATTTTGTTATTTTTTTTAATTTCATGACATTTAATTTCTATTGATTTTTTTATTATTATTTACATCAAAATCACAAAACTCATGCAGATTTTTTCCCTGCCCTGTTCGCGTTTATATATATATGTATATATATATATATATATATATTATGAACTTACCATTTTTATATATATTTGCTTCTTAGTTCATTTATTATTCAACTAGGAAGACTTAATCACCGCCTTGTCCATGTGAAGGATCAACCCCAATTACTTGACTTCCGACTTGAGTTTTCTTCTTCTTTTTTTTTTTTTTTTTAAAAGTTCCAAATCAGACTAAAATTATTTTTACGTACATATTGAACATCGTTTCGTAAACAATCGGAATGTTGCATCACTAATGTGAAAATGGACAAAAATAGGACTATTTCGAAGCAAAATAATTTTGTTTCATGACTATTTTTTATAGCAGCTTTTTATTTTTTATTTTTTTATGACTATCATATGATTAGTGTGGTAATTATTATTCTTTCGGAGAGTCATAATAAATATAATCACAAAAAGTCATTTTAGAAAAAGAAGAATCATATTTCCTTCCATTTTTCTCATCACAAATGCCATGGCCAAACAAGAAAAATTCACAAAATGCAAATGTAGTTAGCAAAGTAATAATTAGAGGTTTTTTTATAACTACAAAGGCGAAATAGAAGGCTTTGACTTCAGAAGTCACTACAGTGTAGACACCCTTTAGGCCTTTTGCTGACATGGTTTCTTGCCTTGCTTTTTCGAGAGGAATAATTGTGATTTGTGATAAATCTATCCAACCCATCAAATCCAACAATCTTTTATAATCATTATTGATTCGTTCTTTCTTTCTCTTCTTATTTTTCATTCTAATTTTCTTATTGGTACATCATTTATAATTGCTCCATTTTGATTACCACATTAAATAGGGCAATCTAATTCACTCACCCACACTCACTCACATCCATCATTTTGCAGCACTTCCCAAAAATATCATATTCATTTCATTTTTATTTTTTTGCATGAAGTATATCATTTCTGTTATTTTTTCTATTATTTCTATTTGTTTCAACTCGTTGTCCCTTTAGGCTTTAGGTCACCCAACAATAAGTGTTTACAACTGCCCCTCATGATGCGAAACGCTCTAACAGTGCATGTATTATTGTGCATTTATTTTTCATCTCCGGAGATGCATATTGCGCAGTTGCTCATCTATTTGTCTCCCACTCTCTCTTTATATACACGTCAATGTTTAATTAAAGATTGACATGTTATGCCTATGACTTATATAGTGCCACAATTTGCAACCAAGAGTTTCATGTGTCCTTTTCCTTTTTATTATTTCTTTTCTTTTCTTTTCTTTTTTTAGAGTGAGTAGTCACACGTTGAATTAACGTGGTAAATTGGTAATTATGTCGTCAAGAAGTCATATTTCAAATCCTCCGTCTCTTTATCTCAAAGGAACCAAAAAAAAAAAAAAAAAATCTAAAAGGGCTTTGCAACTTGCAAGGATTTTGGAGGAAAAGAATGTGCAGATAAATAAAAGTTAGGGTTGCAGCCGAAACAACTTTTCGTAATAATCTCACTGTTTTTATACAATATATATATATATATATATGGGCACTAAGTATTTTTTTTTTTATGATAGGTATTAATTTGGCCAATGAAAATTTAGCATGCACATTTTTTTATTGTAAGAAATAAGAGAGAAAAATAGCATTAATGATGCACGTCTTTTTATGCACGTCATTATAGTCATTGGATGACTATTAGATGGTGATTCAATGACTAAAAAAAAATACCTACCCATAGGTAAAAAAAAATACCTATTAGATTGGCAACCTATATATATATATAAGAAATAATATTTAGATTATAGCATACCTATTATGATTTATTATGATGGGTAACCACAATTCTCTCCAATATTGAAGTCTAGAATTCACTTCCTCCGCTTTGAAAGTCCAAATATATATATATATAGGTTTTTCTTCTCTTATGTGTTTTTTTTTTTTACCTATGGGTAGGTATTTTTTTTTAGCCAATGGTGATCCAATGATTATAATGAAGTGTATAAAAAGACGTGCATCATTAATGTTCTTTCTCTCTCTTATTTTTTACAATAAAAAAATATGCATGCTAACTTTTTATTGGCCAAACTAATACCTATGCATAGATAAAAAAAAAATACCTACTGGATTAGTGCCCATATATATATATATATATATATATATATTTATAGTGTTATATCATAATATATAGAAAGGACAACTATTTTGGACATTCCAAATCTATTTATCAACAAATTTGAAGCTTTTGCAATAATTCGTTTATACAATGTAATTTTATAAACCATTAATTTGTTTTGATAAATTTTCAAATATTTACTCCCAATTTTTTAAATTTTTGTTTCCTAATATTTTCTTTTTTGAGGTAACTTTTGTTTGCTAATATTGATATGAGAAATAGACTCTAATTTTTTTGAACGTCTTAGGTGTAGAGAGACCAAATAAGGAAGAAACGTATTTTCTATTATGATGTACGGAATGCAGAACTATGCATGAAAGTACCCTATATCCTAATACCAATATGGATAGTGATTGAAGAAAGAAGGAGAGAGAAAAAAAAATCCCACCAGCTTGTATCTTTCAAATTCAAGCACATGAAACAAATTGAGAAAATGATTTTGAAATTTCCTATCTTAATACATTTTTTGAAGTAACCTACCATAACAATGTTTAGAGGGTAAAAAGGTATTAATGAGAAAACTCAGCAAATTATATAGAGTAATATTCACGTTAATTATAGTTATATTTCATGTGTAGTATACTTAGGACTCAATTTCTTAACTTTTATAAGTTTGGACATATCAATTTGAAACTCATTAATTATGATAAAATATTCTTTTTATTTTCTCATTTTTATACTCTTAATTATCATTAAATGTACCTCGTAGGCCTATCTATAGGAGAGAATGGGGGAATTCATGCCCATTGAGATGCGAAATAGGTATATGCTTCAGGGACAAAATTCAAGAAAGAGCACCAAGTTCTAACTAAGCTTTTATGAAAGTTTGGTGTGTCAAAATTTATAAAAGATTCTTCAACGTCTAATATTTTATTAACCGAAGTGAAGACCATCTATCATATTCTTGAGCTGGAAAAGATAAGCAATTTTATGCAAATCTCCGTGTGTTGGATCAAAAAGACAAAAACTAGTACAATCATTTCAAGAGTTGTTGGATAACAAAGATTTTTTTTCTTTCCAGTTTCCCTCCTTCTTATGCTACTATAAATATCATACAATAATAATATGGATGAAGAAATTTATTGCAGAGTCAAAAAATACACATAGCCTAGTATACATCTCCAGAACCAATAGAAATCTCTAGTAACAATAATTATTATTTTTTAAAAATATTTAATTAAATTTACTATTATTATTATATTCTACCACTTTCAGAAGAAAATTAGTCGTCAAAAATCTGATAAAAATTCATTAAAAATCTATCAAAAATTCATTAATAGTGTGTCAAAATTATCATTTACGTCAAAAATATGTGAAGATTATCTATAATTATCAAAAACCAATCAAAATTACTGGCAATGTTAAGAATAGGTTAAAAATTTATCAAAAATTCGTGTTAATATTGCCGTCGCCGCTGACGTAAAAAAATCTTCAAGGATTGTCTGAAATTCGTCAAAATATAGAGCTAATTTTTTCTACGTATTGTCCACTTAATTAGAGCCCAATCAAAGTCTCATACACGCGCACGTGAAGACCCAATACAAAAGAAGGAAAGAAAAAAAATATACATGGCAAAGAAAGTGCTACAATGGACCCATATAGGGTTGGACAAGTGTTTTTCTTGTAAATAAAAACTTTTTTCTCGGCGATAAATACAAACAAAAGGCACCAAAAAGGAAAATAATCCAAGGGTGGAGCCCGTAAATGGGTTGGTAATGCAACTGAAGGGCCAATCCAAACGACAAGTCAGCAAAAATTATACCAAACGCCACCTTTCACACACCCGAAATGACAATAATTAATGAGGTGCACGGGAATTTTCTCGGAATCCAAACACTCAATTTTTATTGTTTTTGGTTTGGTGGGTATTTTCCTTTCCTTTCCTTTCCTTGCTAGGAAAACGTCAATAATAATAGTACTATTTTTTTTATATAATAACAATTAATAATATTAGTAAGAAAGTGAAGTAAGGGAAAAAAAGTGAAAAAAATAAAATAAAATAAAACAAAAAAAGAGAAAATGAGTGAAGTTAACGCCAAGCAGATGCGACGGTGAGAGTGCGACCCATCCAACCAAAGCAAATTCCTCCATTCTCTTCTTTAACCGAAAAACCCGGGTGGAGTCGGTTCCCGGACCTGACCCGGGTCCGGACGTTTTGACTCAGTGGTTTCGGCTCGAACCCGGCCATGCCCATCCGGGCCCTCCACTTCCCAAACACCTCGCATCTTTCAAAGCGGTCCCTCCCCTCGCACGCAACCGAGTTCACAATTTTCCGACTCACCGCGTCTTCGACCTTGACTCGGTCCGGATTCTCCTTCGGAACGGTGGAATCGACCGAGTCCAAGAGAGCCCCGTAGTACGCGCAAGTCTCATTCACGCGCGCCGTAAACGGTGCCGTGTTGGTGTTCAGCTCCTGCTCCACCAGCGTCACCACACGAGGCGCCAAGGCCTTCACGCGCCGGAGAAGCTCGTCGCGTGGGTTCTCCGTCGACACGCTCTCGTCCGGCATCCTGTACAATTTGAAGGCGAAATTCACGGCGAGCGGCTCGTCCGGCTCGCAACCCAGCGAGTCACGACTCAGCTCGGAGATTTTCTGGCTCCTAACGCTCAGCTCGAATCCGAAACCCAGTCTCTCGGCGAGCTGTGACAGTTTGTCGCCTACGCTTTTCAACCTCTCGCAATTATCGGCAACAGTAGTGATCTTCAACGTGACGGCCTTACCGTTTTGCCGCAGCGGGGTGAGCTGGTGGAGAAGGTTAACGTACTGTCCGCCATGCCCGATGTCGAAATCGATAACGTGAACCTTGTTCTTGCTCGATGATTGGTCAGCTAATGTGGCTTCGAGAATTGCCAGATTGGCCGCCGTGAAACCGAGTCCGAAGCATGGCGAGAGATCGTAGAGCGACTGAGTCGACGCGGTGTGTTCCTGGCTGAAAAGCTCCATGACCGGAGGCGGGCTCTCCACCGGGCTAACCCTCGATTTGAGCGCCGAAGCTATGAACTCGAGAACTCTCTGTTCCGAATTGGGTCTCGGGTTTGATACTAGGGTGAGGCGCGTGAGGATCTCAGACGCCGCCTCTGGTTTACCCTCCGAGATAGCCGACGCAGCTTCCATTAGCGATTGCTTAGAACAAGTCGAACTAGCAGGAGAAGCGACTGAAGATGATGAAGAAGACGAAGACGAAGAAGTGGGTGATGGCGAAATGGGTTTCTGGGTCTGATTCGGGCTGATCAGGTTCTGTATCGTCTCTGACCACTCGCTATTACTATTATTAGTAATCGCAGAGACTGCGTCACCTTCTCCTTCGTCGATGTCATTGAGAAGCTCTTTCTCCAGCTCCTGAAGCCGGTGGTTCATCATCTTCTTATCCGAATCCACAGCCAGAACCCGGTTCTGAACCGGGTTGTTGACGTACGGTACACCCTGTACGGCCGCTGAAACAGGCTGGGGACGAAGATGCTGCAGTAGAGGCAAACCGAACCGTTGGGACGACGTCGTAGAAGGCGACTCCGACCACGTCGTCGTCATCGTCGGCGAAAATTCCATCGGAGACAGAGGAGATATGGGTGAAGATTGCTGGTACGTCCTGGGCTTAACAGAGCGGAGATAGCTCGCCTGAGCTAGATCCAGGTTGGGTTGGTACTGCTGATGAGATTGGAACTCCGCGAGGGTCCGTTTCCCGATCAGAGTAGTCGGAATCGGGTTCTGGCGAGCGATCCGCGACATAGTCGAATTAAAGATGAGATCAGGGAGTTGGGATCGATGAAAAGGAGAAGGCTGAGACGGGTTGTTGTTCATGGTGGATCGGCCGCCGGTGTAGAGGTCCGGTAAACCGCCGGCTCCGGTGAACCCAGATTGCATTATGGGGTATGGCTTTTTTTTTCCTTTCTCTCTGGTATTTTGTAGGAGAGAGAGAGAAGAAGAAGAAGAAGCAGCTTTAGAAGAGTTGGCTTTTGAAGAAGAAACTCATTGAGATTGTGAGAAAAAGAGAGTGAGAAACGGTTTCTCTTATGGCCTAGAATTAATAATAAATAATAAAATAAAATAAAAAAATATAACTAATGAAGAGAGAGGTTTCCAACCAGCGCTTTAGGCTCTCTGGTTTTTGGTTCTCTCTTTTCCGTTAAATATTAAAATGTTTCGTCTGAATCTTCATTAGTATATCACCATCAAATCTCCACCGTTTATATAAGTTCGCTATGATGTTTACGCATGATCAACGGCGATTATTATGTCACACCAACACTTCAACCACACGTAATGCCTGCTCTTAAAAATTCAAGCCGAAACCGTATTAACGCTTAATAGACACGCGTGTATTACACGGGCCAATTCCTATCAAGGTAAGTTACACGCGTTGTTACTTGTTATTCCGTTCAAGTGAAATTGAGTTTGATCTTTATTCGGCAGTGATCATCTGACTGGACAGTTACGAACTATTCCAAAAGGCCATCGAGGAAAGCTCAGGAACGCAATCCAGAACACTCACGAAAGCGACCTCTCGGCCACGTGTAACGAATGGGAGCCAGCCTTCACGCAACGTTAAATAACGGACCCGTTACCTTGAAATTACCTTCTGTGATTCGCTTATTCGAAATTCTAGTAGCTGGTTTGTCTTAACGGACGATTCCCGGTAGATTCTGCTTAGGTTACCGACACGAGTGGGTCACGCAACGCAGGAGTTTACGTCTGAGTACAGAATTTTAAAACCTGAAAGGCAAAAGCTGTCTACGTTGCCAAAGCCCCAACCTTTAAATTATTTATTACTACCTCCGACACACCCAAAAAAAATAATAAATTAAATTAAATTTAAAAAAAACTAGGATTTAGGATTTTGTTGCTTCAAATTAAAGTAAAATCCCGTGTAAAATGACATGAATGCCATTTGCCGCAATATATTTCCCCAAGGATTTATCTACTTATATTTTATTCGTAAAATAAAAAACTTGGTCAAAACGAGCTAGTTGTCTGGGAAGATAAAATTCGGATTTTGGACCCACTTTTTTGGATTCACCTCTTTTAAAAGGAATGTTCAACCTAAACCACAAGGATTTCTATCTCATAACTTTGCTAATGAAACAAATTACATCCTTACCTTAGCATAATTAAGTTTTTCCCTATACTATTTCTGAAACATATTCCATTGAAATCTATTACCATCAATCAATGGATTACATTATGAATTACATTAGAATCATGATTACTCAGTTTGAACATATCTACCATCTATGCCGCATATTTTGGAGGTCAATGCTAAGATAAGGAAAGTAACATTCAGTTGAACGAGAATTATCAAAATACGTACTATTATTTCAATTAATGTACGATCAATCTGAAATAATTAATATGTGACTTGAAATTATAATAAAATGAAATTACTTAAAGAGACTTTATGAAAACAGGTAATTTATAAAAGAATAACAAGTTTTTGAGTGGAGACCATGCAACTCGTTTATTAGTTATTATCTAATTTTGTGTTGTTACTCGAAAGTGTATTTTTTATTATATAGATTATTATTCTTAAAATTGAAAAATACTAAGTTATTTTTATCTACATGAAGTAAAGGAAGTTCATTCTTATTATTTTGAATCTCACAATTATTTTATTATACGCTCACTCTATAATTATCTTTTTGCTCTCATCATCAAAGTACTTTTATAATTCTCAAGAAAATAAAAAACAATAAATAAAAATAGACATAAATTTATTTTTTTTTTGGACAAAATTACTATAAAATTATTGTTTCTTTATATATTTTATTTTTTGACCGCTTAATATACGAGTCACGTCAAGTAATTTAAGAAGTTCGACAAAACTACTGTCAATATAACCGTCTATTGTAATTATAAAAATTGCTCACTTAAAGTTCGCACTAATGGACGACCACGATCGAGCACCACAATCATTCATTTATTTACAACCCAACTAATATGACTTTATTACAAGAAGTGAAATTATGAATTAATTATTCTTTTACAAAGAACCCCTCCAAGATAAAAGACTTTGTCATTCAACTTTGACCATTGGCATTGTCGTCATTGTATTAAATCCAAGACTTATCCCAATTTCCACTTACTTCGGTGATTTCTATTTTATCTGTTAATTTACTTTTAAAAATGTATGAGATTTCTTATGTGGGGATCTGAAGAAATGCGAATCTCTCTCTACCTGATTTTACGAACTGATGATTATCATTCTTTTTGTAAAAATCATCAGTCATTAGTTTTTACTCACAATGACACTCGTGATAAATGGTTTCAACATTCAACTATCAACAGTGACTAAAAATTGATAATAGTATATGGTACTAATAAAGACACCTTTGTTGTTCATTTTCAAAATTTTGTACAAATTATAATTTCAAAAGGGAAAATTAAGTAATATCAATTGTAGCTAGTTTAATTGAAACGAAACATCAATAGCGTACGATGTCTTTGTTAACTTGTGCTGATGTTTCTTATTTAATCAATTCTGAGATATTCTTAATTTCACAAATGTTCTCATATATATTTGGGGTACTTCATCTATTTAAAATATTATACGCAAATGAACAATGGGAGAGCGTTGCAATAAAATACATGTATTATACTGTTGTTTTACCTAATTAAATAACGAGTATTTTTTCCAACTAATCGATAACTCATACTATGACAAACATTTAATAATAATTCAAAAATAAAAAAAGAACATCATAAGTAAAAAAAAAATCTTATTGGATTGGGAATATATATATATATTTTTTGTGAACTAATCTTGCTGGCCAAAGTCGATCATACTTAAAATTATTGTAAAGAAAATATACGAAAGATACTGTGTTGATCAAATGTCTTCTCATTTCATTGAATGGTTATTCTAATAACGGCTTTGCTCATTCCACCTCAATTTAAGTTAGGGCATAAAATAATCCGAAGTTTTTGTGCACAACCTTTTCATTTAATGTTTTTATAACTAAGCAATTGATAATTAACGTTTGAGCATCTTTCCGCCAAAGGTATAAATTTATAATAGTACTTCATATTGGCACACTACAAATCTTAATCTACTTGCATCTCCTTCTATTCATATTCTTTTTTTTTTTTTCCTCCCTTTATCTTGTGTTTCATTTATTATGCTTATTTTAATTTCCAAAAATCACAAACCGTTGGATAAAAAAGAGTCAGGATTGAAAAAATTTGACCACTAATGCAGGTCCCTTTTCCACCCTTTTGAGCCTCTAAAACATCTTTTGTTTAATAATAATAATATAAAAAAATAAGTATTTAACTAATAGAAAATTGACCCCCTCAAGCTCGGAAAAGCTAAGAGGTGGGTCAACCATGCCCACGTAACAAAATATTATAAGGCTAATTGTGTAATTTAAAAAGTAACAAATTGGTGTGAGATTCTCACACCACCACCGTACTACTAGCCCATTCGACATTTATTTTATTTTTTGGTAAAACGCGAATTTGACATTTCATATTTAAGGTTGCGTGTGGGCAAAATTTGAAAGAAAATTGGTTAGCAACTAAACCAGCCAAACTACCTTTTATCTTTCTTTTTCCATAAACCTATGGAGTTTGACACGTGTCAAGCACCGAATGCATGTGCCACTTCTCACTTGCCTAACTCAACCTGTTCTCACCACTACTATATATTTCCCATAAAAAAATTTTTGTTTCCCATAAAAGTACAATGTAAAATCTCCAAAATTTACCTGATATGTCCTCCACTCATTTCTTTTTCCCTAGTTGATAAATATTGTTTCACTCTTGTGATTTACATTTCTCACCACCCTCGCCTAAAACTATAAACCAATGCTACCGGGCACCACCACATGAGATATAATTGGGGATTATAATCAATAAAATAGATCATATATGATTTTATTTGAAATATAATTATTTTATATATTAGAGAAAATTGCGGTAAAAGTATTTGTTTTTAGTCGAAATTTACCCTTTAATATTCAATTTTTCTTTTCTGATAACAATAATGTATTTCATTCAAATTTTGTAGCAACTATCAATTTTCTCTGTTAAGTGCCATATTAGAGGACACATATTGTCCTCTGAAGCATAATGCCATTTTAAAATGTAAACAATTTATGAAACATTAGGAAAATGAAATTAAATGAAAAAATAAGAAGAAGAAATGAGCTAAAAAAATGATTAACTGCAAATAAAATTATATTAAACTAAAATATACATATATTTACTTTTTAATTCAAAACAAATATATTTTAGAATACCCAAATCCTACTTTTAACAATGGATTCATAGTTGCCCAAGAATGAAATCTAATGGAGCTTACAACCGACGTTCGTGGAGATTCCCTTCTGACAGCAGCATGTCCTTTGTATTCTCCATGTCCTTTGTATTCTATAGGAGAGCTTGAGCTACAAGACTAGATCTGGGCAACTAAAACTAATTTGAAAAAAGAAGTGAAGGAAAAAAACAATATTTGGGTAGAGAATTAAAGAAGTGAGGAAGAAGAAAAAAATGAATAGCAAAATGGGAAGCCTTAGTGTATCCATTAGAGCTTGAAACCACTAATTTTTATAGTTTTTATATAACAAATAGCGCTAATGGGCTATGAAGATTACAATACTTCTTCTTATTCTTCTTTTTTCTTTCTTTTTGGAACTGTGAATTTGAAGTAAAATTAGGGATATGTGATCCAAATTTTGAATTTAATACCCATAACAATGATGTGTTCTTTCTAAACTTCATAAAAGTGATTGGAAGTAAAAGGTTATATTCCAGCAAATTAATATCTTTGATAATACAAAGCAAATAATGCGAAAAATGGGGAGTCAATTCTCAACTCTTTTCAATTTAATCTCCTTTTTACCTTATAACATGAATCTACCATCCTTAATTAACTTTTTGCTAAATTTGTGATGCTTCTACTAGGTGGAGATCTTATATATTCACTTCATAGTTGCTTAGTTAGTGACACTTTGATTGATTATAAAATGCATTATTCTGGGTTTAGGAGAGGGAGAGAAAAGAACAAAATAGAAGAGAAAAGATGATATTAATACATATTAGATTTATTTAAAAATAACTAGTAATTAATTTTAAGTTTAATCGTTTGAAGTGTTATTATTTATTTGTTTTATTTTGGAAAGTATAAATTTTAATGTAATTTATTTTTTTTTAAAACTTCTTTCATTTTTATCTCATTTTCCTAAATTTTTATAATTTTTTATATTTTTCAAAAAAATTAGTATTAAAATGTAAATTTCTACTAAAAATACTATCGCAATTTCCTCTATATATTATGTAATATGGACCACATATGTCAAAATTATAACTATTGACTAACAACATTGAACATAATACAAGAGTACCAATAGCGAAAAAAATAATAATAATAAGTACTACACATGAAGGCTAAATTGGTCATTTAACATGCAATACTTTATTGAAATGCCGGCTGTTCAAGAGTTGGTGGAGCCAACAGAGTAACTGAAATTACTCTTTAAATTGTGGTGGTGGAGGGCTTTTCGTCATTTCATACGTGTGGGCCATGTATAGTTACCAGTTCCAGTTGCCGGAGTTTAACCTGGCCCGACTCGCGGAAATTCAATGAGCGCCGACTGAAGGAGTCCTACGCGCTTCTCGAGGTGCGGACCCAAACACGCTGTCTGTGTCACGTGAACGCCACACTCCCCGCAAGCTCGACATTCATTGGATAGGACGAAAAATTGACGGTCAAGATTTAAGGACTCGTAAAAGACGTACGGCTTAGATTTGTTTATTATAATTAATGGTTGAAAAATTAAGTAATGTTATTTGTTTATATTTCGGGAACATTATATTAGGAAGAAAAATATTCAAACCTCGCAACATGATTCAATGGTAGTGTCACTAAACGGAATATTTGAGCCAATGGTGCTGTATAATACAAAAAAAGTCACATCTTTTGGCGGCCAATGTCTCTTTTTCCCTTTTGTTTTATTTTTTTCAGAGTTTAATTTTTTTTGTTCCCTCTGAATTTCAGAATTTCTCTTTTTTTTTTCCCTCTGAATTTCAGAGTTTCTTTTTCCTTCCATAACTGACTAGTATAATTTTTATAATGCAAAATGAATTGGGTATTTTTCCTAAATATAAATAAGGAATTTAATTGGGTATTTTTTTTATTTGACAGAAGCTTGATTTTTCACAAAATAGCATGCCATGCCAATTAAGTTTGTGGTCCCAAAGTAATCCCTTTATTGGGAAATTTTAAGATAACAAGGTATCACAAGTTCAAATTGTTAACTAAATCTAAATTGGAAAAGAACGAAAAATAGCAAAAATTTTGGATTGAAAAGGGGTAGGAATAATTCGAAAAGGGAATCATAATCCAACCTCTTATATATTCAGTAAAATTCTTATAATGTACTTCAAATCATAAGAATGCAATGTAAATATCATTTGGATATTGAGTGACATATCAATATTGGTAAGAAACGGTAACAGCAAGAAAGCGTTCAGTTCAGTGTTACAATATAATTATTTATTTATTCTCCTAAAAAGAAGTTATTTACTTATCTATTTGAAAAAAAGAAGCAAAAAGATCAAGTATGCAATTATGCATATATGCCGCAAAAGACGTGGAAATTCATATTATATGTACCACACGGATAGGTACGTACGTGTATACGACTGGATTTGAATATCTAATATATAGCTTTGTTTGTGAACAATTGTGTTTGTCATTTTCATATTAGATATTAACATTACACGATTTTCTTATTATTATTATTATTATTTTAATCTTGCTTGGGGGGACTACTTGGGTGGTGCTCGTTGCAAAGGTAGACAAGTTGTTGAAAACTTGGAATACTGTTTATTAATAACTTAATTGCCCAAAATAAAATAACAATGGAGAAAAAGAATAAACTATTGTACTTGTTCATCTTTAAAATGAATGAATAACTAAAAATTCTAATTATTGCATTTAAATAGATATTAAAGAGCACAATATTCCATGTCAAGCGAAGTGGTAATTTATATTTTTGTCACATGAAAGTAATAAACATAAAAGCGCCATATCAACTGTCTATAATTAACCACTTTTGAGTTTTGACATCTAAAGTTGAGCTAACTAGGCTTTTTTCTCCATAAGATAAGGGAAAGGGTTTGCATGGTTATTTATTTAGTTATTATTAATATTTTTAGAACGAATTGAGTGATTACATTATAATAAATAATTGAAAATGCAAATTGGTGGATGTCCCGGTTGATGGAACATTCATTTGCAATAAAAACCACTGGATCAAAATTGATATGTGCTCAATTAATGTATACAACCAATCAGATAGCACCACGTTGTGAATGCCCCATATTAGAACTAAGCCTTTTGCCACCTTTTCCTACATCAGACAGCTCAGGCATATTAAAAATATAAATAAACAAAGTAGACAGCTCGTCTATTCTCACACACGCGGTTACGTGGGCATCATAGATCTCCGTTTCTTCATGATTTTAGCTAAAAGTCCTTTGGTTTCTTTTCCCACTATAGAATTAGATTCATATTAATTTGTATTTGTACAACATTATTCTCTTAAAAATATATAGATAGATATAGAGATGTTGAGGTTGCAGAATCTTACTAATTAAGTTGAACCGTAAGGCTAACTATTTTTTTCATTTTAAAAAAGGTTCATCTAGACTCTAGAGCGATTTTTTCTGAAAAATGTTACGCGGAAACCTAAATTAAAATAATCCACAATTTAAACTTTAAAATATTTTGTATTAAGTCACACTTTTTACATTAAAAATTTTAAAAAAATCTTACGTATCTTTGAATTCATATTTCGTTTCATTTTCTCGTGAATGAACCCTCAAATTTCCCTAGCAACCCATAAAGCACACACGTGAATTTCAAGATTTTCCTTTTTCAAATAATAATAATAACAATAAATATACATAGCTGTCATTTGATCACCAAATTCAGTTTGCCGTTGCAAGTTTCGTTACGACGGCCTTTTAAATTTTGATTGTTTTTTTATTTATTAATAAAACATTGGAAAGACTTGAAAGCGAACCTTACCCGTTAAAAGTCACTGTTACTCCTGAGCTATTTTGTCCGTACATGCGTGATGAACAATTAGATATGCTGCTTTACCTGACAGCACAGCCTACCACCCCCATTTGTTTGGTGACCGGTTATAGCCGGTAATGATTAATAGCTGGTAACACTTTTTTTTTTCCCCTCTTTTATACTTTTAACTGTCATTATTTGATGTGTGTTTTCCACAAAATATCTCATATTTAGATAATATGATAAATTATTATTCGTTTTTACCTCTTAAGTAAAGAGACAAAAATGTTTTTTTTTAAAAATAGTACGACAAGCATTCCTCTCGAACTTTTTTTATACAGTCAAGCGACTTGATTAATGTGTTAATGTACATAATTTCATACACTGATAAAGTTACGCGGTGTATTACTAAATGATTCTGGTATCTGCCAGTGTCGCTCCTGAAAGTAACGCCAAAACCGATATCAAAATTATAACGAAACGGTCCCAGCTAAAAATAAAATAAAACAAAAGACCATTATTGATAAGGTTATCCCTATTCTTTAAATTATTATCGGAAGTTTTTCGTTATACGTTACTTATTCAATCTTAAAGAGCTCGAGTAATATCATTATTAAGGAGAATTTACAAAACTGTCATCGGGTAACCGGAAAAAAATTGGAAGAGGAAAAATAAATAAGAATATATGGGACAGAAAATCAACATCTGTATTTACTTGTTTATTTACATGACAAAACTTTAGAATAAAAATCATTAAGAATTTATAAATTTATTTATTAACGTAAACCAGGAATATAAATTATATTAACTTAAAAAGCCAAAAAAACAGATGAAGAAACTATAATTGTTTAAGTTATTAAATATTCTTGTATGTAAATTGTTTTGGGGCTCAAATGAGTTTTTGGACGTGAAATAGTTTTTAAAGTATTTTCACCTTACCTTTAACATACTGGTAATGACTTCCAGATTTAATAATTTTTTTACAGCCATGCATAGATGGAGCCAGTGAAGGCGCCCTGCTTATTTTTTGAAAATTATGTTTTTTATCCTGAGTATATATGAAAAATTTTAATTTTTTCTTTTATTTGCCCCATTGATTTTTTATAATAATAATTTTTGCTTCTTTTTTTTTTTTTTTTTTTTTTAATAAAAACATTCAATAATGCCTCTAACATGACCCACTAAATTTTTAAACAAATTTGAATTTTACTTATAATATTTTAAAATTCAAAAATTTGCCCTTATTTTGGATAATTTTTCTTTGAACTCACTTTAAATACTACATTTAATATTATATTAGTTTGTGTTGGTTAATGTGTTTTAAAAATTTATAAGTGCAATTTTTATATTGGTTTAGTGTATGGCTCTTGGGAAAAAAAAAATTGGCTTCGTTACTGTAGACACAGTACTTGTTTGGCTAAAATATATGGTTTAGGGTGCCTCTATTGCTACTCTTTTACTTTTTCTTCCAATTCCTAATTTAATTTTTAGTTAATGATAATGATAACCTTGTATGAGATGACATAAATGATCACATATTATATGAAATACTGTATACTTCTTTCTCAATTAGACCATAATTTCTTAGCACATTCCTAAAACACAATTGATAAAACTAAACATCTTTTGAAAAAATCTAAAAAAATCAAAATCATTATATTAATTTTTAATTATTATGGATGAATATATTGTGAATTCCAAACTTCAACTATTTTGTTAAATTGACTTTCCTGCTTTCTTAATAATCCTAAAATATAACTCTCTTCCTCAAGAACTCTAACTTTTTTAAAGGGAAAAAAAGATTAATATTTATAGTTAACCACAAAAGTTGGTCTATATATATTTTTTAAACAGAAAATATTAAAAAAAATCTTTTAATACATGGGGTGAGTTTTATGAAAAAAAAGTAAGAGGTTGAAGAATGAAGGAGAAGATAAAAAATTATTAGGAGATCTTCAAAACAAGTAAGTTAGAAAAAAAAAATTTAAGATTTGATTTTATTCACTTTTAAATTGGGAATAATTAACATTAAAGACGTGTATTAAGAAAATGTTTGATTTTTATTTAAAAAATAGTTCAATAGACCCATTATAATTTATAGGAAAGACGATTTTATTTCAAAAGAAGGAAAAAGGATTATGAAAAGCCATTTATTATCTTTAATCGTTATAAGAATAGCGGAGATATACATAGTTAACTAAATACAAACAAATGAAATATTTAGAATGTAAATTTTTTTATAAACATTTAGAGGCAACAAATTAAATATTTAGAAGGAATTTTCTTTATAAACATTTAGATTCTAAGGCTCTAAGCCAATGTCATAAATAATTTTACTTACTTTACTAGCTAAATAAATTTTGTGTAAAATACCCAAAAAAAAAAACTCCAAGTAGTATTTTTCAAACCATTAGCCATTGCATATTTTTCTTCGAAAAAAAAGAGGATATTTATAAGATATCTTAACTATTTCATATACCTTCTATGATAATGATAAACTATTTTATTTTTAAATAATAACGACACAATAGAAGTTAGGAAATCGAACATAATTTATTTGGATAGGGAACAATTTTTTGTTTTGTTTTTGGAGATAAATTATATAGTTCAACTATTCATTAAAAATACTCTTAAAAAAACTATACATTAAAAATTATCTAAAAAATAAAAAAAAATACTATACAGTAAGTGGCTAATAATCACTCGGGGGCCCACTACCACCAATTGAAAATTAAATAGAAAATCCCGCAGCCGGCCCATCAAATTGGTGACCGGCAACTGGTAAACGCCCCTAACTTAATGAAAGGCCATTTACTTTTTCAATCTGGCCTGTGATTTTTGACATAACAGCGCCGAATTTCAGTAATCAATGGTTTGATCATTTGAAGTATGAGGGTGATCATCTCGTGACAGCCGTTGGATTCGATCCTTAGATTTTTTTGTTCCTAATACGTGTCCTATTTCTATTTGTGGAATCGGCATTAAGTTGGTCAGCGGACAGGCCACGTGAACTCACATCTTTGAAGGGGAAAAAAGAAAGCAGATTATACTGAGGAGCAATGTTAAATTTGGGCAGTAGGCAAGATTTTGATATTTGCTTATACCACATATTTTTTTTTTAATTCAAAATAAAAATGTGACTTTGACGATGAAGACACTTTCTAATGCTTTCTTTTGGATCTTTTCCCCCCCCTTAAAACAATTAATTTTAGGAGAGGTCCGTGAAACACATCGTGCCATAAATTTCTATTTCAAAGACTATGAAACAAGACAAACTATATTTACCATATAATTGAGAATAAGGTTTACTTGAATGATTCCTATTTGTGTGTTTTTAATCCATTTTCTTTATTAAATCTATGTTAGATTACTTCCTCGTCAAAATTCATTTGGCCCCCAGTTATTTTACATAAAAGGCAAATTTGGAAATTTGGTAAATTTATAATACATATAACAGTTCTAGTCCTAGTTTTTGCTGAATTTCCAGTCCTAGTTTTAAGTAAATACATCCCTGAATACATCCATACACTCACTATTTAGTATAGTCTGAGTTATTCCAGTTACAGTTACAGTTTTAAAAAGAGGCCATAGACAGTGACATTTATATTATATGATGTAACCTTGAGACATTGGATGGACCTGTCAAACCGGAGTATGCATTTACTATATTTTTCCATTTTTGGTTTGTAAGGGTTTTACGTGTCTCTATGAAGTGTTTCGAAACACCTTGCAAAAATGGGTAAACAAAAAGAGGACTAAAACCTAAACATCCATTCTCTTAGGATGGTGATAAATGATAAAAGATTGTACTCTTTTTAATTATAATCACTATCTTTTTTTTTTAAAAAAAAAAAAAGTTTTGTAAGACAGTTTCCGATTTTATTTATTTATTATTATTATTATTATTTTGCTTCTTTTCTTGATTGGGATAAAGCTAACATTCTTATACATTGGAAGTGAGCGGCGCAATCCGTACTTTATCTTCAATCACTGCTTCAAATGATTAGAATATTTATTTTATGGGTTCATTCTGAACTTTAATTGTGAAAACAAAAGTTTTAAAAATTAAAAATAAAAAGAAGAATATAGCGATCTCCATAAATCATGTATGCAATCACCCAAGCATTGATTTGAAAAAAAAAGAAAAAAAAGCTGCTCGGCTGCATTCGATGGATGTTATCATTTCCTAAAATCTTCTCTCATCTTTATTTTTTCCCCCTTTTAATTTAGTTTTTGACAACTCACATGAGAGTTCTTCGTTGATGGTTCACATAATATTTTAAAAGACTGAAAATGGCTTAAGCTGAAATTGAATGGTGCTTAACTAGATCACATCCATATGGCTATTTGTAACTTATGTTTTATTTCTTTTAATTCGGTTTTGATTTTCTTCTTTTCAAACAAATTTAAATCTAAATGAGCGTATGAAAGTTCAACTCTGAAGTTGTGGATCCAATGGGCCGTATCACACTTGAACAAGTTGAGAAAGGGAAAAAAATGGACCAAATTAGCATTGTTTGAGAAAAGGATATAGGTACGACTAACTTGGGACTAAATGACTATTTTATGAATTTTTTAAAAATAACATATTTAGGAGTATCAAAAACACTTTGATCTCTTGACTATAAGTCAAAATGTTTTGACACTCCTAACTAGAGTTGCATCTCTACATACTCAAAGGTTCTCATTTTTCTCTAGAAATAATCTCATTCTCTTCTATTTTTATTCTTTCTTCTCCTCATTGTCTTCTTCCAACTCGTCGAAAAAGAGGTATTTTGATCTTTCCTTCCAGTAGGAAATTTCATTTTCTTAATCATTTTCCTTATTTTTTTCAATAATCCTTCTATCCAGGAAAGGGTATCTCTACCTAGATCTAGATTTGTGGTGGTTTAAAAGTTATTATATATTTTTGTTACTGTAATCTACTTAAATCTAGATCTATGATAGTTTTTAGTGGATCTCGTGTTGTAGATCTTTTTAGTATAGTTTTCATCAGACTAGTACAAGTCTTGATGGTACGCATGGTGGTATTTGCCCTTTTATGGCTTCTTGATTTGAAATGAGAGACACCAATAATGAATGTTAAGTGGAGGTTCATAATAAGCCAGCTGATAATATGTAGAGCTCAATTAAAGCACACAATAATGATGATCTACATAAATCCCCTTATTCTGGGTCAATTTCGTCAAGATTCCAGTGCACGAAATTCAACCAAAAATTTTAATTAGTTTATTATGGTTTGCCTAATTTGTAATCGAAAAATCTTTAATGAGTATTGGACTATCTTTATATTATTATTGAAAGTATTTTCATTTTCAAAAGAAAAAAGAAAATTTGTAACTGCTACTTATGAAAAGGAGCCCGAAAAATACATTGCAAAGTCATTCGTCCCTAATTTTTCCTAATCAGGCCCATTTCCAATTGAGAAGATGAGAATGGCCAATCCCTCATTGAGCAGGGACATGGGCCTGTGCCAACAATTCTGACAGGCCCACCACATAAGGATAGTAGAGAGAAATGCAGGTAGAAGTTAATGTTAAATGTTATTATTTTTTTAAAAAAATCTTTATGGAATATGTTATGTTTCTATTTTTATCTGTGAGTTAGATATTTAGGTATAAATTTTTGAAGTCATAGTTATAGTTAAATGTTATTTAGGTATTTAGGTATATTTTAGAAGTTATAGTTAAATGTTATTTTTTTAAAAATAAAAATCTTTAGTTGTGAAATAAATTATATTTCTATTTTTATCCTTAAGTGAGTTAGATATTTAAGTATAAATTTTTAAGTTTGATCGTATACTAAATTTTGGGCTAAAAAATATAGCTAGTTAACCTGATAAGAGATAAATGTTAAAGCCATGGAATGACTACATGGTCTATATTGGCACCCAATTATTCTTCTTCTGAACACTTTCACCCTGGCTATCTGTATTTGCAAGGGACTACCGATGTATTAACCAAAGAAATATATCAAAATTTGTGAAGATTAAGCGAAAGTGGGAAAAGAAAAAACTTTTTATAAAAGAGGATTAAAAAAAAAAACCTAACTACACGTTACATATTAATCTTTCTTTTGAACATTGTTTATTCTTTTGGAAGATCATTTCATATATACACCTGAACGTACCTGCTGGAACACAGCTGAAAAATATTTTAGGTGCAAGAACACAATCGAAAGCTTGAACAAAAGAGAAAAGGGAAAAGAAATAAGACTGAAAGATTGAAAAATTAAAGTTGTATTATCAATTTCTTGGACGCTCTATTCCTTGTTTTCTACAACAATTCTTTCTTTTTTTTTTAATTAAGAAAAAGTAATGTAACATGGGGATGAAATACCGTGGAAGAGAGTGCAAGTAAATCCTTTAAATTAAGGATAAATCTAAAATTATACACGTTAAAATTTGTTAGAGAAAGTGTATAAATGGAAGTATGGTTTGTAACCTATTGAAAGTCGTCGTTTGTTGCTCTTCGCGAGATAATTAATGTGAGTCTCGATGGAAAATTTGGGATGGTTGTTAACTTGTTTGGTTAGGGTGTTCAAGGATAGGGTGCTGCCTCGTCTATTTTCTTTCAAAGTCATATCCAAAGATGGCTAATTTAATAGAAGATGAAATAAAGCCCTTATAAAAGATTGTTTTCTTGAGATCTTACACTTGTCTTTTTTTTTTTTTTTTTTT
>JXTB01000151.1:82813-99722 GCA_002914805.1 Parasponia andersonii | reverse complement strand
GAGTGCTTCCGTGGGAAGATTGACGTCGTATGTAAATTCTGCGATAAAATCTGCGAGGGCTTGCCCCTTTATAGCAGTGCGAGGTTGAAAATTGATGTCAAATTGACTCAATTCAACAGCCTACTTAAGCAGCCGCCCTGACGTCTCAGGTTTCTGTAAGACTTGTCTCAACGGGAAATTCGTGAAGACTCTAATGGAATGAGCATGGAAGTAAGGTCGAAGCTTTCTTGATGCGACGACGAGTGCCAGTGCTAATTTTTCCATCTCCGGGTATCTGGTTTCAGCTTCAAGCAATCTCTTACTCACATAATACACAGGTCGCTGAATTTTTGACTCCTCGCGAATTAATGCGGCACTCGTCGCATACTTAGAAACAGCGAGACATAGGTATAGTTCTTCTCCCGGATTTGGTTTTGATAAGAGTGGAGGGGAACCCAAGTGTTTTTTCAACTCTTGGAACGCCTGCTCGCACTTCTCCATCCACTCGAACCTTTTTGATCCCTTCAAAACCTCAAAGAAAGGTTGGCATTTATCGGTCGACCTGGATACAAACCGACTGAGAGTAGCTACTCTTCTCGCTAGACTTTGCACATCTTTGGGTTTACGAGGAGACTGCATATCAATCAATGCCTGTATTTTCTGAGGATTTGCTTCGATCCCTCGCTAATTGACCATAAAACCCAGAAATTTTCCAGATCTCACTCCAAATGCACACTTCTGGGGATTCAGCTTCATCTGGTATCTGTGGAGGATTTTGAACATCTCCTCAAGGTGTTTAATGTGATCTTCAGCTTTCTCCGACTTGACCAGCATATCGTCGACGTATACCTCTATTGTCTTGCCAATTTGTCTTACAAACATCATATTGACAAGACGTTGGTAGGTCGCTCCCGCATTGATAAGTCCGAAGAGCATCTTTTTATAGCAATATAACCCTCGATCAGTGATGAAAGAGGTGTGTTCTTCATCTAGCTCGTACATGGGGATTTGGTTGTATCCTGAATACGCATCCATGAAGCTTAAAAGTTCATGCCCCGATGTCGCATCTACAAGTTGATCAATTCTCGGAAGAGGGAAGCTGTTTTTAGGACATGCCTTGTTGAGATCGGTAAAGTCAATGCAGGTTCTCCACTTCCCATTAGGTTTTTTCACCAAGACCGGATTTGCAAGCTAGTCAGGGTAAAAGGATTCTCTTATGAACCCAATCTCGAGCAATTTCTCCACCTCTTCCTTTAGTACGACGTAACGTTCTGGATTCATGGCCCTTCTCTTTTGTCGCACAGGTTTTTTGGACGGATCTATGTTGAGGCAGTGGGATATGATCCTTGAATCAATCCCTACCATATCCGAATGCTGCCATGCAAAGACATCCAGATTAGCCCTCAGAAAAGCGATTAATGAAGCTCGCACAGGTCCGCGAACCTCTGTTCCAATCTTCAAAGTCCTGGAAGACAGATCGAATGATATATCTTCCAGGTCTTCCACGGGTCCAGTTCTGACTTCGTCAACTTCTCGAGGATCGAAGTCTTCACTGGTTGTTTCGATTGACGCTTTGCTCGCTGCTCCAGCTGATGTTTTATCCGTGGCCACGACTGACGCTTCATCCGCTGCCACGATTGACGCTTGATCCGCTGCCACGATTGACGCTTCATCTGTGACCATGATTGACGCTTGATCCGCTGCCATAATTGACGCTTGATCCGCTGCCACGATTGATGCTTGATCCGCTGCCACGATTGACGCTTCATCTGCGACCGCGACTGACGCTTGATCCGCTACCTCTGGCAAGTGAACCATCATTGTGCGGGACGTCGCATCTTTTGTTGCGAGTTTCAGCGAGTTGTTGTAGCAAGTCCTCGCATCATACTGGTTTCCTCGCACCTCACCTACACTATGTTGGGTTGAGAACTTCATCGTTAGGTGATAGATCGAGGTGACAGCTCGCAGTTCCCTTAATGTTGGTCTTCCCAGGACAGCATTAAAGGCAGATGGGCAATCTACTACCAAAAACTGGGTCATTATTGACGAAACCCTTGGGAAGGTCCCAACGCTGACCATCAGTTCTATCATGCCCATAGGTATCAGACTGTCTCCAGTAAAACCATAGAGCGGAGCGGCGGCGGGTTTCAGGTCGCTCTCATTTAATCCCATCTTCTTGAAGGCATCAAGATACAGGATGTCCACAGCACTCCCGTTGTCGACCAACACTCGCCACAACTGTGTGCTTCCACAGTTGATTTTTACGACCAGCGCGTCGTTATGCGGATAATGGACTTCCCTTGCATCTTGCTCTGTGAAGGTAATATCCATTTCTGGTACTCGCTGAAGCTTGCGTAGTCGCTGATCAAGGTGCATGACGTTGGTCAACGGCTGCTGTCGAGCTTCCCGTGCGTATCTATCCTGTGCTCGCTTGGAATCTCCTCCAACATGTGGCCCTCTAAAAATAGTTCGCACCTCACGGTGAATTTCTGGAGGTCGCTGTTGGTCTTCTTCTTGCCTTTCCTCGCTCTGTCTGGTATACTGCCGCAACCGTCCTTCTCTAATTAGCCTCTCGATTTTATCCTTCAGGGCGAAGCAATCATTAGTATCATGTCCAATATCATTATGATACCGACAGAACTTGTTGGGGTCGCGCTTTGCCCTGTCTCGTTTCATCGGTCCCGGTTGACGGTATCGCTCCTGATGGTTTGTGACCGCATAGATATGATCTATGGGAGCGTTTAACTCGGTGTGGTTGGTGAACCTCATGGGAGCCTTTGAAGTCTCCTGCCTTTTAGGCCTAGGCTGGTTCTCATTGGCCTGATCACTGCTCCTCTTGTTCTTCTTACCGCTACCGCTGTTGTCGGTGATGACCGCAACCTTTGCCGCATCTGTCTTTCCTCCTTTTTTGGTCTTTTGAAGATTCTCACGTGAAGACTCTAACCTTAGATGTCGACCGACTCTTCGGTAGAAGTCTTCGAGAGTTCTACATTCTCTTTCAAGCAATTCCTCCCAGAGTTTTGTTTCTGGTCGCACCCCAGCCATCATAAGAGTAAGAACTCCTCCTTCAGGGGGGTTGTTGACCTTTGCTAGCTCTGTGGTGAATCGATTGAGATAATACCGTAGAGTCTCCTCTGGACCTTATCGGATTGCAGACAAACTGACGAGCGGAACAGTGAAATTCTTCGCGGCCTGAAATTGCCTTAAGAACGCCGTCTGTAGTTGTTGCCAAGATGAAATCGAACCGGGTTTGAGTCCTCGAAACCACTTCTTTGCCGCTCCTGAGAGTGTTACAGCGAAACATCTGCAGCGTGCATGATCACTGACCCGATGAAGTTCCATCAGGTCGCTGAAGTGATCCATATGGTCCTGTGGATCAGTCTTTCCATCAAAAGTATTGATGGTGGGAAGTCTGAATCCGGTTGGAAGGGCGGCAGCTCGAACCTCCTTGCTGAATGGCGACTGGTGATACCCATCAGCGAGCTCATCGTCCCAGCCAGCAAGTGCATCTAATGTGATCCGTAAATTGTGAACGTCGACGTTCAGAGGGAAAGTATCATTTCTTGCTGGTGGTATAAGCGACTTTTGTTCGTTATCCTATTTCGCAGCGGGCTGGTCAGGTAGAGTCTTCTGCGATCTATAAGAGGAATCCTGTGGCATAGTGTGACGAGATCGGCTGTGGTCGCTATGATGCGATACAGATCGATCATGACCACGTCGTCGCTCCAAGTACTGTCTTAGGTCAGCAGGATCTTGTTTTGACTCCCTGCTGATTCTTTCGAAGACACTTCTCGATGATCGTCCTTGTTCACTGCTCAAGCGATCCTGGTTGTTAGTGGATTTATGAGAAGGTTGTGTACGACCACAGTTCATACTTGAACTCTTTGTAGGAGATTCTGGAGGCAAATCTGCGACCTTGCTTTTCCCTTTGGAGATGCGCTCTTCATGACGCTCCTGCTGAGTTCTTGGCTGGTCGCGTCTTCTTGTCTCGAGAATCTGTATTCCCTTCTCAGGTAATTGAGCAGGACGTTCTTTGGGACGTTCATGTTGTGGTGGGGTCACCATCTGCCCTTCAGCAAGTCGTCGCAGAGTATCATTGATCTGGTTAGTGACTTGCTGAAGGTTCACGAGCGTTTTCTCCATGCGATCCTGTCTTTGGGATAGGTTCTCTATTGCCGTCATAGTAGGCTGATCCGGAGCAGGAGTCGC
Organism: Parasponia andersonii; assembly: GCA_002914805.1. Lineage (NCBI taxonomy): Eukaryota > Viridiplantae > Streptophyta > Magnoliopsida > Rosales > Cannabaceae > Trema > Trema andersonii. The sequence goes on along the minus strand of JXTB01000151.1, from coordinate 95,534 downwards.
CTGTGTAGCAGCAGTACTCTGAGGTTGATTTTGGCTAGTTCTGGTGGCTCTGGTAGTGTTTCTGGTGTTTGCCATTATTGAAAAGGTGGATTTTGACAAATATCTCTGCCGGAATAGCCCTCCTTTTAGCGCCAATTGTTGATGGAGGTTTTATCAACAATAAATTTATAAATAATCAAGAGATGTGGCTTGTGTGAATTGAAGTAGTAATCAAAGCAAATAAGGAGAGAGGGATTTATAGTGGTTCAGCCTCAAAAAAGATGAGGCTACGTCCACTGTTTTCTCACTATATTATATATAATAATGAACACTCAAGGTTACAATCTCGTTTGGAAATCGGAAAAGCTGAAAAGCTGTTGAAGAATACTAAAGACTTAGACTACCCAAAGTTTGGAATACTCTAAGCTTATATTTGCTCTGACTTCTACTCTCTGTGACTTGTCTCTGCCTAGAACTTGATGTGTTTTTCTCGGAACATAGAGCCTCCTTTATATAGATCAAGGTATCCTTATGTCCCTAGGTTCCTTATGCCTCTAGGATCCTAATTGTATAAACGGGTAACCATACAATTGGGTAACACAAATTTAGTAACAATATAATTGGATAACTATTCAAAAAGGATAACTAGTTAATCACAAATAGGAGTTTTCAGTTTCCCTTTCCTTGTAGGTTTCTTCCATAACATTTACTTGTTTCCCTCTTCTTGTAGGTTTCCTTTATAGTATTTGCGTGCTTCCCTCTTCTTATAGGTTTCCTGTTTGTCAAGGCAAACTGCACGGAGAAGGTCGCACAAAACTTGTGGAAGAGGTCGCATATAACCATCACGGAGGAGGTCGCATATATCCTTCACGGAGGAGTTCGCATATAATCCTTATGCGACCTTAGGATTTTAGACCGCATCACAATGTGTATGCTTTCCTGGTTAATTTCGTTTATTATAGTAACTCTTTTGTGTGCTCCTTTTGTTTTCTAGGTTAAAGGATTTAAATATAAATCTGGTCCGATGTTAAAAAGGAGAAGTAACATGATCTCAACTAGCTGAATTGGTTTTGTTTTTTGGAGAAAAATATCGCTGTTTTATTTTACATTTTATACATATCATCATAAAGAGATCATTGACTAATTGTATATACTTTCCATTTTCACACTATTAATTATATGTACATTAATTTTTTTGCTTTACAATAATTTGTGACAAAAAAATGAAGAAGGATATATTAATTAATCCATTCTTTGATAATAGTTAACCTTATGATTACTATTTTATTTGTACTTGCAGCAAAATTTTAACCTAGCTAATGAATATATATGAAGTTAATTTATTACTCAAATCAATTTTAATAATAATTATATGTAGCTTGGTATGGGGAGTGCACTGGAGACACTATGTGGCCAAGCATATGGGGCTGGACAAGTTCACATGCTTGGGATTTACCTGCAACGTTCATGGCTAATCTTATTAGTCTCTTGCTTTTTCCTCTTGCCACTCTACATTTTCGCCGGACCGGTTCTAAAACTGCTCGGCCAAGACGAACAAATATCCGATCTGGCCCGGAAAATTCACGATCCAAATAATCCCTCAGCTCTTCTCCCTGGCCATAAATTTCCAGCTCAGAAGTTTCTTCAAGCTCAGACCAAGGTCAACGTCCTGGCTTGGATTAACGTTGTGGCATTTGTTGTACACATAGGAATGCTTTGGCTTTTTATCAACGTGCTCCAATGGGGCACAGTTGGCGCAGCTGTGGCATTTGACATCACTAGATGGGCCACTGCCTTGGCCCAAGTGGGGTACATTATGGGCTGGAGTAGCGAGGGATGGACTGGGTTTTCATGGCTGGTGTTCAAAGATATTTGGGCCTTTGTTAGGTTGTCGCTGGCTTCGGCTTTGATGCTTTGTTTGGAGACTTGGTACATGATGAGTATTTTCATCCTTACAGGGAATATGGAGAATGCCGTCATTGCCGTTGGGTCCCTCGCTATTTGGTAAGACTTGTGAAATTATCAAAAGTTCAAAACCATAACACGCTACTAGTTAAAGGTAAGAACAATACTATAGGAATAGTGGTGTCCAACCACCCGAGGAATATAACTGTGTTATTAGTTGATTATAAATAATATGCTGATTACAATAAATATATAATAAGTTGTTACTCAACACTGCAGTAATATATCAGTTTATTATTATCAGTTTATTATTACGTGATTCTGATTAATAAATTAATTTTCACACTAATTTAATTTAAAATATAATTATAATTAATAGGTATCATACGTGTCCCGCATTATAACTCAAAATTAAAGAGCGACTTATACGTGTCCCGCATTATAACTCAAAATTAAAGAGCGACAAATAAGTGTGGTTCTTATATATAGTTGCCAACTGAATGAGCAGGGTATAGATGTAAATAAATTAACTTATCGCTCACCTGGGTCATCGTCCCTTTTATTTAATTTAGTTGCAACGTGGAGCCGTTTAAATTTCACTTGAATTTTATTTAAATTATAATTATAATTAATTAATAATAGACTCACGTATTATTTATCATGAATAATTTATTTAATAAATTAGATTTCACTTGAATCTTATTTAAATTATAACTATGATTAATTAATAATAAATTGACACATCTTTATAGTTTTGGACATTATTAATACTCTATAGTATTATTCATTCTTTTGTTTGATTTATCTGATTTCATTTGTTTTCAGCTTGAACCTTAATGGGTGGCAGTCAATGTTGTTCGTCGGAATAAATGCTGCAGTAAGGTAAGAACCAAAGACCTACCTAGACTCGAAATTTTTATTTTTCCTTCTGCATATATGTCTTTCTCATTGACAAAAAAACAGTATCTAGGGGTATAAAATACCTGCCAATCAGACTAACCCGTCTAAATAAGACCAAATATACCTGAGCATTTCCGACTCATCAATTCATACTCAAATTTAATCCAAACCGGCCTCAACATGAAACCCAATTAAAATTGGGGTTTTTACATTAAGGGAGTCTACTAATAACTTCACGATGATTTGGAAAAAATAAAATAAAAACCTCCGATTTTGTTAATCTATTTCATTTATTTTTATCACTAAATCATCCAAATGACCAAAAATAGAAAACTAAAAACCGAAATTGAGAAAGCCGAAGGCATTTTTGTCACAATTTACTAAACTGGAAAAGCCGAAAAACTTCATCGATATCGTTAGTTTTGAAAGTGAATTAATTAGGGAGAATATGACTAAGCTAAGGCTACTCAATGCAATTAATATTAAGCTAGGCTACTCAATGTCACTCTTGGCCTTTATCAAAGATTAGTCCATACTTGTTGTCTTCATAAATATACGAGGGGAAATAGTGGCAGACAAAAGAAAAAGGGCACAGGAGACTTTTACAAGCAATAAGTTATCTTTATTTGTCTTTAACAAAGAATTAAAGGGTTAAACGGGTGCCTAAATTTTATTCTCATGTAAATATTCCTTGAAATAAAGTATGTCCTGAACATTAATTAGATTAATCCAAATAATTAATATAAAAACTCCCTTACATTTGGGTCTTAAATAAACTAGTATGCTATATTACTAAACTCGCTTAATAACGTGTACAACTGTAGGGTCCAGGGACCGGAGCTAGACAAAAAATTTAGTGGAGGCATGACTTAATGAAAAAGGCAAATATATATATAATATAAAGCAAAATTTTCAAACAAGATAATAGCGTAAAAAAATGTATTAAAATGATATAATAATTTTGACGCATTATAATTAATTCTTTTGCATTTTTATATTGGGTAATGATGTTATTATTAATACTAATAGGCGGCAAAATTATTATTTACTTATTTTTTGCAATAAAAATTAATTAGGAATCTACTAAGTTACGAACAAATTCTCAATTGTATTACTCTATTATATTCTCAAATTAGGTGACTTAGAAAATTTTATTTTCTATGTTTTGGAATATCCTAATTTCTATTTAACTTAGTGGCATTTTACTTTCTTTCTTTATATTTATTTTTTATCCCAAATTACATAATCTTTCTATTTTATATCACTTTTGCCACAAAGTGTACTCTAGCTTAAACTAGAGCTCATAGCAAAACGACCAAATTTGGACTCATTTTAAGTAAATATCTCATTTACAAATATTGTAACAAAAATAATTGATATATCAGTAAATATATCAAGTGTAAAATATTATATATCTAATTTAAAAACTATATAATAAATATTAAAAATATGGATACACCAAATGTAAAAGTACATATATTAAGTAATTTAGCTATAAAAAGAGAAAAATAGATATTTATTAAACTAGGTGTGAAAAAGAATAACTACTCTAATTTTTCTTCAAAAAGAGTAGAGTGAGTTAGTGTACTTATATTGGTAGATGGGTCTTGGGTTAGGAGGTAATATTTAGTCCAATAGATAATGTATTTCCACAAACTGTTAGTCTCTAATATTTATTTTTCATTTATATACATATATATTAAAAAAATATTATATATAAGATTTTTTTTCAAAAGTCCAGCGGAGGCAATTGCCTTTACTCGCCCCTAAATAGCTCTGTCCTGATAGGGTCTACATATTATAATATGTTATTATAGGATAAAAAAAAGATAAAGAAAAATTAATTATTGAAAGAAAAAATCACAACCTGTACAATTGAAACCCCAAAACCAAAGTTGAAATTGGAAATCATGAATTCATATTGATAAAGGTTCATTATTTTTCTTGAACAAATTAATTATTAATATATCTAAAAAATAGTATTTGTTTTAGCATGTATGCATTTGATCTAGAGATGCCAAATGCGCGGCCTTGTCCATTTGGCACAAGGGTACGCATGAAAAAATATGTACCGAACACGACACAATATGAGGTGGCTTTGGGCTGTGCCGAGCTTTAATTTTTGGGCACTATGGGCTGGCATGGTACGACACAACCTTAGGGCACGAGTACGACATAAGTACGACACGACCTAAAAAGCACAAAAAATACGACTCAAAGTATTTTAAAAAATATTTATTTTTACTTTAACAATTTTAAAGACTTAAATGAAAAATTCTTTTTTTATCTAATTAAATGACCAATTTTACATATTAAAAAAATTAATATTAATAATTACTATTACTAGTAGAAAAGATCAAGTTCTAAATGAAAATTAATTCAGAATCACAAACTAAAATGGCTAAATCGATATTAAAAATTTTAAAGATTTGTTCTCTTATTAAACATATACTAATTCACATAATTTGAATAAAAAAAATCATTCTTTACTAAATAAAGTTTTGAGAATATACAAATAATAATAGTTTGGGTATATATCAACCTAATTAAGATGTATTCAAATTATTTTGATCGAAAAAATAATATCCCACTCAAGAACTTTGTTATATTATTTACATATGAAAATTTTTTATGTCTTTTTTATTTTTGCTTATAAATAAACTGACTTTTCTCGTTCTTTATTTCAAAAGTAGGTTTGCGTTAGTGATTTTTAGTTGATCTTTTTTTTTTTCTAAATAATTATGGGTATATTATATATTTTTGTTATTGTTTTAAATCAAAATATAAAATTTTAATTAAATAAATTTTAAAAAATTCATAAAATATTGACTATCATAACAATTTAATAGATGGACCGAAGTCAGATGTAAAGATACACTAGTACATTAGACTCGTTATGCTCGACATGATATAAGAGTCTGGTATAAGCACAACACAAGACGAACACGACACACTTGTGAGCTGTGCTGGACTTAGAATTTTGAAATTTAAGCCAGTACGGGTACAACATGATATTTTGTTGGACCATGCTAAGTACAACATGAAGCATGAGTAGGCCTATAAATCAAGGATCATGTCATATTTGACATCTCTAAATTTTGATCCTAAAACAAATGATATTTTGAATTTAGACACTATTTTTATTTACAAAACATCTTTTTCTTCTATTAACTTTTCTTATATATTTCTTACAATCAAACTACTCATCATTAAAATAGTACTTCAACTATTGACTATGACATGTAAATTAAAATTCCGTAACCTTTCATGAATTTTATTCGGGAATTAATTATCCATTCTCGTATTGATCTTTATTACCTTCAGTTCATTCTTCCAAAACTTTTCTATTACCTGCAGTTCATTATTCCAAAACTTTCTTATGGTCATATGTGTATATATACATGTATATATATTATTAAATCTTCTTCATAGGCTAGTGTACGTGTCTCCAATGAGCTTGGAATGGGACGCCCAAAAGCAGCAAAATACTCAGTCTATGTGACAGTGTTTGAGTCTCTCTTAATTGGGATATTATCCATGCTAATTATCTTGATAACCAAAGATAAATTCTCCATTATTTATACCGATGATGAGGAGTTGCAAGGAGCTGTGTCTCACCTAGCTTACCTCCTTGGCATCACTATGCTTCTTAACAGTGTCCAGCCAGTAATATCAGGCATTGGATTGGCAACTATACATATATATATATATATATATATATATATATATATATATATATATATATATATATATACACTATTGGTGGCAATTCGGGTCAGCCCGGCCTGGTACATTTAGGGCCCGGGCCAAGCCCGGCCCTAGGGGTAGGACCGGGCTGGGCCTGGGTATCACGGCCCGGCCCGTTTTTTTTTTTGGGCCCAGATTCGTTTAGGCCATTAAATTAAAAAAAAAAAAAGATAAAAGGCCAGACGAGTTCTGAGCCCTTCGTTTTAACGGTAATATATGACATATATATCCAATGGTAACAAATGTTACCGTTGGATTTATATCATTTTTTTTTTGTTTAAACTATTTTTTTAAATTAAAAAAAAATATTTTCTTACACTATAAATACCCTACACTCTCCACTCTTTTTTCACACTTATAATTTTCAAATACTCTCTTATTTTCTCATTCTTTCTCTCTAAATCTCTAATTATATTCTCAATTTTATTTTTTTCTCTCTTATCTAACTACTATTTACTAATTATTAGTAATTATATTTTATAGTCTCCAAAGTCCAAACAAAGTTAGTAGAAACTAGAATATTTATTACAATATTAAATTTTTAATTTCAATTAATTTGTAGTAGTTTACAATTAAGTTAGTAGAAGTTTATTAGAATATTATATTTTAAATTTCAATTAATTTGTAGTAGTTTACAATTAAGTTAGTAGAAGTTTATTAGAATATTATATTTTAAATTTCAATTTATTTGTAATTTGTTGTTGTTTATAATTAAATTGGTAGAATATATATATTTTTAATTTCGATTTATTTATAGTTGTGTATAATTTTAATATCTATATTTTTAATATAGGATATGGATATGTCAAAAAATATCCCTATTGATTTGGAATTGGATGACGACTAAATTCGCATAGCTGAAGAGGGTGACCAAGTCTTTAAAATACAAACTAATCCAAATGCTAGTAGAAGTTATTTACAATTTCAAGATAGTTGTTCGCCGAGTGTAAGCACGACTTCCAAACGTGCAAGGATAACTTCCAATGTATGGGATCATTTTGATCCAGAATTCAAAGATGAGGCTGATGGTAAGAAGACAAAAATGGCAAGATGTAAATATTGTAAGAAATTATTAACTGCTAAACCATCTAGCGGGACCGCTCATTTGAATAGACATAGTGATGCATGTGTCAAAAAATACAAAAAAGACAAGGAGCCTACTCAATCAACTCTTCAACTCAACAAGGATGGTTCGGTAAGTTCTTGGAACTATAATCCTTTAGTAGCAAGGGAATTTCTAGCACGTTTAATTGCTATAAAAGATTTACTATTAGGTTTTGGTGATTGCAATAGCTATGAAGATCATATTAGAAGATCTTATTATCCAAACTTTAAAAGAGTTTCTAGAAATACCACTAAGAATGATTTGATTAAAGTTTATGAAAATATGCGTAAAGATTTAATATCTGAATTAACTTCATTAAACTTTTGTATTGCATTGACATCTGATATTTGGGGTGCTAATTCTAAACAAGATTATTTAAGTGTAGTTGCACATTATTTAGATTCTAGATGGATAATGCAAAAAATAATAATTGGTTTTCGAGTCGTTGATAATAAACATACTGCTGAAATTATTAGAGATAGAATTTTAAATGTTGTTGAAGAATATGGCATAGCGAATCGCATTATCTCTATCACTTTAGATAATGGTACCGCAAATACAAAGGCTATAAAATTACTTAGTAGTTTGGTAAGTTCATATACTGGAGGATTCTTACTGCATCAACGTTGTGCATGTCACATCATCAACCTTATCGTCAAATCAGGTATGGTTGTTATAAGTGTATATATTGAAAATATTCGATCTGCTATTGCTTATATTCATGCTTCTAATTCACGCATTGCTGAAGTTAAAAGATATTGCATAGCTCAAAGATTAAAACCAAGAAAATTCCAAGTTGACATGCCTGTAAGGTGGAATTCTACTTATTTAATGTTAAAAAATGTATTATCATATAAAATTCCAATTACTATATTTTACAATTCAAAAATAGGTTCATTAGTATTGGAAGATGAAGATTGGTTCATTTGTGAAAAATTTGTACAATTTCTAGACGCTTTTTATGAAGCTACTGTTGCATTATCTGGTATTTATTATCTTACTTCTCCAATTATTTTACGTCATATTTTTTTTATTGCTGAAATGTTTTGTAAGGCAAGATGTGACCCTATATTTGAACCAATTATAACATGTATGCAAGAAGTATTTTTGAAATATTGGTTTCCAATTCCTTTATTATATTCATTTGCTTTTATTTTAGATCCTAGGGGTAAATTAAATAGTGTTTCTAATTTAATTAGCTACATTTCTACATGTTTTGAGATAGACTATACTACTGAATATACAAATGCTCGTGACAAATTTTTTGAAATGTATAGTATATATGAGGCTAAGTTTGGCAGTAATTAATAACAACACACTCCTCCACAAGAAACTGAAGAACAGTCAAAAAATAAGTCTTTTTAGAGCATGGTAGGTTCTCATCCTCAAGGGTGTGGTCGTAGTTTATCATCAACATCATCAAGTTCAAGTCAACTACTACCACCAATAAATCCACAACAATCCTCTGATCTTATTCAATATATTAAGCTAGACTCTGACATCGACCCCAGTGATAAGAACTTCAAAGTTTTGGAATTGTGGCATAAGCGTCAACCAAGATTCCCGGTGCTTTCACAATTAGCCCGTGATGTTTTAACAATTATGGTGTCTACGATTTCTTCAGAGTCTGCTTTTAGTACGACTAAGATGATAGTAGATAAGCGGAGGACTTCGTTAGCTCCTGAAATGGTTGAGGTGTTAACATGTATTAAAGATTGGGAAAAAGCAGCAAAGCGAAATCAAGACACTATTCGTATTTGTAATGAAGATTTGGCCGAAAATTTAAATAACTTGTATATGAATGATGATGATGAGTTATAAACTCATAAAGTCATAATTAATGATATACTAGTTTTTTCAAATAATAATTTGAATTGTAATAAATGATCATCAATAAAATCAAATTTAAATATTTCAAATTTATTTGTTTGATTATTTTTCTTAATATCTTATTTAATTATTATTAATTTTTCAACAGTAGAAAACATATGTAGTTTATGTTGTCAACTTTTTTAAATGAGAATTCAAATAAAAAGTTTAAATTTATCAGATTAAAAAAAATTGTTAAAAAAAATCAAATAATAGAAAAAAAAAACGGGCCAAGTACGGGCCAGCCCGGCCCGGCCAGGTTTTGGCCCGTCAAAAAACCTGGCAGGCCAACGGGACCGGGCCGGCCCGATCACCCCCTAAAGCCCGTGATGGGCGGGCCGGGCCAGCCCGACCTGCCCATTTTGCCACCTCTAATATACACTATCAACTCTGTGAGACATTTCACAAATAGCTCCATCAAACATAGATTAATTCCCACTTATTGTTATCATAGGGGTTGCCATTGGAGGCGGATGGCAAGCATTGGTAGCTTGTATAAACTTGGCTTGCTACTATATTTTTGGGCTCCCTCTTGGTTTTCTACTTAGTCACCTTGCAGGTTTGGGAGTTATGGTGAGTATTCGTAGTTATTGTTATTAAACTTTCACTTTTGTTAAAAAAAATAGAAAAGAAAAAACAAATTAGATCATGAAAATTTCGCATTCCAATTCAAGGTATATATATATATATATATATATATTTGTTCTCACTAGTAGTATTTTCTTTTTTTTTTGAAAGTTCTAATGGACTTAAATTTCAAATTAATGAAGGGACTTTGGGGTGGAATGATATGTGGAACTGCTCTTCAAACTTTGCTTCTTTTACTTGTACTTTACAGGACCAACTGGAACGAGGAGGTAAAAATTCTGAAACTTTATTTCTAATTTAATTACATCAGTATCTAAATTCTCAACACGTTAGATATTTTATATGTGCGGTTGTGCTAACTTTAACAAGGTAATTAAATTTGCAGGTTAGGAAACAGCGCAGCGGATGCGGAAGTGGGGTGGCCAACATATCATGGGTGATTACGAGAAGAATTAATCTCAAAGTTCATGATTCTTTTTTTCACATAATAATATATTATTCCCACATTATTCATCCAAACTAAATGATTAACTTGATTTGATAAAGATCAAGAGATCATGTGCGTGATTTGTAAAAACCGAATTTTTTCAGGGGTAGAATGGTCATTTGACCATCTTTTAAAAAAAAACAAAACAGATTATATCACTCTTTCTCTCATTCTTCCTCTCGTCCCTCTCCCTCCCGATATCACTCTCTCTCTCACCCCCCTCTCGTTCTCTCGGCCGAAGGAGGACTAAGGAGCGCCGCTACCACCTCGCCCATCGTCCGGCCAGGCCTGTCGCCGGTGAGCTCCTCCCGTGTCGTTAGGAAACCATGCCGCCCACCCCTGGTCACCGCCGAGAGCCACGTCCCCGAAAAATGCCATTTTTGGCCGTTTGGAAGTTTTCGTCACCGGCGACGATTCCGGCCGTTTCAAGCCACGTTCTTGGGCTCGTTGGGTACGTGTCATCGCATGGATCGTCAAGGTATACATTTCACTATCCCTTTTTGCCTGGATTGAAAGTTGCTATGTTAGAGTATTTTGAGTTTTGAATTTTAGTTTTTGATCCGACCGTTAGATTTCGTTTTTGTTATCATTTTTGGAATGTACTCGGAAAATGGAGAAGTTTGATATTTATATATATTGTGTTGTTTGGTGATCGTCACGAAAATCGAGATCGGACGGTCAAGATTTTACCTAATTTGCGTGCCACCGGTCCGGTGTGGGCTCGGACCCGAATTGGACAAGTCATATGTCTAACCTAGCTATTTTGGGTGCTAGGAATTCAATGAGGAGGTCTGTTTGTGGAATTGAAGTTCCGGTGAGAAGTTGGTTTTTCGCAAGAGGACGATCGAAGGTGTGGGATTAGTTCCCGACCCTTCGAGTGATCGTCCAACGGTAACTTGAGCATCTAATAGCGTGGTATCACTATTCTAGTAAGGTAGGGATTCGGTTACCTTTCTTTTACGTCGTTTTGAATAAAACTTATTTTTTGCAATATTCGAGAACAAATGTGATTTTAAAACTTTTAAATATTTGTGATGGAATTGAATGATATGATTTATGTATATTGGATTGCTCTGGGACTTTTCTGAGTGCAGGTTATTTTTGGATATGTTAAAATAGGACCGTTATGCTGCCCATTTTTCTACAAAATTTAATGAATTATTTTATTAAAAACCATAGCATCATTTGAACTTAATTTACTGCATGGCTACTTTTACACATCAGTTCAGAGTACACGTATCATAGGATCACACATGAGTCCCAGGTTATCATCATGGGATTTTTACAGTGTGGCGTTGCGGCCCCACTGATGGTGAGAGTCCGTGAACCCGCGCGAGGTATTTCTTCTGATTACCTCCCCATTTGGCAGACGTAGGCAATGCGGTTGCCCCTCCAAGTTTGGTAGGCGACACACGGGTATCCCCTCCGGTTATGGGCTAGGTGTCAGGCAGGCTGTATGGCACACGTAATGCCAACACCCTGGTTTCCATTGATAAGAGGTGGTGAACTCATGGGTATGGGTGGATTTGTGTCATGTGTTTATGGACTGATTAGTTTTGGGATATTATGTTTTCCGTACTTCTATATATATGTAGGTGCATATGGACTCTCAGTTTTGGATATTTTTATGAATATATGCACATATGGTCTTGCAAAGTTATTTTGGATTAAACTAACCATGCAAGGGCTTTCCATCACTAAAAATATTTTAATTGAGGTAACACCTTTCCTACTGAGCTTTCAAGCTCACCCCTTCTCTTTTTCCTCCCCCCCTTTCAGGTGATCACTCCTTTGAGTTATTGTCTTGATGGCTAGGCAAATCACTTGGCTTAGGCTCTAGTCTTATACCTCCTTGGATTGGTACTTTTCTTTGTCTCACTCTTTCTCCATGTTTAACTGTTTAGCTAAGTTCATTAAGTCTACTAAGTGAATGTATGAGAAAGTATTTACTATTATTTGAGGATTTGGTATATATATATATATATATATGGGCACCAATCCAGTAGGTATTTTTTTTTTTTACTTATGCATAAGTATCCACTTGACCAATAAAAAGTTAGCATGCACATTTTTTTATTGTAAAAAATAAGAGAGAGAAAGAGCATTAATGATGCACTTCATTATAGCCATTGGATCATTAT
>JXTB01000151.1:26603-68357 GCA_002914805.1 Parasponia andersonii | reverse complement strand
GATCGAGGGAGGGAGGAGAGAGAAGAGAGAGAGAGGAGAAAAAGATGTGCACGTGGCCCCTCTTTATTGGGCTGTGCAATTTTTCAAAAATTGCACATAAGTCCCCAAAATTTCAAATATCTATCAATCTAGTCCCCCAAAATTTGCAATTTAGTCCATCTGAACAAAACTTCTGCAAATTAGTCCCCACAATATTTTATCCTGAAAATTGGTAAAATGTTCAAATTACCCTCGAAAATTCCGGGTTTTTACACTGGCGCTATCAGGAACGTCATCGGCCACGGTGGGAGGTGGTGCGCCTCCTCTGGCAGGCCACTGCGTGCTGACCGTTTTCTCCTTAGAAGGGTCAGTGTCGCCCCATCGTCGTCACTGTCAAACGAGAGGGTGACCCTGCCTCTCTTTTCCACCCGGCCCTCTTCCTCGTTGGGCGAGCCGACCTCGTGTTGCCACTTCGTAAGGACTGGGGGAGGGGAGGATAGTCTAGATTTTAATCTCGGAGCTCCCTCACTGAGCTCAGTGATCTCTCCATCGAGGCTAACAGTACTCGATTTCGAATCAGAGTCAGGGGTGGACGAGATCACTGCAGCAGACCCCCCAACAGGACTCGGCATTGTCTCTTCCCCGTGCACGATCCGGGTTGCAGACGGTCCCCCGGATGGAGACCCACCTGCGTCGGAGCGGGGGACCGCTGGCTTTTCTCCTCCTGAAAGCACCACGAGGCGCCGACCAGCGGGTGTCTTGGTGTGAGCTTTAGATGCCGCAGCTCCCTCCTTGACGGGTGAGGGGCCAGCTGACGGGCCTGTCTCAGAACTTGTGAAGAACAAATAACGAGATTAGCTCGCAGACACAGTCCGACCCACAAGGATTCAAAGATGTGAAAATGAACTTACCCCTAGCCCTCTCGGGGGCGGCGTTTTCTTCCTTGTGGAGCCTGACGCACTCCTTGGCCACAAGCCTCACGGCCTCCTCGAGCTCGTGGTTGGACGACGCCACCAGATCGTCAGTCCCCACCAACTGGCTTGAAGCTGTAACCTGCCGACTCGCCATGGTGATCCGGTCATTTTTGTCCCGGCGAAATCGATTCAGGGCAGAGGCGTCGAGTCGGCTCCGCAGATGTTTGGTGATGACCTAGGTAATCCAAGGGGAATGGGAGGTATGAAATCATCCTGGGCATCAGGTTCATCATTAGGGGGTTGAGGACTGCCTGAATGTGCCTGCATTCTCCCGGAGAGCCGAAGATTATGATCTCCTCTAGGCCATTGAGCCGCCCTGCCGATAGATGCAGCTCAAACCTGTTTTCTTCTGCTGAGGCTGCACAAGAAAAAATAACATGAGCAATAATATTAGGAGAAGGAGCATACCCAAAGATCACGACCTAACACTTACTCTGCAGGAAGACTGAGGGGACTTAGAAATGCTCTTCGTTCACCAAAGGGGAGCACCATGCCCCTCCAACGGCATATAGAATGGCGTGAGAGTCCTATTGTTTGTCCGACTGCGGCAACCCCCAAAAGATGTGACGCCCTGGTAGTGGCTGGAGGTAGAAGGTGGGGTAGGAGCCCTTCTTGGGGATGAGGATAAGCTTATAAGTATAAAAGACTACCTCCAGGTCAATATGCATGTTATAGATAACTGACAGGGCAGAAAGCCCCATCAGAATCATGATCCTGTTTGCATTCAGCTGCATCGGATGGATTCCTGTCAGAGCAAAGAATTGGTGGATTAGGGGAGGAAGAGGGAATCACAGCCAGTCTAGATGCTTCCTGCCCAGGACAATGGAACCCTCGGGGGTGCAAGGATGAAGGTACCAGTCCGCAGGGCCCTCAACCCGTTGCAACGTCACTCCTCTGGGGAGGCAGAGCCGCCTCCTCAGTGAATCTAGCTCTGAATCCACAACGGGGTGCAATTCCTGGTTTTGACTTGAAGCCATTGTTCCGAAACGCGACTGGAAGAGTGAAAGTCTTTAGAGGAAAAGGAAGCGGAAACCCTAGGATTTGACGAGACTGGAATGATTGAAGATTTTGGTAAAGAGGCAAACGAACACAATTGCGGCTTTTTATAGAAGGGAAGCCGAAGAGTTTTTCCGGAAAAGGGGAGAATGAGGAAGACCGAACAGTCGGAATTTCAAAATTCAAACAGGTTTAGTAATATCGGATGGTATGCCTTTGCATCAGTAAGGGGGGAACCACGTGCATCCCCTGGATTGGAGGAACGGATAAATGATTTCCCCACTTGATAGATACGAATCCGTCAAGTAGGGAAATGGGGGCAGTTGTGGGACCCGTTCCTAAATCATACACCACGTGGACGATTAAGTGGCAGAACAGGTCACAAACGGGGTCCACCATCCAACAGCTGTCTAGAATGATTAGCTAAAGGCCACGCGGGTCGCACGTGATATTAAATCAGTTATTAGGCTTCCCAAGGATAGGGCCAGGCCCATCACAGACCCTGGACAGGTCCGGGCCGGTCTGACCCTTACCTTGACAGTGGGGGGGTCGGAACCCCCAAGGGTCTTCCACCTGAAGACAATGGCCCTTACCTTGACAGTTGAAGGGGTCGGAAGCCCCAAGGGTCCTCCATCTGAATACAATGGAAAGCAACTCACGATTCCAGACCCAGACAGAGCATTTAATGTAATCCTGGGTAGGCGTGCGCAAGGGGCAAGCCATCCTGATAGAACGGCAATTTACTCAAATTTTACCCCTGACAGATTCAAGCCGTAGGAGGCGGCAGAAATCAGGCTACGACAATACAGAAGAGATCACGAAAATCTCAGTCCGTGACTTCTGAAAAAGGTTTCGAGGATAAAGGTACTCAGTCCTGAGATTGAGACCGGCATGGTTCACAATCTCGGGACTATTTATATATGAGCCATGCGTTCCTGAGAGGGGCATGTATACTTACAAAAAAAGAAAGATATACTCATACTGAAATATTTTTCCTTGCTACCTTATATCAAAGATAAACCACTGACTTAAGCATCGGAGAGTCTTTGCAGGTAGCCACTCCCGCCTCTCCGATTCTGCTTGGAGTTCAGTATACTTTGGGACAGCAAGGACATGTGGACAGTTGGAAAATACAGTATCAGCAGTTCGAGACACGTGGACGGCTGGTGAGAAATTTGCTCCAACACAAACGACAAAGCGTATAAGGATGAGATATTAGAGCTGATGATCATGATTGATAAAAAGAAGTGAAATTTTCTCATGATTTTGTTGTCTGGCTTTCGTCAATATTGAAGTTATTTTCGAAACTCACTCATCATATTTAAACCAACACTAATATTTTTTTTCAACTCTCTTTTACATGTTTTCACTTTCTTCGGAAACCACTACTTGACACATCACCACTGCCTCCGCCCCCGCCACACAAAAACAAAGACTATATATTTGCCGGTGAGAAGTTTTGGAGAGTTTAAATCAGTAGTTTAGTTGGAGTGTTGGAAGCGGTAGAGAATCGCAGGTCCATCCGTACTCACCATAATGTGTCGGTACGGAACGAATGTCGTGACTAACATCTTTGTTGGCCATCTCGGCGATGTAGAGCTCTCTGCCATCTTCATTTCTCTTAGAGTCTTTCGCGCATTCTCTTCGGCTTCATGGTAATTAATTATTAAACATATATAATCATCATATGATCGATCGTTCATTCGTACGCACCCAACTAAGAAATTATTTTCATTTTGAATAATCTCTTTTAATTTAGTACTTATTTTCTTAGTACAATGATAAATTAGTACCTATCTTTGTGTTCCATGTCCATGTATCTTATACTTATTTGCCACCAATATATATATATTATATACTAACGATGTGAACTGAGTAGACGATAGTTAATAGAGTGCAGTTGAGTGGCGTGTGTGCTACGGTCCAAATTATATATCAAATTGGGTTTAACCATTCAAGTTTTTTTTTGAAAAACGTGTTCATGTGAAGAATTGAAAACAAAAAGTTTCAATAATAATTCATATTACAACACAAAAGATTAAAATTTCAAACTCTTCTAAGAAAATAGACGAAAAATAAATTACAAACACACAAGAAACAAGATTTATAGATTATCATCGAGAATAATAGGGGCTATCAGCATTAATTGCCTTCATTTGGCCCTGGATTGCATTCTGAGTAGAAGAACTAAAATTTATAAGATATCCACAATTTCTGAAATCCATGTTTGAAAAAGAAAAAAAAAATAACTAAGTTGTCTAGTCAAATCTAATCAGATAAAGAATCTCATACTCAAGTTCTTATAAACAAACTTAAAATCTACACAAATGTAGTATTACAATCAGATTAAAGATCTATACTTATTAGAGAAACTAAAAACTAAAGAAAAATTTTTTTTAAGAAGAGACTAGGGAGAAAAGAATGAAGAAGAGGAGGAGGAAAGGGAGCAAGATGAGAAGGAGAAGGGAGGGAAGAAGATGGGGAGGGGAGAGGCCGGAAAGGAAAAGGGTTTCTCTCGAGTCTCTGCAAGCATCCCCTAAAAAGGAGTTTTTTGACGGAGAAAGATAGAAAAGCTTAATTATTCAAAGTTTGTCATATATTTTTAAAATTCTTTATTTAAGAGAAGTGTTCGAAATTTTTTCAATTGGTTTTTTTATCTCTACTTTTTAAATAACATATCAAGATACGAGTGAGTGGTTAGATACAATTTGGTATAAGAGTTTGGACAAAAGATCTTCATTCATGTGATGCCTTGCACCATAATAAAATAAAGATGTGGGCAGGAATTGAGCAAAAATTTGTTCGAGTAGGGCTGCTAAATACTAAGGCACTTTCTTTAGCTATTTTTTTTCTCCCTATGTTTTAATGAGACTAGCCAATAATTTGGATTAATTGAGTTTTAAAATTAATATAGGCCGGAAACTAGGTATCATTTGTTTATTTTTGTTAACATTAAGGATAGATTGATGGTGTATTTATTTCTTAGTTCATTAGTTTCTAAATATAAAAGAATTGGGGCATACTTAAAAATATAATTAACAAATGGGAATAATAATTTGAATTTTATGTTAAAAGATAGACCGAGAGAGAGAGAGAGTTGGGGTTGGGGCATACGTCTCTGCTTGTGGGTCCCACATCCATAGTCAAATGTGTAGGTCCTCAATCTTTATGTGTGTGTGTGTCATTTCGTGCCTTTAAGCAGTTTTCTAGTATATGAATGTGAAAAACTGTATGAAAATTGACGTTAATATTTATTACTCGTAACAAATACTAAAAGTGATGCTACATAATTGAATACATACATGGACAAAATTATGCAAGTGTGTAGATCGAGCTACTAAATAATGTTTTCATGTAATTCGTAGCTTGGTACGGGGAATGCACTGGAGACACTTTGTGGATAAGCATACGGGGCTCGATAAGTTCACATGCTCGGGGTCTACATGCAACGTTCCTGAATAATCTTATTGGTCACATGCCTTTTCCTCTTGCCACTATTCATTTTCGCCGGACCAAATCTAGGACCTGCTCGGCCACGACAAGCAAATATCCAATCTGGCTGGAAATTCACGATTTGGATTATTCCCCAACTCTTCTCTCTGGCCGTAGATTTTCCAGCCCAGAAGTTCCTTCAGGCCCAATCCAAGTTCAACGTTCTAGCGTGGATTGCGTTCGTGGCATTGATCGTACACATTGGGTTGCTCTGGCTCTTCATTTATGGGCTCCCTTTGGGAATAATGGGCTGCGTTGGACGTCACTAGATGGGCCATTTGCTTGGCCCAAGTTGCGTACATGATGGGTCGGTGCAAAGAGGGCTGGCCTGGAATGGGTTTTCGCCGTTGGCGTTTAGGGAGATATGGGCCTTTGTGAGGCTTTCATTGGCCTCTGCCTTGATGCTTTGCTTGGAGATTTGGAATGGAATTTCGCCGTTGGCATTTTCTGTCATTGTCGTTTTTTACTTTTTCTTGTTCTTTTGTGGTCGTCTTTAGTTTTCTCCTCGTTTTCGTTGTCGTCACTTTCACTTCTGTTGTCGTTTCTTCTTCTATGTCGTTTTTTCATTTTCATTGTCGTTTTAATTTTTTGACCTTCTATTCTGTTGTTTGTCGTTTTTCCTCGGTGTTGTTCTCGTTCTTCTTTTGTTGTCACTATAAGTTTCGTGGTTGTTTTGTTTCTCCTTTTAACGTCGTTTTCTATCTTTACTTATGGTTCTCCTTTTAGTTGTCGTTTTCTTTTTAATTTGCAAGAAGGGGTTTTATTCTTGTTGGAGCGGTTTTTCACCAGCTGTCCACGTGTCTCTGAACTACTGATGTTGTATCCTCCAACTGTCGACGTGTCCTTGTTATCCTAAAGAGTTTTTGACTTCAAGCAGGATCGGAGAGGAATTAGAGGCCACCTGCAAAGACTCTCCGATATTTAAGTCAGTTGTTTATCTTTGATTCAGGGTGGCAAAGATTTTATTTTTCTTTGTATGAGTATATATTTTAAATATTTCTTTTTGTATGCGTACATGCCTCTCTTTTGGGGACGCATGGCTCATATATATAGTCCTAAAATTGTGAACCTTATAGTCCTCAATCCCACAATCGAGTACCTTTTTTCATTAGGATTTACTCCAGAGATCACGGGCCGAGATTACTGTGATTCTCCCTACATCGTCATAGCCTAGTTTCCGCCGTCCTCTATGGCTCGAGTCTGTCAGGGGCGAGATTTGGATAAACCACCGTTTTGTCAGGACGGTTTGTCTCATGCGCACACCTACTCAAGATCGCATTAAATGCTCTGTCTGGGTTTGGAGCCGTGAGCTGCTTCCCATTATACTCTGGTGGAAGACCCTTGGGGCTCCCGACCTCCAGCTGTTGAGGTAAGAATCGGACTAGGCTGAGTCCATTCAGGGTCTGGGATGGGCTCGGCCCTAACCTCGGACAGCCCAAGGGCCTATATGGTACCACGTGCGACTCGCGTGGTCTTTAATTAGTCACTCTGGATACGTGTTGGACGGTGTGCCCCGTTTATGAGCTGTTATGCCACTTAATCGTCCACGTGGTGTATGATTTAGGAATGGGTCCCATAATTGCCCCTATTTCCCTAGTTGATGGATTCGTATCCATCAAGTGGGGAAATCGTTTCTCCGTTCCTCTAATTTGAGGGATACACGTGGCTCTCCAATTGCCGACGCAGAGGCACGCCATCATATAAACAATTTTTTCAAATTTCAAAATTCTGATGGTTCGGTCTTCCTTGCTTTGCCCTTCTCCATGAAAAACTCTTCGGCTCCCCCTCTATAAAAGCCGCATTTATGCTCATTTCTTACTTTACCAAAATCTCAAAGTATTTTAGCCTTCTCAAATCTTAGAGTTTCCGCATCTTCTTTTTCCTAGAACCTTTCGTCTTCTTTGATCACATCTAACACGATGGCCCTGGAACTGAGTCAGAAACTCCGTCTTGTCGCGGATTCCGAATTAGGGTCATTGAGGAGGCAACTCTGCTTCTCCGGTGGAGTCACTTTAGAGAGGGTCGACGGCCCAACGAACTGGTACCTTTACCCCTCTGCTCCAGAAGGCTCCATCATTCTGGGGAGGCGGCATCTGGAGTGGTTGCGGTTTCCTCTCCCTCCTTTGGTCCATCAGTTCTTTAGCCTCACGGGGATTCATTCGATGCAGCTCAATGCTAACGGAATCATGATCTTGATGGGGCTTTCCACCCTGTCAGTCCTCTATAACATACATATAGACCTGGAGGTGGTCTTTTACGCCTATAAGCTCACCCTCATCCCCAAAAAGAGCTCTTACCCCACTTTCTACCTTCAACCGCTCTCGGGACGCCATATTTTCTGGGGCTTGCCGAGGTCGGACAAGTAATGGGACTCCCACTCTAGGCTGTACACCATCAGAGGGATGTGATGCTCTCCTTGGGTGAATGGGGAGTACTTCAAAGTTCCTTCATTTTTTCTACAGAGTAAGTACTAGGTCGTGATTTTTGGGTCTGTGTTTACCTCGTCCGTTATGCTCACGATATTTTTCCTTGTGCAGCCTCTACAGAAGAAAGCAGATTTGAGCCGCAATTGTCGGCGGGGCGGCTCAATGAGCTGGAAGGGATCGTCATCTTTTAGTCCATTGGGGATTGCCGACACATCCAGGCCACCCTGAATACCCAGGTTATGAATATGATGCCTAGGATGATCTCATACCTTCCATTCCCACTGGATATCTGGGTTATCACGAAGCACCTGCGGAGCCAGCTCGACGCTCCGGCTCTGAACCGGTTCCGTCACGACGAGCAGAGTGACATCGCCATGGTGGGTCGCCAGGTTATGGCGTCGAGCCAGCTGGTAGGTCCCTGCAACCTGGTGGCACCGACTAAAGAGGCCATGAGGCTCGTCACTGAGGAGTGCGTCAGGCTCCATAGAGAGGAAAATGCCGCCCCCAAGAGAGTTAAGGGTGAGTTCATTTTCGCATTCTGGAGCTCCGTCGATTGGGTTATAGCTGTGTTCTAACTACGTTGCTTGCTCTTTATAGGTTCTGATACAGGCCATTCAGCAGACCCCTCTCTAGTCAAGGGAAGTGCCGCTGCGCACAAGGCTCGATCCAAGGTACCTGCAGGTCGGCGCCTTATGGTGTCTTCAGAAGATGAGGCTCCTGCGGTCCACTCCCCCGATGCTAGCGAACCTCTGACTCAGGAGATGACGGCCATAAAAGTCGTTTATGGCAAAGGGATGCCTTTGAGCCTTCCTGAGGAATCCGCCGCTCCGACCTCTTCCTCCCCCCACTCTGGTTCGAAGACAAGCGTAGGGTCCGGTGCTACTTGCCCCCGTGGGGAGCTCGCTGAGCTCAGTGGGGGGGCTCTGAGGTTGAAATCTCGGCTGTCCTCCCCTCCTCTGGTCCTAATAAAGCGGCGTCACAAGGTCGACTCATCCAAAGAGAAGGAGGGCCCGGCAAGGAAGAGGGGCAGAACTGCCCCCTCTTCTAACAGTGATGACGATAGGGCCATGCTGACCCTCATGAAGAGGAGAAGGTCCGCGTGCAGTGGTCTGTCAGGGGGAACTGGTCAAGACAAGACCAAAAAATCACAATCAGGCGGGGCTCCAACGGGGGTAGCAACTGGAACTGCCGATGCAGCAGTAGTTACCATGGCGTCCTCTGCTGAGGATGCGCCGACCCCAGCTGTCGCCGAAGGCATGCTTGGCGATGCTCAGCTTTCTTCCGTCCCCACCATCGTTGCTTCGAGAGGAGAGGGTGTCCTCGCAGTTGGCGGAGTGGAGTCGCGTTCCTCAGACGCGGACAACACCCAAGGAGAGGGTCCCGCTGCAGAGCCCGAGCTGGAGGCGCTCTCCTTGGAGAACGTTGAGTTCGTCGCCAGCCGTAACATTGTGCAGGTTTAGCTCGTCTGGCCGCCACCTCCATTTTTTGGCATCCTAGCTGAACACTGACTTCCCTTTCTTGTATCTTGCAGCTAGCCGCCGTCCAGTCCTTCTATTCTTCTTGTGTCAGAGAGCTGACCGGGGAGTTAAACTCCTGCTCTGCGCTGGCCGAGCGGAGCGAGGCCGCCCTTGCCAAGTTGAGGGCTGACTTCGACTTGTATCGGAGCCTGGATGAGGCTAGGGTCGGTAGCACAGTGGCTCATGCCCTAAGTGTCGAGAGGGTCAGGCGCGAGGAGCTGGCTACAAAGTTGGCTGAGGCGGAGGCCGGCAGGCTCGCTCAATCTGAGGCCGCTAGGTTGGCCTAAGACGAGCTCAGGGTCAAGGAACAGGACCTGTAGAATGCAGGGGTGGAGATGGGGCTGGCCTTCATTGCTCGCGATAGGGCCGTCGATGATGCCAAAGAGGCAAGGAAGGCCGAAACGAAAGCGAAACTGGAGGCCCATTCCCTTCAGCGCAGACTCGGCCGGTCCAATAAGGTAAACCGACATCTTTGCTTGGATCACAAAAATTTGATGGGGGCTTATGCAGAGCTGTCTCGCAAGCACGGCGAAGATCTCGCCGACATTAACACTCTTTTGGTCGACTTGTCACAGTAACAAGCGGAGCTGAGGCTGGCGGCGCTGAGGGACAAACTGGCAGATGCAGAGAAGCTAAAGACGAGGTACCAGAGGCAGGTGGATATCCTTTCTGTGGAGAGCTACAGGTCTGGCTGGGAAAATAGGGAGTTTGAAGGCCACGCAGAGGTGGTAACGCCAGACCAGTTCGATGAGTAGAAAGGCATCGAGAGGGATCATTATTCCATCAAGCATTACATGCAGCAGCTAGGGGATGAGATCAACATCTTGTACCCTACTAATGTTCTAAAGATGCTCAACGAAGAAAAAGACGGGCCCTCTGCATTCGCCTCTGTTGCTAAGGAGATCGTCCTCGCTTCCGGTCTGCTAGAGCAAACCTCGGAGGTTCCTTGCGGTTAGCCTGATCTTAGGGCCTCAACTAGTGATGGGTCTGGCGCGGTCGTTTTGTCTAGTGATGATTTCGACCCTAGCATGCCGCCCTCTGCCGGAGCTGGACCACGTGCCGAAACCGGCCGCGCTCCCCTGGCCGGAGGTAATTAGGGCCTCTTGCTCTGTATATTTGTAAAGTAGACGCTCGTTGTAACCATTTGTTTAAATAATAGAAAACGTGTTGTATTTCCAAGTTTATTCCGTTCTCTTACTCCTTTTGTTGACCACGTTTAGTGTTTGGGTCAGATATCGTATATGATGTCATTTCCTTGTCAGCAGCGTGGTCAGTGTTTGGGTTTGACTCAGTCGTATTTAGTTTTGAGTTCTTAGTGAATTCTCCTCGTACTTTGATCGACGAGATTAACTTTGGAGACCGGGATGTGAGTTTCGGCCTATTTAGTTTTGAGGATGTATAACCTCTATTATGACTTATCTTGGCAGAATTCAACCCACGCGTATGGCTGGACTTCTCTGACCCTAAATGGGAACGCGCCAGGTACCAGCTCTAGGGGTTGGTCGACCACTATTTGGACCCATCGCTGCAGAGGAGAAGCCTGGACTCAGCTCTCATCGGGAGCGAACAGGGCGCTACCGCTCTGATGTGTCCCTGTGAGTCTGTCCAAGACCTACCTCTTATAAGTAGAGCTTCCGGATGTGCGTCCCTATCGACCATGTGCTTTGTACTTTTAGAAAATAATAAAAAGAGTTTGATTTTAACTTCTGTCTTCATGCCGAGTCTTGTACTAGACTGCTTCCAACAGGTAGGCTCTAACTCCGTTCATTCTCAATTTATGCGTAATTAAACTGCACTCTCGGTAGGGTCTGCTTTCAAAGGGTAAACCCTGACCCCGCTTTCCTTTGTCTCGCGCGTGGCTAAAATGCTCTCTAGGGAGGGTCTACTTTCAACGGGTAGACCCTGTCCCCATTTTCCTTCGTCTCGCACGCGACAAAAACGTTCTCTGGGGAGGCTCTACTTTCAACGGGTAGACCTTGTCCCCGCTTTCATTCGTCTCGCACGTGACTAAAACGTTCTCTGGGGAGGGTTTGCTTCCAATGGGTAGACCCTGTCCCTGCTTTCATTTAGCCTGTATAGCTAAGGCGCTCCTTAGGGAGGGTCTACTTCCAACAGGTGGACCTTGTCCCTGTTTTCCTTTAGCTTTTCGTATAGCTAAGATGCTCCTTAGGGAGGGTAGGTCGCGAACTTTCGCCACGCGACTCTTTCTTCTTCGTATGTTTTCTTGGGCCATCGTCAATCCTTTTATTGCACGATGTGATTCCCATAGTACGATCGTTTTCGAGGTCTACTGGCAAGTTTTTGGTTGCGTAGCTTTTCCCTCTTCGTATGTTTTCTCGGGCTATCGGCTAGCATTTTAGTGCACGATGTAATTCCCACAGTACGATCGTTTTTGGGGTATACTGGTAAGTTTTTAGTTGCGCAGCTCTTTCCTCTTTGTACATTTTCTTGGGTCGTCAGCAAGCGACGTGATCCCCACAGTACGATTGTTTTTGAGGTCTGCTGATAAGTTTTTGGTTGCGTAGCTATTTCCTCTTCGTATGTTTTCTTGGGTCGTCAGCAAGTGACGTGATCCCCATAGTACGATCGTTTTTGAGGTCTGCTGGCAAGTTTTTGGTTGCGCAACTCTTTTTTCTTCGTATGTTTTCTTGGGTCGTCAGCAAGTGACGTGATCCCCACAGTACGATCATTTTTGAGGTCTGCTGGCAAGTTTTTGGTTGCGCAGCTCTTTCCTCTTCGTACATTTTCTTGGGTTGTCGGCAAGCGACGTGATCCCCGCGGTACGATTCTTGATTACGTGAATAGTGCGTGGGGTCTACCATTGTGGGCAGACCCCTTTTCCATAGCAATCCAAAAGATAAATCCGTGTGGCAGAAAACTTGACTTTTTTTGAAATTAAGCTTTTTAATAAAATAAGCATTTACACGGGTCTTACAATATTTACAATCGTCTCACATGTGATACTTTTTCAAGTGCTGAGCGTTCCACGTGTTCGGTAGGCTCTTCCCGGTCTTGAGTTCTTTCAGGACATACGTGCCATTGTCAAGTGCTTTGATCACCTCATAAGGTCCAACCCAATTGGAGTCTAGCTTCGAGTAATTCCCTGTTCTGACCTTCAAGACCCAATCCCCGATGTTAAATCGACAAGCACTAACCTTCTTTGCGTAGTAGGACCTGGCCTACTGGTGGTATGAGGCCAGGTGGACCAGGGCCATGTTTCTTGTTTCTTCCAGGAGGTCTGTGTTGTGGCTTAGCTGCTGCTCGTTCAGTGGGGTATCCTTTTCCATTTCGGAGCGAAGGGTCAGGAGGCCAATCTCGGTCGGGATCACAGCTTCCAACCCGTAGACCATGGCGAATGGTGTTCTTCCCGTCAACCTCCGCTCCGTGGTTCGATGGGCCTATGCAATGGTCGGTAGCTCTTTTAACCACTTGCCTTTAGACTCCTGCAAGTTCTTTTTGATGTTGCTAAAAATGGCCTTGTTCGTAGCCTCTGCTTGGCCGTTTCCCTGAGGGTAGTTCACAGGATGTCGGCAAGCGACGTGATCCCCACAGTACGATAGTTTTTGAGGTATGCTGACAAGTTTTTGGTTGCACAGCTCTTTCCTCTTCGTACATTTTCTTGGGTCGTCGGCAAGCGACGTGATCCCCATAGTACGTTCGTTTTTGAGGTCTGCTGGCAAGTTTTTGGTTGTGCAGCTCTTTCCTCTTCGAATGTTTTCTTAGGTCGTTGGCAAGCGACGTGATCCCTGTAGTACGATCATTTTTGAGTTCTGCTGGCAAGTTTTTGGTTGCGCAGCTCTTTCCTCTTCGTACATTTTCTTGGATTGTCGGCAAGCGACGTGATCCCCACAGTATGATTCTTGATTATGTGAATAGTGCGTGGGGTCTACCACTGTGGGCAGACCCCTTTTCCATAACAATCCAAAAGATAAATCCGTGTGGCAGAAAACTTGACTTGTTTTGGAATTAAGCTTTTTAATAAAATAAGCATTTACACGGGTCTTACAATATTTACAAGTGTCTCACACGTGATACTTTTTCAAGTACTGAGCGTTCCACGTATTCGGTAGGCTCTTCCTGGTCTTAAGTTCTTTCAGGACATACGCGCCATTGTCAAGTACTTTGATCACCTCATAGGGTCCAACCTAATTGGAGTCTAGCTTTGAGGAATTCCCTGTTCTGACCTTCAAGACCCAATCCTCGACGTTAAATCGACGAGCACTAACCTTCTTTGCATAGTAGGACCTAGCCTGCTGGTGGTATGAGGCCAGGTGGACCAGGGTCATGTTTCTTGTTTCTTCCAGAAGGTCTATGTTGTGGCTTAGCTGTTGCTCGTTCAGTGGGGTATCCTTTACCACTTCGGAGCAAAGGGTCGGGAGGCCAATCTCGGTCGGGATCATAGCCTCCGACCCGTAGACCATGGCGAATGGTTTTCTTTCCGTCAACCTCCGCTTCGTGGTTCGATAGGCCTATACAATGGCCGGTAGCTCTTCTAACCACTTGTCTTTATCCTCCTGCAAGTTCTTTTTGATGTTGCTAAAAATGGCCTTGTTTCTAGCCTCTACTTAGCCGTTTCCCTGAGGGTAGTTCACGGATAAGAAACTGAGCCTTATGTCATATAGCTCACACAGTTCCTTGAGCTTAGCATTCTGGAACTGTGTGCCATGATCAGCATGTATCTCTTTCAGAATCCCTATCGACAGATTATATTTTTCCAAATGAAGTTAATCGTGTCTGCCTTACTAACGGTCGCGTAGGCTTTAGCTTCTACCTATTTGGTGAAATAATCTGTGGCCAGTAAGATGTGCCTTCTTCTCCTTGGACTTCTAGGGAGCTCTCCGACAATGTCCAGGCCCTATTTCACAAACGGCCAAGGAGTTATGTTTGAATGGAGTTCCTCCGCGGGTTGGCATTTCATGGGGGCAAACCTCTGGCACTTATCGCATTTCTGGACAAATCGGACCGCCTCGGTCATCATGTATGGTAGGAAGTATCAAACCGTCAGAGCCTTCTGGGCGAGGCTACGTCCGCCAGAGTGGTTGCCGTATACTCCTTCATGGATTTCCTCCATCAGTTTTTGCGCTTCGATGGGACCTACATACCGCAGCATCGGTCCCATTGTCGATCTCCTGTACAGTTTCTCCCCCACCATCGAGTATCTGGCAGCCTTCAGTCTAATCAACCTCGCTTCTCGAGGGTCTGCAGGCAGATTTTCCAATGCTAAATACTGGGTGATGGGTTTCATCCACCCCTCGTCTGCAGAGCCGGTTGCAAATACATGGCGTGCGGGATCTCTGAAGGGTCCCTCATGCTCTCGCCCTCTAGGAGAATCTCTGCATGTCTGGTCGTTCCCCCGATCGACGCGCTCTTAGCTAGCTCATCAGCCTTCTGGTTCATCTCCCTGGGAATCTGTTCGATATTGAAACCGCTAAAGTGGGCTTTCGTCCCCATTATCTTAGAGAAGTACCTGTGTAGTGTTGACTCTTTTACTTTGAAGTCTTCTATGACCTGACCTGCGATCAACTGCGAGTCGGTCTTTACTATGATGCTCTCCACTCCGAAGTGCAGAACCAGTTCAAGGCCTTGTAGCAGTGCCTCGTACTCTTTCTCGTTGTTCGTTGCCTGGAAACTGAGCCTCAAAGCTATCTCTACTCTGAGCTCTGTTGGGGTCTGTAGGACTATCCTGATACCTAACCCCGAGGCATTCGTGGATCCATCGGTATAGAGGGTCCAGGCTGAAGAGGGGCGAGGCTGAGACGTCTAGAATGGGTCGTGCAGCTCACCGAAGGCGCCATGACTTGCCCTTTCTTCGCCACTCGAGGCCGATACTCGATGTTGTATATTCCCAGTTCGATGGTCCACTTGGTCAGTCATCCCGATAGGTCTGGCTTGGCCAAGATTTGCCGGATGGGGAAATCCATATACACGGTAACTGAGTGTGCCTCAAAGTATTGCCTGAGTCTCGTCTTAGCATTGACCAGAGCGAGGACCAGTTTCTCTGCCATACTATATCGCGTTTCGGCATCCAGGAGCATGCGGCTTGTACAAAACACCGGCTTTTGCTTGCTGTCTTCCTCGACGAATAGTACGGCACTGATCGCTTTTTCGGATACTGCTAAATAAGTTAATAGGCATTCCCCCTCTGCTGGGAAAGCTAGGATAGGCGGATGACTTAAGTATAGCTTGAGATCTGTCAGTGTCTTGTCCTGCTCCTCCCCCCAGGCAACAGTGGAGGTTCTTTTTCGGCACTGGAAGAAAGGCTTGCATCGGTCAGACATCTTAGAGACGAACCGGCTGAGAGCGGCTATCTTCCCGGCTAGGTGCTGGACCTCCCGAAGAGTCGAGGGTCTCTGCACGTCTGCGATTGAGGACAACTGGGTCGGGTTGGCCTCAATACCCCTTCTGCTCATGATGTGCCCCAGGAACTGGCCGGAGGAGACCCCGAATGCGCATTTCTTGGGGTTTAGATGCTTCTGATATTGCCTCAGAATCTGGAAGCATTCGTCTAGATATTTCAGATGGTCTGACGCTTCTCTGCTCTTTACGACCATGTCGTCGATGTAGACTTCCATAGTCTTTTCTAGCAGCCCAGTGAACATCTTGTTCATGAGCCTCTGGTAGATTGCCCCTGCATTCTTCAGACCAAATGGCATACGTCTGTAACAATACAGACCTCGCTCCGTAATAAATGCCATGTGGATCTGGTCTTCCTCGTACATGGGAATCTGGTTGTATCAAGAGTAGGCATCCAGGAAGCTCATCCTATCGAATCCCGCCGTTGCATCTACTATTTGGTCGATCCTTGGCAGGGGGAAGCTATCCTTTGGGCAGGCCTTGTTCAGGTTGGTGAAGTCTATGCAAGTGCGATCGTCGCTGTTTTTCTTCTTCACCACCACCAGGTTGGAGACCCAACATGGGTATTCACATTCTATGATCAGGCCGTTCTCCAATAGCATCTCTACCTCTTTATTGATCGCCCTATTTTTTTCTGGCGTGAACCTTCGGGGTCTCTGCCTGACCGAAGGAAAATTGGGGTCTATGTTCAGCCAGTGGCAGGCGTGCGTGGGGTCTATCCTGGGCATGTCATCGTGGAACCATGCGAAGACGTTTTCGTTTTGCCTCAGGAACTTCAACATCTCGTTCTTTTCCTCTTCGGGGAAAAGGGCCCCGATTAAGACTACCTTCGCCGGTTCTACTTCTTTCAAAGGGACTGCCACCAGCTCCTCAATCGTGAATTTTGGTCTATTGGACTCCTCTTCGATCCGTTTCATGTATACTGGCAGGCAGTTCTTTAATTGCTACCTGTCCCTAGCCGAGGCGCTCGCACTCCCATCGGCTCCCTTCAGGGCTATTGAAAAACATTTTCTGGTGGAGGCCTGGTCTCCCTTGATGTTTATCATATAGGTACCATCCCTTGATAGACATCTTAAAACCTGATGGAGGGTGGAGGCGACACCCTGCATGGCGTCGATCCATCCTCTCCCGATGATGACGTTGAAGGAGGACTGGTAGTCGATGACAACGAAGTCCACGTCCAAGCATCTCTCTGCAGCACATACCTTCAGGGTCACGATGCCCAAAGGGCTAACCTTGGTACTGTCGAAAGCGAACAGCGGCTGACAGGTCGGCCTGAGTGCGTTTTGATTCAGGCCCATGCTCTCAAACGTGCTGAGGAATAGGATATCAATGCTGCTCCCATCGTCGAACAGGACCCTTCCGACCAATGCGGAGTCGATCTACAGCTTAATCACCAAAGAGTCGTCGTGAGGCAGGCGCACCGTGGTCAAATCTTGCTGGGTGAAGGCGATGGGGGCGGCAGAGGCGCAGCTTTCTCCCACCATCAAATGGTTGACAGAATGACCCATCCCCCTTAGGCACTTCACCCTTTCTTGGGTCTTTTTGAGGCATTTTTCCTTCTCCTCCTGACCTTGGGCCGGCTCTGGTCTACCCACGATAGTCGGCATTATACTCAAGGCCTGCTCTCCTAATCCGAAGGCCTGGGTCTGCTTGCCTTTTTCGGGCCTGGTGGCATCTTCCTGTGGCTGGGTTCCACTGGCCTTCATGTACTATTTCAACTTACCGGCATGGATCGCCATCATAATCTGGGCATAAAGGTTGCGGTAGTTGATGGTGTCGTGCCCATGATCCCCGTGGAATTGGCAGTACCTGTTCTTATTTTTCATGTGCTCAGGAATGCCGGACTTAGGCGGGTCTTTGAAAATACTCCTATCCCTGTTTTGGAGGTAGATCATGTCGATCAGCATGTTGAGCTCATATTTCGGTAGTGGATCACGAGACGCCTTCCTCCTCTTGTGCCTTCTTGATCGCGTTAGGTGGGGGCTTCCTATTTCGGAGTCAGGCCCTGGTCCGGCACGGGTCTCTTTAACCCTTGCGGGGCTGGGGTTTGCGCCGGCACTGTTGTTATCGTGGCGGAGGCCTTAGGTGCTTTCTGGCAGCTTTCCAGCACCCTGAATATCCCTTCCGACTTTGCCTGGATGTCTGCCATATCGTACAAAAGGTTCAGAAGTAGATGGTCCGATAGCATCGATCCCAGCTGCAGTCCCTTGACAAACGAGCCTGCGGCTTGGACTGAGTCGGCATTGTGCACTAGGGACATCAGCTCAAGGAAGCACGACAGGTATTCTCTGGAAGTCTTGTTCGTGGTTTGTTCCAACCAGTCAAGATCTCGCATGGATTTCTATTGCCTCCGGGCTCCTGCATATTGCTTCAAGAAAAGTTTGCAGAAATCTTCGAACCCGTTTATGGATTTCTCTGGGAGCTGTCTGAACGATAATAGGGCCGGTCCTGCCAGATTTATGGAGAAGACTTTGCAGGTCACAGCCTTGTCTCTGGTTTCCAAGGCCATCTTCTGCTGAAAATGGTATATGAGATCGAGGGGGTCAGACTTCCCATCGAACGGCCTGAAGGTCGGGGTTGTGAAGTCTCTCAGCTTGGGCTCCATCTGGATCCAGTCGGCGAAGGCCGTCCGGTTGATCTCTCGCACAGTTTGCTCTGTCAGATCATCAGGGGTCTAGCTGTGGTGGGCCCCGAGCCTTTTACTCAGCTCCGCCATCATTTCTTGCTTCCAGTTGGGAAGCATACCTTCCGGGCATTCTTGGTGTCTTCTGTCCACTGTCGCTCCGGCTCGGGATGGCCTCGTCTGGCTTTGTCGCTCCCCCTGCATCTGCGATCTGGATGGGGCGGGAACTTCCCTCAGCGGTTGGCCCCCAGACTCTTGTTGGACATCTTCGTCAAAATCTTCCCTTTGTTCACTCCTTGCTTTGCTTGCCAGCAGCCCTTCGAGGCGGGCGTTATCTTTGTGCACTTCTACGACTTCTTCTCTTAAACCCAGGATGGCCTCGTGGGCAATCTCTGCCTTCTGGTTTGCTTTTGCCAAGGTGGTGAGCATCTGGTCTAGCTTTTGCTCCAGACCCAGTTGTGCTTCCTGGGAGTTCCCTTCGGCGTGAGGACGTGTGCTTCTGATTATCATTCTCAAAGGTGCCATCCTACGTCGTATGGCCTTTTGCTCGGGGAGAGCGCGATCGTGAAACTCCTACTCTTTTTCTCACGCTCAACGGTTTCCCACAGACGGCACCAAACTGTTGGAGCGGTTTTTCACTAGCTGTCCAACGTGTCTCTGAACTGCTGATGTTGTATCCTCCAGCTGTCCACGTGTTCTTGCTATCCTAAAGAGCTTTTGACTTCAGGCAGGATCGGAGAGGAGGGGGAGGCCACCTGCAAAGACTCTCTGATGCTTAAGTCAGTTGTTTATCTTTGATTCAGGGTAGCAAAGATTTTGTTTTTCTTTATATGAGTATATCTTTTAAATATTTCTTTTTGTATGCGTACATGCCTCTCTTTTGAGGACGCATGACTCATATATATAGTCCTAAAATTGTGAATCTCATGGTTCTCAATCCCAGGACCGAGTACCTTTTTTCATCAGGACTTACTCCAGAGATCACGGGCTGAGATTACCGTAATTCTCCCTGCATCGTCGTAGCCTAGTTTCTGCCGTCCCCTATGGCTCGAGTCTGTCAGGGGCGAGATTTGAACAAACCGCCATTCTGTCAGGACGGTTTGTCCCATGCACACACATACTCAAGATTGCATTAAATGCTCTGTCTAGGTCTGGAGCCGTGAGCTACTTCCCATTATACTCTGGTGGAAGACCCTTGGGGCTCTCGACCCCCATCTGTCGAGGTAAGAATCGGACTGGACTGAGTCCATCCAGGGTTTGGGATGGGCTCGACCCTAGCCTCGGACAGCCCAAGGGCCTATGTGGTACCACGTGCAACTCGCGTGGCCTTTAATTAGTCACTCTGGATACGTGTCGGACGGTATGCCCTTTTTTTGATCTATTATGCTATTTAATCATCCACGTGGTGTATGATTTAGGAACTGGTCTCACAATTCTTCACTATGGCAAACCAAATTTCATGTCTTCAGCCTTTCAAAAAAAAAAAAAATAAAGTCTTCAGCGTACGTGTCTGTCTCCAATGAGCTTGGTATGAGAAGGCCAAGAGCAGCCAAATTCTCAGTCTAAGTGACAGTCTTCGAGTCTCTCCTGATTGGGATTATATTCATGATCATAGTCTTGGTATTTAGAGACAAACTTACCCTCATTTACATAAACGACGCCGCTTATCTCCTTGGTCTCACTAGCTATGCTTCTCAACTGCGTTCGGCAAGTAATTTCAGGTATCCACTGTCCATTATTTAAATCGATCCATCGTTCACTCGTTGTGGCCTTTTTACAAATAGCTTCGGTTCTAGTACGACATTGCACTTTTTTCCTCTGCAGGAGTAGTCGCCATTGGAGGTGGAGGGCAAGCAATAGTAGCTTATCTTAAACTTGGGTTGTTACTACATTTTTGGTATTCCTCTTGGATACGTACTGAGTCACTTTGTAGGTTTCGGAGTTGAGGTAAGTCACTGACTTATACTTAGCTATCTTTTCTCTTATTTAATTACTCGATAATTCTCATAGATCAATTATGAATATACGATGGGACTTTGGGGAGGCATGATATGCGGAATTGCTCTCCAAACCTTAATTCTCTCTATTATACTTTACAGAACCAACCGGAACATTGAGGGGTGACTAAACCTAAAGCCTTATTAATGAAAAATCTTTCGAGAGTAATTCTCAAAAGAAAGAAAAGATTCTTCTCTCTCTTTAAAGCATCTCTCTCTCTCTCTCTCTGTGTATGCATTTTCCCATAAATTCATCCCCACAGAATTGCTATGGTCTCAAATCTTTTGTCTCAATTTTTTTTTTCTTCCAGAAATCTATGACTTCTCAAATATAGAGCAACCACCGTCGTTGCAAAGAAAACTGAACGGAAAATATAAAAAATATATATATATATATATATATTAATTTTCAATTGTTTAAAGAAAAAAAAAAGCGAATAACACCAAAATACCTTGAAGTATGGTTTCGTTTTGCAAAAAAAAAATAAATTATCTCATCTTTGAGTTTTTTAAAATAATATTTTGACATTTAAAATTATTATAAAATTATACCCCATGTCTAACATAGTGAATTTAATAATGGAAAGACCAAAAATACCCTTATTAACTAATTAAAAAAAAGAAAAGAACATGTTTGACTAATATCCTGATTATATCTTTTAATTAAATGATTAACATGTTCCAAAGTAATACATTTGTTAATATTCCCATTAACTATTTTTGAATTTATTTATTTAAAAAAAAAAAGCTTAAAAAAATTAAAAATGAAATGAAAACAAATCTCTCTATTCTCTCTCGTCTGCCATTCTCACCACTAGAGATCCTTAGAGCAAACCAGAATTGATTCTCATTCGATTTGAGCAAGCTCTTCATTCTTCAATCCTAGGCTCATACCATGGATGGTTGTTTCCATGAAAAGCCACAAAACTCATCATCAGAACCATGAACGAGTAAAGATGATGAATCCTAGTTAACCTATAGAAAACAATTAGGACAATTGTCCTTGAAAATCTCCTCCAATATGAGGCCGTGGCGATGGCGATGGCGATGGCTATGATGGTGTTGTTTGAGTTGTTGGTTGACCAAGGTGTCCAAATTAGTGGCTAAAGATCATCCATGGCTTGACCTTTGTTTCGTTAAGAGAAGTGTCGGCGGAGGAAGGGCTGATAGCGGTTTTTTTTTTTTTTTTTAATTTGAATTTTATTTTTCCCATCTAAATTTTATGAATATTAAAAAAAATTATTAAAAATGAATATTGAAAATATATGCGACTGTTTAGAACATGTTTATCATTTAAATTATCTTCTCACTATTCAAACCGCTTCATAAGGTATATATTTGAAGGAATTTGAAATCTTAGGGTGTTAAGATACAAATCTCAAAGGTCAGG
Organism: Parasponia andersonii; assembly: GCA_002914805.1. Taxonomy (NCBI): domain Eukaryota; kingdom Viridiplantae; phylum Streptophyta; class Magnoliopsida; order Rosales; family Cannabaceae; genus Trema; species Trema andersonii. The sequence continues at coordinate 46,606 of JXTB01000151.1, read as the reverse complement.
TTATTTTTTGCAAAAAATCTAAACTTCAGGTATTTTTGTGTCATTAACTCAACAAACAAAGAAAAAAAACTTGAAGAGGTTTTGGTCAATTCGATCGTTGAAAACAAAAGGGCTGAATGGAAAAATTGAAAGGAAGAGAAAGATGCTCTTAGAGACTCGAAGCTGATTTTTTTTTTTTCCCCTTTCTTCTTCGACCTCTGAATCTTTTTTCTTTGAAATTAATCTGCCTAATTCTCGAGTAGACCTTTAATGTTATAACATGGAGAACGGACCTATGATATGGAGAAAAAACAATTTTCAATGTACATCATGGCAAATACCTTAAATTCTTATCAGATTCTTTCCAAAATAAAAGGGCAGAAAAGGAACCTTAAAGAAAGAAGACTATCTTATGGAGCAAGTATACATAAGAAAGTAATTGAGATTTTTATCTTTCATTTTTTCGTTTTTTTTTTTCCAATAACAATGGTGACTATTGATTTTATAAGATTTTTATTTTAGCTCCTTTGCAAAATATCCTTTGCACAAAGTGGTTTTAAGGAAGTACACTCATTTTCACAATTTTTGTGCAGTTACAACTTTTAAGTGAATATTGATTGTGAAGACTAATATACCCTTGATAGTATGTTAGTAGTTGGCACTAAGTTATTAAGGAGTATATTTTTTTTTTTCCTCTTTTCTCATCCATCCTCTTTTCTCATCCACTTCTTCGCCTTTTACCTTTTCTTCTTCATTATAATTGTCTCATTTCAGTCAAAAACATGGAAACACTAGTGAAAATAAGCGAATTTTTTGTCAATTAACAGTCAAGAACCTTATCCTCTTTGTCATTAGACTTTCCTCTTTGATTATTTTCCCCTTTTAAGATTTAAGCTTCTAATGAAGTAAGTAGAAATTATATTTGTAAAAAGTATTTCTTTATCGGTGTAAGTTTGATTAATAGATTAGAAGTTATTTTTAAGTAGAACTTAAAATTATAATAGAAAAAAGAAAGTTTCTAGTCATGTTTTGAGTATAAAAAGCAGTAAACTAGAAAATGGAGTGTAAAACAGTGATATCTGCTTTGAAGAAGAAACCCAGATTGGGATAGATAGGTATGTCTAGTTTTTAGACAGTTTTTCTAGAACTCAATGAAACACAGATCGAGATAGACAGGTTTGTCTAGTTTCTAGACAACTTGTCTAGAACTTGACGAATTGTACATTATTGATTATGCTTGTCTCAACAATTACATATCTAAGCTCTCGACGCTATATAGACAATTTTAGACACGCCTATCAAGCTAAAGACCAATAGTTGTCATCCATGTGCTAAGCACTTCTCAACTATGCTAGATACACTGTCTATCATTCTCAACAGTGGAATCGAGTGACTAAACATTATGTCTAGAAAGGTTGATATTTTTGTCTAAACATTAGACATTGTTATCTAGAAACTAAAGAAATATGTCTAGTTACTCGAAACATATGTTTATCTATTAAAAACACATGCCTAGCAACTAAGAACACATATCTGACCATTAGAAATATAGGTCTAACCATTAATACATGAGAAACCTAACTAAATTTAGTATTTTATATTTGCTAATATATACCTTCCATTCTTTTATACTTTATTTATTATTTAGATATGTTATTAACACTTATAATAATATTATATAATAGCAGTGGAAAAAGAACGAAAGTCCTTAGAATTGGAATGGAAAGAGACAATAATCAAGATACATTGTGGTTGAACTAAATATAACTTTCAACTAGATAAAAGTCCTTAGAATTGGAATGGAAATAGACAATAATCAAGATACATTGTGGTTGAACTAAATATAACTTTCAACTAGATAATAGATGAGATATATGAAAGTAAAGAAATTGACAAGAATACCTTTGACATAGATATTGTTCCAATAGCTATAAAAAATGATAGAGACAATATAGCCTTTATTTGTTAGTAGAAGAAAGACAATATCCCACTATGTGTGATATTAGTAAGAAAGTCAAGAAATGTAGCTTGTAACGTAGCATTTGTTTATGGGTTTGATAATATAGCAAATCTAAGGAAAGATAATAATGATATATAAGACTCCACCAAAAATGAAAAGAAAGTGCTTAAATTGTGGAATTTATAGATACAACAAAACTTTATATAAAAATTTCATGATGTACTCAACAAATGGCCTTATTGTATCCTAAGTATTATCATTATCTTTCTTATCTTTATAATTATGGTTTACTATTATTTATTTGAAATTGTGTTTAATTTGGTTTATGTCAAATTTTATTTCTTTATAGTTAGTATATAGTCGATAGATAATTTATCTAGAAAATATAATATTGTCTAACAGATAGATAACCTATTTGAAAAGCTAGACAAAAGTGTCTATCGGATAGACAGTTTGTCTGGAAAGTTCGACAATAGTATCTCATAGATAAACAATGTGTATAGAAAGATAGACAATAGTATCTACCTGATAGATAACTTATCTAGAAAGATAGGAAAAAATATCTATCAAATAGATAATATGTATGAAGAGCTAGATAACTCGTGTCTAATAGCTAGACTCCTTGTTTGGAAAGAACAAAGTTGTAACTAAGTTTCCAGTTGTAATCCCCAGCCAAAAAAAAATGTTTCCAATCATAATGGTGACATATTCTCATTTTAGTCACGATGATAAATCAAAACTCACTCATTTTGTAATTTAATATACTTATTACTCATTATACATTGTTATTGAGTTCGTAATTTGGAAAAACAAAGTTGGGACTCAATTTCCAATATTAATAGTGACATATTTTTATTATAGTAGTGATGATAATTCAAAACTCACTAATTTTATAATTTAATATAATATATTTATTATGTATTACACCTAGTTATTGAGTTTGTAATTATGAAGAATAAAATTATGACTAAGTTTCCAATAGTAACGGTGACATAATTTCATTATATAGTGCATAACTTTCAGATAGTAATAAGTAAGTTTATAAAACTCACTAATTTTGTAATTATATTTTATTTGATTTAGTTTATATCAAATTTTATTTCATTATAGTTAGTATATAGTCGATAGACAACTTATCTAGAAAGCTCAATAATATTGTCTAATAACTAAATAATGTGCCTGGAAAATGAGACAATAATGTCTAACAGATTGACAACTTGTCTAGAACGCTAGATAAAAGTGTCTATCATATAGACAACATATCTAGAAAGCTAGATAATTCTTGTCTAATAACTAGACTCTTTGTTTGGAAAGCTAGAAGTTATGACTAAGTTTCCAATAGTAGTGGAGATATATTCTTATTATAATGGTAATAATAATTCAAACTTTACTGATTTTATAATTTAATATACTTATTACTTATAACACACAGTTATTGATTTTGTAATTTGGAAGAATAAAGTTGTTACTAAGTTTCTAATAGTAATAGTGACATATTTTCACTATATTAATGATGATAATTCAAAACGCATTAATTTTGTAATTTAATATAACGTACTTATTATGCATTACATCTAGTTATTGACTATGTAATTATAAAAATAAAGTTGTGACTAAGTTTCTAATAGTAATGGTGACATATTTTCATTATATAGTGACTAAGTTTCAAATAGTAATAAACAAAGTAGTGAATAAGTTTACAAACTTCACTACTTTTGTAATTCTATTGCATTTAATTTAGTTTATATCAAATCTTATTTCGTTATAGTTAATGTCTAGTCAATAGACAATAATATTTACAAGATTGACAAGTTTCCTAGAAAGCTAGACAACTTGTGTCTAATAGATGGACTTCTTGTTTAGAAAGAAGAAAGTTGTGATTAAGGTTCCAATAGTAATAGTGACATATTTTTCATTGTGGTAGCGATGATAATTTAAAACTCACTAAGTTTATACTTTAATGTAATTATTATTTATTATATTTAGTTATTGAGTTTGTAATTAGAAATAACAAATTTGTGACTTAGTTTCTAATAATAATAGTGAGATATTTTTATTATAGTAGTTGATTAAGTTTCTAATAATAATGAACAAATAGTGACTAAGTTTACAAAACTCACTAATTTTATAATTATATTATATTTAATTTGATTTATGTCAAATTTTAGTTCATTATACTTAGTATCTAGCAGATAGACAACTTGTCTGTAAAGTTAGACAATAGTATCTATTAGATAGATAACTTATCTGGGAAGCTAAACAATAGTATCTATCAAATAAGTAACTTATCTGATAAGCTAGACAATTATATTTACCGAATAGATAATTTGTATGAGAAGCTAGATAATAATGCCTACTAGATAGATGCCTAATTCTAAAAGTAATCTCAAATAGTCTAATATATCTTGGAGCTAACTTGTCTTTAAGCCCAAATTTAGTGATCCCACGCCTTGGCATTACTTTCATGAATACTTGATCACCAACTTTGAACTCTACTTCACGTCTCTTAGGGTCCACATAGCTTTTCTGTCGACTCTGTATAACTTTAAGTCTTTTTTGAATCTTATTAATTTTCTCAGTAGTCTCTTGTATTAGTTCTGGCACGAAAACTCCACCAATGACAGGTGATCATCCTAGCTTCCACCAAAATCTAGTACACAAGAGCAAAGCACTTATCTGATATAGTAGATAACTCATGTCTAATAGTTGGACTAAGTTAGCCACTCTGTTTACCATGGTCGAGAAAAACATATAAGGATCGACGTTGCTAGAAAATATGTCTAGTCTAATACAGTGTAAGAAAATCTTAATAACACTAGATTGTTATTCTAATTTTCTAAAAATTTTGAAATAGTTTCCTTCGTTTTTATGACTTCTCACCAAAACCATTTAATAGCTAATATACATAATCTGACCATGTCACATCGTACTAGATTAAGCTAGACACTCTGTTCAATGTGGTCAAGCTAAACAGATAGGAAATGATAATGCTAGATAGTATATCTAATAAAGTCTTAGAAAATCTCAATTGCACTAGATATCTTGTGAATCTACTTTTCAAAAAATTTTGAAATAGTTTCTTTTGTTTTTATTACTTCCCTCCAAAACTATATAACAATCAATATGCACACACCAATCATATCAAGATATTATTCATAAATGAATGCAGTGATTTATTAATTGGAAGAATTTTTTAGGATCCTAAACACCATCATATAATTATGAGTGTTAATGATATATTTGAATAAAAAATAAATTACAAAATAAAGGAAGAACTATATATTAGCAAACATAAAATAATAAATTTTGTTAGGTTTAACATGCATTTCTTATGGCTAGACATATATTTTTAGTTGCAAGACATATATTTTTAGTTGCAAGACATATATTTTTAGTTGTTAGATATATATTTCTAATTACTAGTGCATTTCTAGTGGCTAGACATAGGTTTCTAATAGTGAGACATGTGCCTTTAGTTGCTAGACAACAGTATCTAGTGTCTAGACATAAGTGTTGATATTTCTAAACACTATGTCGAGCTACATGGATGTGATGTCAAGTAACTTTTTTATACTTTAGAAATTATCTCAACATTAGTATCTAGTCACTCGATTATACTGCCTAGAATGATAGACAATGTGTCTAGTATAGTTGAGATCGTGTCTAGCTCTTGGACGACTATACTTGGCCTATGGATCTATAGTAGTGTTTGGCATTGTCAATGTAGTATTGAGAGCTTAGATATACTATTATTGAGATAAGACTCGACAATACTGTCAAGCATACTCGATAATATACAATTTGTTGAATTCTAGACAAGTTGTCTAAAAATCTAGACATTTTTTGTTTATCTCGATATGAGTTTCTTCTTCATAATAGTCATAATAGATCTCGTCGTTTTATAACATATTGTCTAGTTTATGGCTTTTCGAGCTCAAAAAATGATCAAATACTTTATATTTTTCACTATAGTTTCAAGTTCTACTAGAAAATAACTTATACTCAATAATGTATAATTTATCGAGTTCTAGACAAGTTGTCTAAAAAACTAGACACTCCTGTCTATCTTGATCTAGGTTTCTTCTACGTAGTAGATCTCGCAATTTTACAACCTATTTTCCAGTTTATAATTTTTTAAACTCAAAAAATGACCAAAACTTTCTAGTTTTTATTATAGTTTCAAGTCTTACTAGAAAACAACTTTTAATCTTCAAAAATTAATCATGAGTGTTAATGGGGTGCATTTGATGAGTTGAGACTAGTATGCTTTCGATGATCTCCGAGGAGCGTGGGGTAGGAATAATCAGTTCCATTGAGAGCATGGGTGGGTGAAGATGGAAGTTGAAATGAGAGATGAGAGATAAATCACAATGAAGAAGAAAAAGTTATGTATTTTTTTGTTTTTTCTTTTCTTTTCCTTTTTATTTTAATTTTAACTAAGGACATATAAGTCATTTTTTTAAAAAGGTGGTTTTAGCTTAAAAAAAAAAATATGAAGAAAGATGTAGTGCTTAAAATCAATTATCAAGAATGGATTATTAAGAATGGGCATTTGGCCCAATTTCATGTTTAATAAAAGAGGGGAAATATTTCTCTCTTGAGAATAATATCGAATAGGAGCAGAGTACATGATAAATATTATAGTCTTTAGTACTTAATAAATAAAATCTTTTGGAATCCACTCCTATGTTAGGAGTAGTTTTGCCCCTCCTATCCAGAGTTCTCCATATATATATATATATATATATATATATATATATATATATATATATATATATATAGATAGATACTTTATAAGAAATGTCTCTTTACTCAACAAAATCATTCACCACTATCAGAGTTTCTTTATCTGACTAATATTGTGATAAATCTTTTACATAAATTGATTTTGAATTGCATAAATTTTTTCAAATCTAGACTAAAAAGTTCTTAAATCTAAAAAATAATCATGAAAAACTGCATAAAAAATAAAAAAAAATGAAAAAAAAAATAATTATATGGAAGAAAACATCCATGTATAGATCTAAATATAAGGCAATCACATGTAATGAAAAATTATTGAAAATGAAAAAAATAAAAGAAAAAATTCTTAATGTAGTGAATGACGAGATTTTTTCTTTTAAGGAGATAAGATTGGACAGGACTTCCAAATTACAACGATTTTGACCGTTATGTTGTACTCCAACAAATGAAAGCTCTGGGAAGTACATTATCCTTTCATTCGAATTAATTGGCTGGATCAGATAAATCAATAAAAAGACCATGGGGTCTATTGGAAGTAAAACAAACTTTATTATTCACTCAAATACTTTTACAAAAGAAAATTCTCAACTTTATTCTTCAAGCTCACTCACTCACTAGAAGCTATACTTCTTTCTCTCTTCTCTTCATTCTTAGAAGTTTTGCTTCTTACTTAATGCTTAGAACTCAAATGGAAAGGGATATTTATACTACATGAGAAACAATGAGAACTACACAAATAAATAATTACAAAAATCCTTAAGCCACACATATTTTTTTATACACACTTCTAATAATAATCTAAGAAATCAAATAATTCACATGCAAAAAATTAATATTTAGCTAACACTAGAAGATTCTAGGTAGAAGGCTTCTTCAATTTGGACTTGGACTTGTTTTTTATGAGCTTTGTACTTGGGCTAACTCTAACATATTGGGCCTCATGTTGATGAGCCTAAAACACTTCTTATAGGCTTAAACAAGTTTAGTTTCACCACTCTCCCTCCTTAAACTTGTTTTATAATACCAAGCAAGTTTCTTAATCTTCCGAAGTCTTCAAACTTGAGTAGCTTGGTGAAAATATCAGCAATCTGATCATGTGATCTCACATACTCCAATTGTACTTCTTTGTTTGCAACACATTCTCTTATGTAATGATAACGAGTGTCGATATGCTTGCTTCAGTCATGAAAAACTAGATTTTTAACCAAAGCTATTGCTGACTTATTGTCAATACAAATCTCCGTTGGCTCTTTTTGAGGCATGTTTAACTCTTTCAATAACCTTCTTAGCCAGATTGCATGGCTAACACATGATGTAGTAGCCACGTACTCAGCTTCACATGTTGAAAGGGTGACAATCGGTTGTTTCTTGGATACCCAGGTGAAGACGGTTTCTCCTATAAAAAATACAAAACCAGTTGTACTTTTTCGATCGTCAGCATCTCCGGCCCAATCACTATCACTGTAGCCAATAAGTTTGTAATTATTAGAAACTGAATAGGACAAGCCAAGATTGATCATACGTTTTAGGTAACGGAGAATTCTCTTTGCAGCTTTGAAGTGAGTAGTTGTTGGACTTTCCATGTAATGATTCACTAGCCTAGTTACATAGAGAATGTTGGGCCTTGTACATGTCAAGTATGAAGGCATCCAATAAGACTCTTGAAGAGTATTGGATCCATCTTTTCTGCTTCATCGTCTTTGAATAATTTTATTCCGCACTTCACTGATGTACTTATCGACTTGCAATCATCCAGATTGAACTTTTTTAGGATCTCCTCTGTATTGCTTTCTTGAGAGATAGAGATGCCTTCTTCCTTTTGCTTGTTTTCTATGCCAAGATAGTACGCCATAAGTTCGATGTCTGTCATTTCAAACTCATGTGTCATTACTCTCTTGAATTCATCAAACATCTTTGGATTATTTTCAATGAATATGAGATCCACGTACAAGCATACGACTAAAATATCTCCATCTTTAGTCTTAACATAGAGAGTATATTCATAAGGGTACTTAATGAATCCATTCTCTTGGAAATATTTGTCAATTCAGCTATTCCATGCTCTTGGTGCTTGCTTTAGACCATAAAGAGCCTTTTTCAGCTTCAAAACCTTATCTTTATGTCCTTTCATCTCATAACCTAATGGTTGTTCGATATAAACTTCTTTTTCAAGAACTCCATTCAGAAATACAGACTTTACATCCATCTGATGAATCTTCCATTTATTCTGAGCAGGAAGAGAAATAATTAATCTTATAGTTTCTAATCGTGTAACAGGAGTGAATATCTCGTCGTAGTCAATGCCAGCTCTTTGACTATAACCTTTAGTGACTAGTCTTGCTTTGTATCTTTCTACCTCTCTGTTGGTATTCTTCTTCACGTTGTACACCCATTTTATACCAATAGCTTTATAATCTTTAGGAAGAGTGGATAGTTCCCAAGTGTCATTCTTCTCTATGGCTTTGACTTCTTCATCTATTGCATTCCTCCATTTTTCATCTTGTATAGCCTCTTAGAAGTTCACCGGTCCACAATCAGAAATAGGCAAAATAGAGTGAGGTTTTCGAGTCTATCAGTCACCTCATATAGATCTTCAAGACTTCTCTTCCATTTTTCATCTTGTACAGCCTCTTGGAAGTTCACCGGTTCACAATCAGCAAATAGGCAAAATAGAGTGAGGTTTTCGAGTCTATCAGTCATCTCATATAGATCTTCAAGGCTTCTTATACATTCTTCATGCCTCTCAGTTAAAAAAGATAGAGGTGAATCTTCATGAGTGGATGATATCGGTGAGGAAGGTGGAGTAATAACTTCCTAATAGACTTCTCTTGCTTGCTCTACTGGTGCTTCCATATCTTCAAATTGTGGAAAGAAATTATAGTAATTTGTTTAAGAACCAAAGTCCCATACATCTTCTTCATCGAATATTACATTTCGGCTGATGATTGCTTTTCCATTATTAGGATTATATAACTTATATCCTTTAGAGTTGGTGTCATAGTCGATGAAAATGAACTTTTCACTTTTATAACTTACATGTACATATGCTATGCTTCCAAAGACTCTCAAGTGGGAGATCACAGGCTTTCTTCTACTCCATGCTTCTTGTGGTGTCTTTTCCCATACACTTCTTATTGGAGATCGATGGGACAAGTAAACTACACATGCAACAGCTTCTGCCCAGAACTCTTTGGGTAATCTTTTATTTTTCAGCATGCTTCGAGCTATGTTGAGGATAGTCCGGTTCTTCCTTTTTGCCACACCATTCTGTTGAAGGGATCTTCAAATGGTTAAAGGTCGTCGAATTCTATTTACTTCACAGAATTCTCGGAACTCTTTTGAAGTGAATTCTCCTCCTCTATCAGATCTCATGGCTTTGATCTGAAGACTGTTTTCCTTCTCTACAGCAGCCTTGAACTTCTTGAAAGTTTAAAGACTTCTGATTTTTGCTTCAAGAAATAAACCTCAAGTCTTTCTTGAGAAATCATCAATAAAGAGCGAAAAGTAATTGTCCTTATTGAAAGAACTTGATTCGATAGGACCACACATATCTGTATGCACGAGCTCTAGTGGCTTCTGGGCTCTTGATAAATCCTTGTAACATGCTTTCAGATATTTTGCCGTATCATTTTGAATGTTCAATAAGAACATTCTATTTCTTGACATGGGTATCTTGGCAATCAAGTTCATGTTGTTATCTCTTATAAAAATCTCTTATAAAAAGACTATAATATTTCAAGTGAATATCATAGCGTTTCTCTAAGAGTTGTCCCATACTCAAGATGTTTGTTTTCATTGTGGGTACATAATAAACATTTGAAATAAATTGATACCCTTATTTTTCAAGTGGATAAGAATTTTACCTTTTCCTTTTACCGCAATTTTTGAATCATCACCGAAAGAAATATTCCCACTAATTGATTCATCAAGCTATATGAACATTGACCGATGCCCACATATATGATTGCTAGCACCGATGTCAAGATACCATATGTTGTCTTGTCCTCTATTGTTGTCATTATGTGCTAAGTAGCATGGTGCCATTTTCTTCCTTTTTCTCTTCAATGTAATTGACTTTCTCTTTAATTCTGCTATTGGATGCTCTACACTCTCTAGCATAATGGTTAAACTTGTGACAATTGAAACATTTAACCTGAAACTTCTCAAGTCTTGAGTTCATTCGACCTCTACCACGATCTCTTATAGAACTTTCTCCTCTTTCGAAATTGCTGATATGATAATTGTGGTTGTTGGAATTTCAACCTCCTCCACGACCTCGACTTGCACCACGTCCTTGTCCTCAGGCTTGTCCTCTACCACGACCACGTTGACTTATTTCGCTACATTGGTTATCTTCTTTCTCTGTAAGTTGTGTCTTGAGAAGCTGCTCCTTAAAATTTGGTTTTTTTTTTTCTTTTCCTCGTGAGCTTGTAAAGAACTCAATAGTTATTCTATCGTCATGGCTCCCAAATCTTTAGTTTTTTTAATGACAGTAATAATATTCTTGAACTTTGAGTCTAACGATCGAAGAATCTTTTCTATGATCGTAACATTTTCAAGTTTCTCACAATTTCACTTCAATTGATTCAAAATGGTTAGAACTTTTGAAAAGTAGTCAGAAACTGACTCAGTCTCCGTCATGTGTAGTATATCAAACTCTCCTCTTAGAGTTTGAAGACGGACCTTTTTAACCTTTTCTTCTCCCTTATATAAAATTTGAAGTTTCTCCTATGCTTCCTTAGCGGAGGTTATACTTGAGATTTTCTCAAATCCATCGTCATCTAAAGCTTGTTAGATGAGGAAGATAGCTTTTTTATCTCTCTTTCTTGAATCTTTTAAACTATCCTTATGTGTTGAGGATAGTCTTACCTCATCTCTTGGCTTTTCGTAGCATTTTTCTACTATTTCCCAAACATCATGTACTCCAAGGAGGATTTTCATTTTGATCGTCTAATCATCAAAGTTGTTACCTTGAAGTGGTGAAACTTAAAGAGATGCTAAACTTCCGGTAGCCATAACTCTTAACAAAGTAAACTTTTGAAAATTTTGACTATACGGATTGAACCGGAACGTTGAAAAGCCTTAAGATTGCTTGTATATTAACTTATTCAAAGTCAACACTTAGACAACAGTCAACACTGGTCAACAGTCAGGTCAACGGCTTTAACAGCGTAGTCAACGGCGCAATCCAACGGCTCTAACGACTATGATAGCTTGGTAAAACGGCTCTGACTCAGCTTAACTCGGTAAGTTGACTCAGTTATGACAGAAAATCTCTAACAATTCGTTCAGAGTCATTCGGACTCCGATTGGGCTGATTTTATGACAGCATTTTCGTGTCATCGAGCTTTTCGATTTGATATGTAATAGTAGTATGTTTAGAATAAATAAATAATACTCTCAATCTCAAAAATTCTTTTTTGGTGTGGAAGATCAGTCAAAACTACAACTACAGAGTATACTTAGAATTTCATGAGAACTCACAATCTCACTCTGATACCACTTTGTTTGAAAGTAAAACAAACTTTATTATTCACTCAAATATTTTTACAAGAGAAAATTTTCAACTTTACTCTTCAAGCTCACTCACTCACTAGAAGTTATGCTTCTTTCTTTCTTCTCTTCACTCTTAGAAGCTTTGCTTCTTACTTGATGTTTAGAACTCAAATGTGTATTTATACTACATGAGAAACAATGAGAACTACACAAATAAACAATTACAAAAATTCTTAAGCCACACATATTTTTTTCTACACATTTCTAATATCTAGCTAATACTAAAAGATTCTAGGTGGAATGCTTCTTCAATTTGGACTTGGACTTTTTTTTTTTTTAAATAAACTTTGCACTTAGGTTAACTCCAACTTATTGGGCCTCATGCTGATGGGTCTAAAACACTTCTTATGGGCTTACACAAGTTTATTTTCAACAGAGCCAACATTTCATGGAAAGGAAAGTCTAGTAATTATTAAACAAATTGAAATATAATATTGTTCATCAATATCTTCAAAAACGCTCAAATCACTTAGTACAATTAATGTCTTTGCTTTTATCTTATTGTATCAAAAAATTCAGAGTGCAAAATGGGCATAATATTTATACCCTTAGAAACTTAGATTCTATTGTGATCTCGCACATTTTACAATTATAATTATGAAAAATTTAAAGTGAATAAATAATAATAATAATAATAATAATAATAATAATAATATTATTATTATTATTATTATTATTATTATTGGAAAATAGATGCAATGCTTTGCATTTAGATTTTTTTTTTTCAATTTATAACTTGTTTTGGAGTGTGACAAAACTTCTAATAATTAGTTATTAATTAAAATATTCAGTTGCAAAATGATATGATAATTATATAATATAAGGTCAGTAAAAAGTAAAAACATGTGACATATCAAAATTATATTGGACAAAAGAATGATTTTGACATTACAAAATATGTGTTAATTTCTCATTAGAAGATTGTCATGCTATTAAAAAGGATATGCCACATCACAATTAATGCTAAATTTCAAGTTTATATATAAAAAATAACTATTACCAAAGGACAAATTACCCAAAGGATGACATTTTATTAGGTAATAGTAACAAGCTCTTAGTGGAAACTAACTAAGATTTGCCACTAGATAATAGATATTTACAAAATAATAACTCTTTTGGTGTGTGTACATATATATATATGGCATCAATCCAGTAGGTATTTTTTTTTTTTACCTATGCATATGTATCAATTTGGCCAATGAAAATTTAGCATGTACATTTTTTTATTGTAAAAAGTAAGAGAGAGAAAGAACATTAATGATGTACGTCTTTTTATGCACTTCATTATAACCATTGGATCACTATTAGATGGTGATTCAACAGCTAAAAAAAAATACTTATGCATGGGTAAAAAAAAAAATACCTACTGGATTGGTGCCCTATATATATATATAGGGCACCAATCTAGTAGGTATTTTTTTTTTTTTACTTATGCATAGGTATCAATTTGGTCAATGAAAATTTAGCATGCATATTTTTTTATTATAAAAAATAAGAGAGAGAAAGAGCATTAATGATGCACGTCTTTTTATGCACTTCATTATAGTCATTAGATCACCATTAGATGGTGATTCAACGGCTACAAAAAATAGCTACCCATAAGTAAAAAAAATACCTACCCATAAATAAAAAAAAATACCTATTAGATTGGCAACCTCTATATATATATATATATATATATATATATATATGGACTCAATGTTGTTTGTAAAGAAACGTAATGACATTTAGCAAAGATACTATCGTAGCATTTTTCTATCCTTATTAACACATCACTTCAATCATCCTATTTTTCTTTATTCTATATAATACCTATCCCACCATGCCTAACCATCACCGTTATTTAACAAATCTCACATACAACAATGTTCATTAATCATTTCTCTCTAATCTTTCAGTCAAAAAAGCATTTCCTCTTTTAAACATTATACTTTATCCATGGCCTATATTTCATACAACTTCTCATGATAAATTTAACAATTTAAATTCCAGTAATTTTATTTCAATATATTATTTTAACTAAATACAAACCATTTAGCATGTGTTGCCCATAAAACTTATTATAATTAACTATTATTATGCTTAACTTTTCTTTTGCGCAAAAAGCATCTTTCTTTCAAGCATAGCTTAGTTTAGATATTATTAATAACTTGTAATAATTTGATGTGTGCATCTATAGTAAGGCTGTCCAATATAGTCTTACGTGAGGCCAGTTCAAATTTTGAAATTATTTACCTTATTACATGCATCTTTCCACTTAAATACTTCCCACATTAGATGACTTTGAAAAAAAAAATGAAAATTAAAAACTAAATAAAGAAACAGAATGCATAAGACCTGTGAAAGCCATTTTCTCTCCTCTTTCCTCTCTTCCTCTCACCCATGGATTTCCAGAGCTTTGAGAAAGATTTTTATTCCTAGGTTTTATCCTTTTGAAGTCATTTCATTCTTTCAACACCAATGTTACACGGTAAGATGGCTTAAATATGGGTTTCCTTTCTCTTGGTTCCAAATCTTCATGCTGGATGAGATGATGGATTAATGGCTTTTATTTTTTCCTTTTTAATTATCTTACAAGAATAAATGACAATTATTTTTTTTTTCTTGAAACTCAACATTGAGAAAATTAATACGGTGTGCTTTTGATATATTGTGCATTTTAGAATTTATTTTTATTTTTCGCTTTTCTTACTTGAGAACGAAGTGAAGTTATTGTCGTACTTGAGAGTTTCTTATTAATAAGAGCCTAGTTTGGAGTTCTACAAAACCTCTGTTCATAGGATCTGTTCTGGCTATTGTTTGGGGTATATTATGACTACTTTTTCTTATTGAAAATAAGGATAAAATTGTTAGGTTTTATATCCTAAAAACATGTATATTGGATATTTACTAAATTAATAAAATGACATTTTTCTATTTGAATTTGTGTATAATTAGTATGTCATTAAATATCAGAAAATCTCTAATTTATTTATGTGATCATAAATTTAGCATATAAGTGTTATATACATGAGGATTAAATTTATGGATAATAAACTAAATATAGTTCATAATAATTAATTAAAGTTTGAGATATTTAATTAAATATTATTAATACGGTTCATTAACATTGAGAATGTAACAGTCTTATCTTGACTATTGATGTGTTGACATCATAATGAAGGTACTTTATATAATTTGATTATATAGGATTGGACCAGATATGATTTGAGTTTCACATAAATTCTGTTAACTGTTGAAAGTTCAAATAATGTAACTAGATGATCATATGTAAATCAATCTTAATCCTGAGTAGTTATAGACTCTTATTTATAATATTATATTTTTTGACATATTTGTTAAAAGTTTGTTTTTNCCATAAACCAGAGAGAAAATAAAGATAGTCTTCATATTCTCTGTAAAACAAAACTCTTGCAATCTCATATGTTGAGAAAATTACAAGTGCTTAGAGTGTGAGTTTTAAGAAATTGTATGCAACGCTCACACGTTCATCCAATTGTAATTGAGGCTTGGATTAAGATCATAGTTGAGAATAAAGTAAAATTAGGATCCGCTGATAGTTTACAAGAGTTATTAGATCTATTCTCTTTATATATTCCAATTTAGTATGAATTAATACTATGCGCTCTATAATCAATTGTATTGAGAAAATTTTTGAATGCTCTTGGACCAATTTTCCGCTGCGAAAATCGTTTTTAAATCTAATAGATGACAAATCCAACTATCTTATACCTGTGAGATTCATTCTCCGTTAACATGGCTTGAGCTTTGAAATTCAATACACTAAAGAGAGGATGAATACTCCTGTGTAACGCACGTCTAATTATTTCTTCAGGTTTGTGTGCCCCTTTGACTGTATTATGATATCGGACGATTCTGCAAAACGGCTCTAGGTGGGAGTAAAAACCAAGGTCCCATAACATTATTCAACTTATTTTTTAAAGAGTAATGATAAAACATTAAAATCTTATAAAAAAAAAAAAAACTCCGCTGGTATTAATCTCTTCTTGTTTTAAGGTACTATTAAAATTATAGACTCAAAATGATATTATATCGTTGATGTAAATTTTCAGTGTCTTAAACTTTATTTTTCTTTGAGTCAAATACCGTTTTTAATAATTTAGTTTACCGGACCACACTGCTTTAAATTTTAAAAGGATATCTAATAAATTTAATTTCTCATTTAGTTTTTTGGTTTTATTTTTAAAAGGGTTGAAGGGCCTTTTTCATTTCTCTTTTATATATATATATATATATATATATATATATATATATATTTTCTATATTTTAATCGGGACATTATCTATTACACACAGGCAAGTTTACCTAACATTCATTTACCACATTCTCCAGTTATCTCACTGTGAGGACAAAAAACGGCCTTTATCACAGACTTACTCTCTAATTGTGCAGATCGTGATTCTATTGGCGCAGGTCATTAATGCTCAACGCAGGATTACAGTTGTACGTTCATTAAATGCTGACGATCACCATGTAATTTCATACATGCAAATGTCGGTATCTCAATTTATAAATTACGTGTACCATCCTACGCCAATTATCTTACCAAATCAATTAATTAACTCAAGAAATAATAATTAAAAAAAAAAAACAATAACAACAACTCCACCACCATCACCAACTTGCCAATAAACGTTTCTTATTAATTTTGAGACGTGGAACAATGAAATTCCACGTGGGACTTTTCAAACCAAATTTTTCCATTTTGTTTTTTTTTTTTTCCCAAATTGTTTGTATATATATATATATATATTTATATATCAAAGTCAGGTAAGACTTACGATGCAGTCCCCATTACACGATTTAACCGATATTACACACGATTTAACTGAGCTAAATAGTGTAATGGAATGGTAGCTCTACGTCCGAAGCCTCCAAGTCATATGTTCTCTTATGCATTTAATTTTTTTTTCCTTTAAATAAAGAGGGCTAATTCGTTATCATCATTATCACCAGCGGCGGCCTCAGAAGTGAGAGAGTGAGAGAGTTGAGTGGCCGAGTAGGTGGGAAAGAATGGAGGCGGAGGCGGCGGAGGAGGTGCCACTACTGGCGGAGAATGGGGAGGAGGAGGAGGACTATAAGGAGGTGAAGAGCTTGAGGGAGGTGAGTAACGTGTTCTGGGCAGAGACGGTGAAGCTATGGAGGATTGCGGGTCCCATCGTTTGCACCATTGTCTGCAACTACGCGGTCAACTCCCTCACCAACATCTTCGTTGGCCATATCGGTGAGCTTGAGCTCTCCGCCGTCACCATATCTCTTTGCGTTATTGGTACCTTCTCTTTCGGCTTCATGGTCAGTCTCTCACTCTCTCTCTCTCTCTCTCTGGATTAATCATCCCTATATTGATACTAGTAAGCTATGTTCTTGGTAATTGACTTTGAAGCAATCATAGATATATATACATAGCATTTGGCGATAAGCATTGAAGTGTGAGTAATTAAACAAGCATATCACACATATAAGATTTGACATAACACTCTGTTACAAGCTCAATAATATGCAACCAAAATCAAATCCCATTTCCAAATTTGAGTTTCCATTAATGATGAAGCTTCATCAATTTTTAATTTTGAAACGATTTATTATTATTATTATTATTATTATAAGCTTGGAATGGGGAGTGCACTGGAGACGTTATGTGGTCAAGCATTTGGAGCAGGACAAGTAAAAATGCTGGGGATTTATATGCAACGTTCATGGCTGATACTGACAGTCTCCTGTTTTGCCCTCTTACCATTTTACATTTTTGCCGCCCCAATATTGAGGCTTCTAGGCCAAGCTGATGAAGTAGCTGACATGGCCGGGTACTTCTCCATTCTTGTTATTCCTCAATTGTTCTCACTTGCCATCAATTTCCCAACTCAGAAATTCCTCCAGGCTCAGAGCAAAGTAAGCGCTCTCGCCTGGATCGGGTTTGTGACTCTGATTGTGCATATTGGGCTGCTTTGGCTCTTCATTACGTATTTCAAATGGGGTATTGTTGGTGCGGCTCTGGCTTTTGACATCAGCAGTTGGATTCTTGTGATAGCCCAAGTTTTGTATGTGATCGGTTGGTGTAGTGAAGGTTGGAGTGGTTTTTCATGGCTGGCTTTCAAGGATCTTTGGGGCTTTGTTAAGCTCTCTCTTGCTTCAGCTGTCATGCTTTGTCTCGAGGTTTGGTACTTCATGTGTTTGATCATTGTGACTGGCCATCTTAATAATGCCGTGATTGCCGTTGATTCGCTTTCCATTTGGTAACTTCATAACCCCTGTTATTAGTTTTTAATTGCTTTTGTTTCTTTAAACAAGCGTAATGACATATTTACTATTAATTACCAGTTTCAGAAGCTCTTAATATCCCCCTCTAGTTGCATTCTCTAATTTGTTATGTGTTCGCCTTTTTTTCTCTTTTTCTTCTCCTCTTAAATTTAGCAAATGTCTTAAGTCCACATGTGAAGTTGAGTAACACAGTATAGAATCAATATTGATTAAAAAAAAAAAAAAGAAAGAAAGAAAGAAATAAAGTTTCTCTTTGTAAAGTCTGCTGATCAAACTCAAACACAGTTAGTTTCTGTCAGTACAAGGAATCTCTAAATTTGGTTTGCAAATTTATATTTTAACTTGTAATAGTATTGAATCAAATAGCTTTCAGTAGCACTCAGTTTGTTTCATTTTTCTGTGTTTTAGCATGAATCTCAATGGATGGGAAGCCATGTTGTTCATTGGAATCAATGCTGCCGTCAGGTATAAATACATATGTGACAGAAGATTCAAATACCAAAAAAAAAAAACCAGTTCAATGGCTATTGTAAATAGCTAAAATTGGTTCTCTGTCTAATTTCAGCGTCCGAGTTTCGAATGAACTAGGAATGGGGCGTCCATTGAGGGCGAAATACTCGGTCTATTCTGCAGTATTTCAATCTCTCCTGTTTGGGATCTTCTTCGCAGTGCTAATTATGATAACCAAAGACTACTTTGCAGTCATCTTCACCAACAGCAAGGATGTTCAGCAAGCTGTCTCTCAGCTTGCATATCTTCTCGGCATCACCATGCTTCTCAACAGCATCCAACCAGTCATTTCAGGTACCAACTTACTTAGCTTCTTCACTCTCTTTTACACTCGTCTTGTTTATATTGTCATCTCGTTTGCGTCTGTATTGTGACTGATCTGTCATAAACTAGTTGTCATTATAACATTTTTACCATGATTTTGTTCCTTGGCATACTTGAAGGTGTTGCTATTGGAGGTGGCTGGCAAGATCAGGTGGCTTACATCAACTTGGGTTGTTATTACATTTTTGGGCTCCCACTGGGCATGTGTCTTGGCTATGCAGCAAACCTTGGCGTAATGGTAAAATTTTTTCCTCCCTTCTTGGGTTGCCTTTGTGTTTTCTTTTTCCATGTTTTTAATGAATGCTCTTTTTTTTTTTCACTTATATTTTTTATCGAAGGGTGTCTGGGGAGGCATGATATGTGGTACTGCTGCACAAACCTTGCTACTCGTCATTATACTTTATAGAACCAACTGGAACAAGGAGGCAAGTTTTCTTACCTTGTAAATAAATGATTGATTATTATTCAAATTGGTCATTAATTCCATATTGGGAATAATTTTCATACCTGTATAGTTACGTATTGACTTATTTTCTTACATTACTTATTGAGATGAGTACTTAATTTTGGCAGGTGGAAGAAACAACAGAACGCATGAGGAAGTGGGGTGGTCAGGACCTAAATGATAAGGCAGCTGATGATAGTATATGAT
>JXTB01000151.1:13720-26141 GCA_002914805.1 Parasponia andersonii | reverse complement strand
CAGAAAGCTCTCAGTTCTAAGATTATATATACGAGTCTTACTTCCCCTCTGGGAAGAATATATAGAGATAGATGTATACAAAAAAAAAACTTAATCTTTGCTACTCAACCTCAGGGACAAACAACTGACTTAAGCATCGGAGAGTCTTTTGCAGGTGGCCACCCCTGCCTTTCCGACCCGACCTGAAATTAAAAGTACTCTGGGATAGCAAGGATACATGAACAGTTGGTGGATACAACATCAGCAGTTCAGAGACATATGGACAGCTGGTAAGAATCGCACCAACAGTTTGGCACCGTCTGTGGGAAACGTTGAGCGTGAGAGAAAGAAGAGTCTCACGATCACGCTCTCCCCAAACAAAAAGTCATACAACGTTGGATGGCACCCTTAAGAATGACAACCAGGAGCACACGCCCCGACACCGAAGGGAGCTCCCAGGAAGCACGATCAAGTCTGGAGCAAAAGCTGGACCAAATACTTGCCACCCTGACAGAAGCAAACCGGAAGGTAGAGATGGCCCACGAGGCCGTCCTGGGCTTAAAAGATGAAGTTGCAGAAGTTCGTAGAGATAACGTCCGCCTTAAAGGGATACTGGCAAGCGAAGCTGAGAGAGGGCGAAGGGAGGACTTTCACGAAGAGGTCTAACAAGAATCTGAGGGCCAATCGCTGAGAGAAGTCCCCGCCCCATCTAGAACGCGGATATAGGGGGAGCGACAAAGCCAGACAGGGCCTTTCTGGGCCGGAGCGGCAATGAACAGAAGACACCAAGAAAGCCCAGAAAGTGTGCTTCCCAACTGGAAACAAGAGATGATGGCAGAGCTGAGTAGGAGGCTCGGGGCCCATCACAGCTAGACTCCCGATGATCTGGCAGAGTAGACCGTGCAACTGTGCGAGGGATCAACCGGACGACCTTCACCGATTGGATCCAGCTGGAGCCCAAGCTGAAGGACTTCACAACCCCGACCTTCAGACCGTTCGAGGGAAAGTCCGACCTCCCTCGATCACATATACCACTTTCAGCAGAAGATGGCCTTGGAGACAAGGGACGACGCTGTAACCTGCAAATTCTTCTCCACCACCCTGGCGGGGCTGACCCTGTTGTGGTTCAGAAAACTCCCAGAGAAGTCTATAAATAGGTTTGAAGATTTTTGTAAACTTTTCTTAAAACAATACGTGGGTGCCCGGAGGTAGCAGAAAACTATGCGAGACCTCGACCGGTTGGAGCAATCCATGAACGAGTCTCTAAGAGAATACTTGTTGCATTTTCTGGAGGTAATATCCTTAGTGCATATTGTCGACTCGGCCCAAGCCGTGAGCTCGTTCGTCAGGGGCCTACAGCCAAGATCGATGTTGTCGAACCATCTGCTTTTGAATTTGCCATACGACATGGCAGATGTCCAGGCAAAGTGGGAAGGGGTATTTAGAGTGTTGAAAAGCCACCAGAAGGTGCCCAAGGCCTTCGCCACGATAACAACAGTGCTGGCACAAACCTCGGCCCCAAAAGGAATAAAGAGGCCTGTGCTGGCCTAGGAGCCAGCTCCGAAGCAGGAAGCCCCAACCCAAGGCGGTCAAGAAAGCGGCAAGAGGAGGAAGACATTTAAAGGCCCTCTGCCGAAATACGAGCTCAACATGCTGATCGATATGATCTAGCTCTATAATAGGGACATGGGCATTTTCAAAGACCCGCCCAAGTCCGGTGTTCCTGAGCACATGAAGAACAGGAGCATGTACTACCAATTTCACAAAGATCACAGGCATGATACCATCAAGTGTTATAGCCTTTACGCGTAGCTTATGATGGTGATTCAAGCCGGCAAGTTGAAGTAGTACATGAAGACGGGCGGAAGCTAGTACAAGGAGGATGCTGCCGGGCATGAAAAAGGAAAGCAGACCTAAGCCTCTGGGTTAGGGGAGCAGGCTCTGAGGATAGTGCCGACGATCATAGGTAGACCGGAGCCGACCCAAGGTCAGGAGAAGAAGGAAAAATACCAATAAAGGACCGAAGAGAGGGTGAAGTGTCTTAGGGGCATGGGCCATTCCATGAACCACCTAACGATGAGAGAAGGCTATGCCTCAGTCACCCCCATCACCTTCACCTTGCAAGACTTGACCACGGTGTGCCTGCCTCATGATGACCCCTTGGTAATTAAGCTACAGATCAACTCTCTGTTGGTTGGAAGGGTCCTGGTCGATGGCGGGAGTATTGTCAACGTCCTGTTCCTTAATACGTTTGAGAGCATGGGCTTGAATCGGAACGTGCTCAGACCGACCTGTCAGCTGCTGTTCGCTTTTGATAGTACTAAGGTCAGCCCCTTGGGCGTCGTGACTTTGAAGGTCTGCACTTCGAAGAGGTGCCTGGATGTGGACTTCATCGTCCTCGACTGCCAGTCCTCCTTCAATGTCATCATAGGGAGAGGGTGGATCCACGCCATGCATGGGATCGCCTCCACCCGCCACCAGGTCTTAAGATGTCTATCAAGGGATGGTACATACACGATAGACATTAAAGGAGACCAGGCCTCTGCAAGGAAATGTTTTTCAACTACCCTGAGGGGAGCCGATGCGAGCGCGAGCACCTCAACAGGGGATAGATAGCAATCAAAGGACCACCTGTCGGCATACATGAAGCGGATCGAAGAGAAATCTGACGGGCCAAAATCCATGATTGAGGAGCTAGTGGCGGTCCCTTTGAAAGAAATAGAACTGGGGAAAGTAGTCTTGATCGGGGCTCTACTGCCCGAGGAGGAAAAGAGCGAGCCGTTGGAATTCCTTAGGCAGAATGAAGATGTCTTCGCGTGGTCTGACAATGATATGCCTAGAATAGAACCCACGCACGCCTACCACTGATTGAATGTAGACCCCAATTTTCCTCCAGTAAGACAAAGGCCCCGAAGGTTCGTGCCAGAGAAAAACAGGGCAATCAACAATGAGGTAGAGACGCTACTGGAGAATAGCCTGATCATGGAATGCGTATACCCATGCTGGGTCTCCAACCTAGTGGTGGTGAAGAAGAAAAATGGCAATGACCTTACTTGCATAGACTTCACCAATCTGAACAAGGCCTACCCGAAGGACAACTTCCCCTTATCGAAGATCGACTAAATGGTCGATGCGACGGCTGGATTCGACAGGATGAGCTTCGTAGATGCCTACTCTGGATATAACCAGATCCATCTATATGAGGAAGATCAGATCCACACGGCATTCATTACAGAGGAGGTATGTACTTTTACAAACGCATGCGTTTTGGCCTGAAGAACACGGGGCCAAACTACCAGAGGCTCATGAACAAAATGTTCGTTGCGCTGCTAGGAAAGACGATGGAAATTTACATCGATGACATGGTCGTAAAGAACAAAGAAGCTTCGGACCATCTGGGACATCTGGACGAATGTTTCCAAATTCTGAGACAATACCAGATGCGTCTAAACCCCAAGAAATGCACGTTCAGTGTGCCTTCCGGCCAGTTCTTGGGGCACATCGTGAGCAGAAGGGGCATTGAGGCTAAACTGACCCAGTTATCCTCAATCGCAGATGTACAAAGATCCTCAACCATTCGGGGGGTCAGCGCCTAACCGGGAAGATAGCCGCTCTCAGTCGGTTTGTCTCCAAAATGTCCGACCGATATAAGCCTTTCTTCCAGTGCATAAAGAAAAGCTTCACAGTCGTCTGGGGGGAGGAGCAGGACAAGGCACTGACAGAGCTCAAACTGTACTTAAGTCATCCGCCTATCCTAGCTTCCCCAGCAGAGGGGCAGTGCCTATATACTTATTTGGCAGTGTCCGAAGTAGCGATCAGCACCGTACTGTTCGTCGAGAAAGACAGCAAGCAGAAGCCAGTATTTTACATAAGTCGCATACTCCTGGACACCGAGACACGATATAGTATGGCAGAGAAACTGGTCCTAGCTTTGGTCAACGCTAAGAAAAGACTCAGACAATACTTTTAGACACACTTGGTTACGGTGTATACAGATTTCTTCATCTGGCAAATCTTGGCCAAACTGGACCTATCAAGACGACTAACCAAGTGGGCCATCGAGCTGGAGATATACGACATCGAGTATCGGCCTCGAGTGGTGAGGAATGGGCAAGTCATGGCAGAATTCCTAATAGAAATCCAATCCTTCGATGAGTCGCACGACCTGCTTCAGACGTCTCTGCCTCACATCCTTTCAGCCTGGACTCTCTATACTGACAGATCCACGAACGCCACAGGGTCAGGGATCGGAATAGTCCTGCAGACCCCAGCAAGACTCAGGGTAGAGAAAGCTTTGATGCTTGGTTTCCAGGCAACGAACAATGAGGCGGAGTATGAGGTGCTGCTGCAAGACTTTGAGCTGGCTCTACACTTCAGAGTAGAGAACATCACAGTAAGGACTGACTCGTAGCTGATCGTGGGTCAGGTCAGGGGAGACTTCGAAGTAAAAGAGCCAAGATTACATAGGTACTTCTCCCAGGTAAGGGGGTGAAAGCCCACTTTAGCAATTTCGATATCAAACAGATACCCAGAGAGATGAACCAAAAGGCTGATGAGCTAGCTAAAAGCGCATCAATCGGGGGGACGACCGAACACACGGAGATTCTGCTAGAGGGTGAAAACACTAGAGACCCTTTGGAGACCTCCGCACACCACGTGTTTGCAACTGACTTTGAAGACGAGGGCTGGATGAGACCTATCACCCAGTGCCTGGTGTCAGAAAACCTGCCTGCAGACCCCCTAAAAGTGAGGTCAATCAGACTGAAGGCTGCCCGATACTCGATGGTGGAGGGCCGACTGTATAGAAAGTCAACGATGGGATCGATGCTGAGGTGTGTAGGTTCGATCGAGGCGTAGAAGCTGATGGAGGAAATCCATGAGGGTGCATATGGCAATCACTCTAGCAGGTATAGCCTCGCCCACAAGGCCTTGACGGCTGGATACTTCTGGCCATACATGATGACCAATGCGGCCCAATTTGCTAAGAAATGTGACAAGTGCCAGAGGTTTGCCCTCCATGAAGTGCCAGCCTGCGGAGGAACTCCATTCGAACATAACTACTTGGCCCTTCGCTAAATAGGGTCTGGACATCGTCGGAGAGCTCCCCAGAAGCCCAAGAGGAAGAAGGTATATCTTCTTGGCCACCGATTATTTCACCAAATGGGTAGAAGTTGAAGCCTACGCTACTGTCATTAAGGCAGATATGATTAACTTTATTTGAAAAAACATAATCTACTAATATGGGATCCTGAAAGAGATACACGCTGATCATGGCATGCAGTTCCAGAACGCTAAGCTTAAGGAGCTGTGTGAGTTGTATGATATAAAGCTCAGCTTCTCATCCATAAACTACCCTCAGGGGAATGACCAAGCAGAGGCAACAAACAAGGCCATATTCAGCAATATAAAAAAGAACTTATAGGAGGGTAAAGAGAGGTGGTTAGAAGAGCTACCGGCCATTGTGTGAGCCTATCGAACCACAGAGTGGAGATCAACGGGAAGAACACTATTCGCCATGGTCTATGGGTCGAAGGTTGTGATCCCGACTGAGATTGGCCTCCCGACCCTTCACTCTAAAGTGGTAAAAGATGTCTCACTGAACGAGTAGCAGCTAAGCCACAACACAGACCTCCTGGAAGAAACAAGGGACATGACCCTGGTCTATCTAGCCTCGTACCAGCAACAGACCAGGTCTTACTACGCAAAGAAGGTTAACACTCGTCGATTTAACACTGAAAATTGGGTCTTGAAGGTCAGAATAGGAAATTCCTCGAAGCTAGACTCTAACTGGGTCAGGCCCTATAAGGTGATCAAGGCACTTGACAATAGTGCATACGTCCTGAAAGAACTCAAGACTGGGAAGAGCCTACCAAACATGTGGAATGCCCAGCACTTGAAAAAGTACCACGTGTGAGATGCATGTAAATGCTGTGAGACACATGTAAATACTTATATTATTAAATAACTTAATTCCAAAACAGGTCAGAGCTTCTGCTACATAGACTTACGCTTTGGATTGCTATGCAAAAGGGTTTGCCCTCAGTGCTGGACCCCACAAACTGTTCGCGCAAATAAAGAGCGTACCGCGGGAATCACATCGTGCAATAAAATGCTTGCCGATTACCCGAGAAAACGTACGAGGATGATGGAGCTGCGTAATAAAATGCTTGCCAGTAGACCTCAATAAAGATGTACTATGGGAATCACATCGGGTAATAAAATACTTACCGATGGCCCGAGAAAACGTACGAGAAGGATTGAGCTACGCAATAAAATACTTGCCAGCAGACCTCAATAAAGATCGTACTATGGGAATCACATCACGCAATAAAATGCTTGTCGATGGCCCGATTAAACGTACGAGGAGGATTGAGCTGCGCAATAAAATGTTTGCCAGCAGACCTCAATAAAGATCGCACTATGGGAATCACATCGTGCAATAAAATACTTGCCGATGGTCCCAGAAAACGTACGAAGAAGAATGAGCTACGTAATAAAATGCTTGCCAGCATACCTCATCAAAAATTGTACCATAGGTATCACGTCGCTCGTCGATGACCCGAGAGGATGTATGAAAGGCAACAGACTGCGCAGCAAAAACTTGCCACCGACCCTCAAGGAATACCTGCAGGATGGGAAAGAATTGAGCAATAAGACCCTCCCCAGAGAGCACCTAAGCTAAGCATGAGCCAAAGGTAAACGGGGCCAGGGTCTACCCGTTGGAAGTAGACCCTCCCCAGGGAGCGCCTTAGCTACGCATAAGCCAAAGGTAAATGGGGCCAGGATTTACACGTTAGAAGTAGATCCTCCCTAGAGAGCGCCTTAGCTATGCATGGACTGAAAGTAAACGGAGCCAAAGCCTACCCGTTGGAAGTGGGCCCGGACAAGACCAAGCACGAAGGCAGAAATTAAAACTAAATTCTGTTTATTATTGATTGAATTACAGGATGCATGGTCAACATGGACGCAGACCTGGTATCTCTATTTGTAAGAAGCAGGTCTTAAATGGACTCGCAAGAACACATCGGAGTGGTAACACCATGTTCGCTCCCAGAGAGAGCCAAGCCTAGGCCTCTTCCTCTGCAGTGATAGGTCCAAATAGTTGTCGACCAATCCCTGGAGCTGGTTCTCAGCACATTCCCATTTAAGGTCAGAGAAGTCTAGACATACGCGCGGATCATATTCTGCTAAGACAAATCATAATAGAAATTATACATCCTCAAAACCGGACGGGCCAGAACTCACGTCCCGATCTCTGGAGCTAACCTCGTCGGTAACAGCATATGGGGAATTCACAAGTAACTCCACATCATATATGATTGGGCCAGACCACGTAGTCAGGCAAACCACCGACAAGGGAATGACATCATATATGATGTCCGACCCTGACCACGGATGTAGGCAACAAAAACAAACAACACAGAATAAGCGTGAGAAAAATATGTCGTTTTATTATTTAAACAGGTGCTTACAATAGGGGTCAGCTTTACACGATGCGGTCAGTACTTTACAAATACACAAAAGAGCGAGAGGCCCTAATTACCTTCAAAGAGGGGAGCGATGCCGGCTTCGACGCTTGGACCAGCTTCGGTAGAGAACGGCATACCGGGGTCGGAATCATCGCTGGACAAGACAATTGCACTTGACCCTCCGCCAGTCAAGGCGCCAGGGCTAAGCTGGCCCCCCACCCAGGAACCTCCGTGGCTTGTTCTGGTGGACCGGAGGTGGGGATAATCTCTCTGGCGACAGAAGCCGATGTAGAGGGTCCGTCTTTTTCATCATCTAGCATCTTCAGTACATCAGCAAGGTACACGATGTTAATCTCATCCCCTAACTGCTGCATGTAGTACTTGACGGAATAATGGTCCCTCTCGACATCCTTCTGCTCATCAAACTGGTCTGGCATTACCTCCTTTGCGTGGCCCTCGAATTCCCTGTTCTCTCAGTCAGATCTGTAGCTCTCTGCAAAAAGGATATCCACCTGCCTTTGGTACCTTGTCTTCAGCTTCTCTGCATTTGCCAACCTATCTCTCAGTGCTGCTAGCCTCAGCTCCGCTTGCCACTGCGACAAGTCGATCAAAAGAGTATTAATATCGGCAAGATCTTGGCCATGATTGCGAGACAACTCGACATAAGCCTATATCAGTTTTTTGTGATCCAAGTAGAGATGTCGGATTACCTCGTTGGACTGGTCGAGCCTGTGCTGCAAGGAATGGGCATCAAGCTTGGCTTTTGCCGCGGCTTTCCTTACTTTTTTAGCCTCGTTGATGGCTCTGTCGTGAGCAATGAAAGCCAGCCCCATCTCCACCCCTGCGTTCTGCAGCTCCTACTCCTTGACCTTGAGCTCGGTTTGGGCCAGCCTGGTAGTCTCTACCTTGGCCAACTTAGTAACTAGCTCCTCACACCTGGCCCTCTTGACGCTCAAAGTATGGGCCACCGCGCTGCTGACCCTAGCCTATTCCAGGCTCCGGTATAGTTCGAAGTCCGCCCTCAACGTGGCAAGGGCGGCCTCGCTCCGCTCGGCTATCATAGCACGGGTGTTCAGCTGCCCGGTCAGCTCACTGACGCGAGAGGAATAGAAGGACTGGACAGCAGCTAGCTGCAGAATATAAGAAAGAGGTTCAGTGTTAAGCAAAAATGCCAAAAAAACATGGAGGTGATAGCCAGATGAGCCAAACTTGTGTAAGGCTACGGCTAGCAACGAGCTCTACGTTCTCCAGGGAGAGCGCCTCTAACTCGAACTCCGCGGATAGACCCTTTCCCTGGGCATTGTCTGTAATACCCAAGTTTCTCATATACATAATAAGCCAATAATAAACATGTTCATATTACATAATAGACATATCATGAAACTAGTGTTAATTTTATGATGAATTACTTATTTTGATGCTTATAATATATATTATTATACTAATGGTTATCGAAGTGTTCCCATGTAGTGTAAAGACTCAGTACCCTTAGAGAGAGAGATTGGTGTATGAAAAGAACAAAGAATACATTCATGAATAGTAATACCATTTACACATGCATTAAAAACCATGTCTTTTGATAACTTGGTCAAATAGTAGTTTTTCGATAAAATGTATTTTTCACGCTTTTCGTAGCCAAATTCACTGCGCATTTAGCACATCAAATAGCTTTAATTTAATATTTAGGACTCATTTCTAGCATTTTCAAAAAAATTTTCGTTCCAGGTAAGTACGAGGTAGCAGTCACTGTACTGAACTGTGTTTAATTACACTAAGCTAGCTTAGATTCAGCTTAATCGTGTAATGTCATATTTGTTTATTCTATTAATTGGGCATTTATACTATGTTTGCATCATCAATTAGAGTCTAATTGACTTTCTTTTATGTTTAATGATTGGTTATGGGGCTAGGTTCCACCAAATTACAATAAGATTGGCCATATAGGATCATAAGTCAAAGTTTGACTAGATTTCACTTTCTAAGCTAAGTTTTACCATTTTGGTCTACACTTGAGTATATAGGATTAACCAGCAATGTGCTGAGTATTCTGAGGATGTTTCAGAGCTGGACACATGAAAAGTAAGGTGCAAAATATCCAAAATGCCCCTTAGAATTTAAATTATGCCATTCTTAGTCTTTAAGTATTGATTTTTGACCAAATCTGGTCATTTCTTTCCTCTTCCTCCCCAGCCACGACTTGCACCACTCCAGCAACTTTTTATACTTCTCTCAACTCCCCTTATCCATATCTAATAGTTTCCAAGTAGTGGAACTCAATTTAGAGCTCAAGAAAGTAAGATAGATCCAAACTAGTCAAGGTAATTCTACTAGTTCTTCTTCCTAGATTTTATTTTATTATTTCAATTCTCTACTTGATACTACTTAAGTAATATTTCCTCTAGGTCCTCTTGAGTCCTAAGATCAATTTCAAAGCCTTAGAAATTAGTTTTGTAGAAGTAGAAGACTAGAGCTTCAACAAAAGTTTAAACTAGTCAAGGTGAGCTTTTTGTGGAATTTAGAAATGGTAATTTATTTTTATTGTTTTAACACTTGAATTAAAGCTTTTATTTGATGAATTAAGGTCTAAGGAAACCTTATATATGGCTGGAAACACAAAATTTAAGTGGAAGATCAAAGTTAGTCTTAAAGCCCCAAAGTTTGCTTCTTGTGGATTCAAGTGTTTCCATTGTTAGAATAAGTTCTCCATATTTGTAATCTAATTTTATAAAATTGAAATGTATATTTTGTTGATCTCATGATGTAAATATATTTGTTTTGTTGCTGTTTGTGACAATAGAAAAGTATAAAAGTGGTTTTAAACTTTGTCTAAACGAAAGGAATTCAAATGTACCTAGGTTGCTCTAAATGATCCTCTTTGAATTGTATATGTGGGAATTGGCTTGTTGATTATTATTACAGGTCTTAAACTATGATTTTAATCATGTGGGGATGTCCTAAAAATAGGGGAGGTACTGTCCAAATATTTTTAGAAGCAAATGGTACCATTTAGAAGCAAATGGACTAGTTTTTATGAAAGTAGATGACATTTTGGTTCATTTTGTGATTAGGGTTCCTTCTTTTGTAAAAGCTGTGATTCGGTCTTGTACTTATTTTCTTTAAGTATTTTATATTGTAGTGATAATATTAGTAATAAAATTGACGTAAGGTCTTCCACACACCTTGCCATAGAGGATACTGACCCTTTCCACTATCTTTTCTACCGGACACAAGGTAAGTGAATATTTATTTTAACTGCATCACAAGAACAATAGTAGATACAAGATGTTTTCCTACATGCTTATGTGTATTATTTTAATTATATGTTATTTATATTGTCGTTGCAAGGCTTATGGAAGTATAAGTATGGCATGATCATTTAAGCATGATTTTCAAAAAAATGAAGTTTTCCACGCATTGGATTTAAAGTAGTACCATTGTACTGATTTTACAAGATATGTTTTAAGTACATTGTCTAGTTTGTGTACGTTGGGTAAGTATGGTTTGCACAGATATCCTTCCCGCATAGGTGGGCATGGCTTACCGACTACTGGGACTGAGCATTGTACTATAAGATTTATTAAGTGCATTACCTAGTCGGTCTGTATTGGGTAGGAATGGTTCGCATTGGCCATGTGTTTCCTTCCCATATAGGTGGGCACGGCCTACCTACTGTCGCGACTTTGTAATGTACTCAAGGGCCCTATAAAGAAATGTTTTCTAAGAAAAGTGCATCAAAATGAAAAGTTATGGAAGAAAGAGTACAATGAGAATTTCAATGAAGTTTATGCATGATACATGTTCACGAGCATGCATGATCTTTACTTACTAAGTATTAGCTCATTTAGTTCTTATGATGCAGGTGATGAGATATATGATGTATAGAGTTGCCAGTTGGCTAGCACGCTTTCTTTTCGCCATGATTATACAGATATAGACGAGCTTGACTTGTGGGCGATGTTTTCTTTGTATTTTGATATTTTGGTGTGATATAAATATTATTGCAGATGGAAAGATAAATGGATAAAAACTTTTTAGTTGTACAGTTTGTAAAGACACTTTCAGAAAGTAATGCCACGTAGGTTCTTTTGTTTTAGAGTTTAAAAAGTTTAAATTGGCCTAAATTTTTGAGTAAAACTAAAGTCATAGTTTATAAAAGAGTAATGCATCCTTATTTAACCTACATAGTCGTATAGTTAAGCTAGGGGGCGTTACATTGTTTGTGTCCAGAGAACGCGACTCCACCCCGCCAATCGTGAGGAAACCTTCACCCCCTACCGAGCACACTCTAGTAGCTTCTCTCGACGCTCCTGAAGTGGTAAAAGTGGGGGCGGTGGAAAGCAGGGCGTCGCCAAGTGCACCTTCAACAACAGCTGGAGGCAGCGCATCCTCAGCAGAAAAAGCCGCAGTGACTGCTGCTTCGGTGGGTTCAGCTACCACCTCCCTCGGGAGAAGGCACCACGGTCATTTCACCCTCGGACACGAAGAAATCCTCCAGGTCATCGTCCGAGCCCGTTCTTGGGGTGACAACTCCCTGCCCCCCGGCCTCGTCCTCAGAGGACACCACCAGACACCGACCAGTGGAGACCTTGGATCGGGCTTTGTATGCAACAACACTCCCATTGGCTGGGGAAAGGTCTGCCGAAGGGCCTGTGTCTGAATTTGTAAGAGCAAGCAACGTGATTAGAACGCAGCCTTGACCTGATCGACAGAACCCTAGGGCACCAAATGAACTCACCCCTAACCCGTTTGGGGGTAGCGTTTTCCTCTTGTCAGAGCCTGACGCATTCATCAGTTACGAGCTTCACTGCCTCTTCGAGCTCATGACTGGTCGGTGCCACGAGGTCATGGAGACCTGCCTGCTGGCTGGAGGCTATGATCTGACGACCCACCATAGCGATGCGACTCTACTCGTCCCGGAGGAACCGATTCAGAGCCGAGGCATCAAGCTGGCTCCAAAGGTGTTTGGTGATGAT
>JXTB01000151.1:0-13526 GCA_002914805.1 Parasponia andersonii | reverse complement strand
GAGGCATCAAGCTGGCTCCAAAGGTGTTTGGTGATGATCCACGTGTCTAGTGGAAAGAGGAGATACGAGACCATCCTTGGCATTGTGTTCATCACCTGGGGAGGCAGGACAGCCTGAATTTGTCGGCAGTCCCCGGAGGACCCGAAGATAACGACCTTTTCCAGCTCCTTGAGCCGTCCTGTTGACAGCCGTAGCTCAAACCTATTTTTCTCCACAGAGGCTGCACAAAGCAAAACATCAAGAGTAAAAATGGACAAAGTGCACGTGAACCCAAAAATCACGACTCAGTACTTACTTTGCAGAAAAAATAAAGGAATTTGAAAATGCTCTCTGTCCACCCAGGGAGAGCACCATTCCCCTCTGACGGCGTATAGCTTGGAGTGGGAATCCCATTGTTTGTCCAACCTCGGCAAACCCCAAAAAACATGATGCCCCAGGGGCGACTGAAGATAGAAAGTAGAGTAACAGCTCTTTTTAGGGATGAGGATGAGCTTGTAGGCGTAAAAGACCACCTCCAAGTCGATATGCATGTTGAGGAGGACCGATATGGCAGAAAGCCCCATCAAGATCAGACTCCGTTGGTGTTTAGTTGCATCGGGTGAATCCTTGTAAGATTGAAGAACTGGTGGACCAGGGGAGAAAGAGGAAACAACAGCCATTCCAGGTGCCTCCTCCCTAAGATGATGGAGCCTTCGGGGGCAGAATGGCGAAGATACTAGTCTGCCAGACCCTCGACCCTTTCTAAAGTAATTCCGCCAAGGAAGTAAAGCTGCCTCCTTAATGAGCCTAACTCAGAATCCGCGACGGAGCGGAGTTTCTGACTCTGGTTCGGGGCCATTGTTTTGGATGCGATCAAAGAGAGCGAAGGGTTCTAGAAAATGGGAGATTCAGAAACCGTAATATTTGAAAAAGCTGAAATATTTGGAGATTTTGGTAAAGTAAGAAATGAGCACAAGCGCGGCTTTTATAGAGGAGGAGCCGAAAAGTCTTCCCTAGAAGAGAACAGTGCAAGGAAGATAGAAGCACTAGAATTTCAAAAATTTGAAAAATCGTGACACGGGATAACGTGTACCAGCGTCAGTAATCGGGGAGAAATGACAGTAAGGGGCCACGTGTACCCCTTAAATTAGAGGACTAGAGACACGATTTCCCTACTTGATGGATGTGAATCTATCAAATAGAGAAATGGGGGCAGTTGTGGAGTCCGTTCCTAGATCATGTACCACGTGGACGATTAAGTGGCAGAACAGGTCACAGGGGATACACCATCTGACACGTATCCAGAGTGGCCGTTTAAAAGCCACGTGAGTCGCACGTGATACTGCATGGGCCCATGGCCTATCCGAGGCCAAGGCCGAATCCATCCCAGACCCTGGACGGGTTCGGCCCAGTCCAATTCTTACCTCGACAGATAGGGGTTAGGAGCCTCAAGGGTCTTCCACCAGAAGACCATGGGAGGCAGTGCACTGTTCCAGACCCAGAAAGGGCATTTAATGCGATCCTAGGTAGGTGCGTACATTGGGAAAACCGTCCTGACAGAACGGTGGTTTGTCAAAATCTCACCCCCGACAAGCTCGAGTCATAGGGGGCGGTAGAAAGCAAGCCACGACGATGCAAGGAAAATCACGGTAACTATAGCCCGTGATTTCTAGAGTAAGTCATGATGAAAAAAGGTACTCGATCCTGGGATTGAGAGCCAGAAAGCTCCCAGTTCGAGAATTATATGTACGAGCCTTACTTCCCCTCTGGGGAGAATATATACAGATAGACATATACAAAAAAAAAACTTAATCTTTGCTACTCAACCTCAGGGACAAACAACTGACTTAAGCATCGGAGAGTCTTTGCAGGTAGCCACCCCCGCCTCTCCGACTCGACCTGAAGTTAAAAGTACTCTGGGATAGCAAGGATACGTAAACAATTGGTAGATACAACATTAGCAGTTCGGAGATACATGGACAGCTGGTAAGAATCACACTAACAATATTGTTACATATATTTTGACAGATTATCATGAAAAAATGACGTTATATCATTTGTCAAATGTTTAGTGTATAGATCACTCATTATTTATTACTTAAGTTGTCACATCATTTAAATTATTTTGTCCAGATAATTTATCAAAATGTTTAGCACTTTTCTAAAGAAAAACTAGGGAAGAAGCGCTCATAAAAATAATAACAGTACTAAATCAGCTAGGATTGAAGAGACCTGCCGCAATGGACAAAAGAAGCATTGCCAATCCTGGGATTTTAATGGAAAGATAAACCAGTGACTAGAATCAATATATGCAGAGAATCTTTAATATTACATATCCCACAATTAATAAATTCCTAGTAAAAAAAAAAAAAAATTAAGCAGAAACTACATTTAAGGAGGTCTCCCCCTTCAATCCGAAATTTCTCCAATTTTCCAGCACTAAAGTGAAGTTAAATATGTAGTAAAAGTCAGGATGGCCGAGTGTTCTAAGGCGCCAGACTCAAGTTCTGGTCCTTGTGAGAAGGTGTGGGTACAAATCCCACTTCTGACACATTTTATTCAACTTTTTTTTCTTTTTCTATCTTCTCTTCTTCTCTAGGAATTTTTGCATAAGTAAACACGATCGTATGTGTTTTAAATTGATAATCGAGGTCTAGAAGATAATAAAAGAAACTATTTCGAAAAAAATAGAAGACAATAAAGAAACTTCGGTAGAATATAATGTTTGTATAAAGCTGAGAAAACTAAGACACTACTCCTTCAAAGATGCTTATCAGAGAGATTGGGGGGGAAGGGGGAGGGGGAACACATTCAAGTATGCTCTTGTGAAAGTTGTTGTTTCGTAAAGAAATTTTGCAGGTAGCAAATGACCAATACATATTGCTAGATAACCTCAAAAACATAATTAATAACAAGCTATGTTGGTCAACATGTTAGTGATGGACAAACTAATCATTGAGACTACTTGGGCACATAAGATTTTCTCCAAATTACCTTGCAGTTTGAAGATTTTGTAAAATATATCAAAACGCATAACTGGAAAAAATTGCATGGATTAATGTAGTACGGTGTAATTTGACCAGTTGCCATAATTTGTCAATTATTTTGAACATCCCACAAAAAATAGAAACTAGGCTAGCCACCACACTGGGGGTGTGCCTCTCCTAAAGCAATGCCGGTCATCGAGACCACTCAACAATTTGCACAACTGCAACATCAGAATTCCTAGGAATACAAGAAAATAGAATCATATAAAATTCAAAACATTACATTAAGAAGATTATAAAACATTTTGAATGAACAAATTGGGGACCAATAGCCTATTTATACTCCAGGAACATCAAAATTTCTAGAAATATACGTCAATATTTCTATAAATATAAGAAAATGGAATCACATCAAAGTCAGAAAATCAGCCAGAGAACATGATCATAAAACATTGAATTAACTTTCAGATACAAAAGCACCACGAAGGAATACTGCACTGCTCACATCATGCCAAAGCCAAAAACTACGCAAAAGTACATGTCATGCCAATAGTAAGCAAAAATTTCTGGTCACTAAGTTTTACAAGTAAATGTCTAAATGATGTGCTTACCACCTTGACTAATTGCTCTACTAGAATAGTACACTAGTTCACTATTATTCGAGATTATACTACACGGTGACTTCGGATAATATCTAAAATTTTCATAGCCATAGAACAAAATACCGAACTAAAAAAAAAAAAAAAGAAAAAAAAAAGTCAGACCCAAAAGTATGGTATATAGGAGAGCTAAGCCGGCTTTCCTCTAATTGGGATAGACCAGGTCCAGTAACCAAAGCAGCACCGTGTACACTACGTGTTAATTGGCCCATTCCGTTTGAGCGTGGGAATATTCCTCACATTGGTTTAAACCACCATCTACTGGGTCAACCGTCTACAATCAGTCCATGGACCATACTATTTTTATATTTTGCTTTTAAAGCAATTATTACAGGTCACACTATCTGTTAAAGACTCTGAGAATATATAACTGACACATGTCAGTAAGCACTCCCTTTAAGAAAAACGGCATCAGTACCTCCGGTCTGCTTAATGCCTAAGCTATTTCACCTGACTAAGTTTACTATGTATACCCCTCAAATATATTCTACCCCAGTTACCCCTCATGCTTCCACCAACTACCCGCTTTCACGAAAATACCCTCCTCCTAAATTCACTTTCACCTTACAAGAAAGGGTATCATTGTCTTTCCGTCTGTTTCTGTGTCACTATATAAATACCAGAGACAAACCCGAGGAGCGACAATTGAAATTCAGACCGTTTCTCTAACGTCAGTCCTTTGTGTTTTTACCAATTTGCCCTTCTGATGGCGTCCCGCTATGAAGTAGAGGTGAAGCTCTCCGCCGCCAGAGACCTGAAGAACGTCAACTGGCGTTACGGTCCAGTGAAGCCATACGCCGTCGTTTGGGTCGACCCGAAGAACAAGTGCTCCACCCAGGTCGACGAATCGGGCGACACCAACCCGACCTGGGACGAGACTCTGGTCATCCCCTTGCCGGGTAGGATCGAAGACGAGGAGTACTCCACGCTCTACTTCGACGTCGTCCACGCCGGGTCCGAGTCCGACACCAAGAGGCTGATCGGGTCAGCCAAGCTCCGGCTCCGCGAAATCGTCGATGACGTGGGCTACGGACAGCGCGCCACGCGTACCCTGCAGCTCAAACGGCCTTCCGGGAGGCCCCATGGGAAGGTGGAGGTGAAAGTCTCGATCAGGGACCCGTACTATCGTGCGCCGGATGCGTACAGCGCACCCCCTTACGGGGTCCCACCACCAGCCTCCAGGGACTACTACGCTGCTCCGCAGGCGTACGGGGGGTCCTACGCCGCCCAGCCGCCTTCCGGTTACCCGTACAATGCGCCGTCGTACGGTCAGAGCGGTTACGGGCAGGCTCCGCCGTACGGGCAGGGGAGCTACGGGCAGGCTCCGCCGTACGGTGCGGCGGGGTACGGGCAGCCGGAGGAGAAGAAGAAGAGCAAGTTCGGTATGGGAACGGGATTGGCTGTGGGCGCGGCTGCAGGGTTGCTGGGTGGACTCGCAATCGCGGAGGGTGTGGATTACGTGGAGGACAAGATTGCCGATGACGCGGCGGAGAAAGTGGAGGATGATCTTGGGTATGACGGTGACGATTTCTAGAGATGTGTTGTGGGACCCTCTTCTCTCTTTTTGAAATATATTTTTTTTTAGAGTGGTTGTGATCTCGTGGATGAATCGATGAGCTTTCGTGTTGATGGCCATCTTTGCTAAGCTTTGATCATATTTGAAAAATCTGGAAGCTTCATTTGATTTGCCGTAAAATGCGTATCCAGTATGCTAAAATAATAAGTAAATAAAAATTAGATAAGAAAATAGCGTTTGCAATGCCAAATGTCAATGGCCCTGTTTCAAATATTTTATTCTAATTAAATAGAAAACTCATGGAATATTTGTTTAAACAATTCCAGTATTTTTAGTTTCAAAAATTTATTTCTTTTCCAAATAATTCATTAATCATATCACATAATTGAGTTTTTTTGTGTTTTGAAATAAAAATAAAACTTAAGAATTACTTTTAAATGATTTATTTTAATATTTTTCACTTTAATTGCAACTAATTTTATTTTATTTAACTTCGAATATCTTTTATTCTAATTACAAGTAGAGATTCAATTACCAAGTTTTATACTTATTTTGATTTAAAATGTGTATTATGACATATTTCTTGAAAATGTCAATTTTCATGGAATTCAATAGTTTGATTGAATATTTGATAAATTTGTGAACTATTGAAATGTATTAAATTGTTCTGGGATTGGTTGGTATGGTTTTTATGCAGGTTTACAATTTTGGTTTTGGAAAAATACAGTTATTATGCTGCCCAACTTTCTGTAAATCTCAGAATAATACCAAACGAGTTTTAAAGTATGATTTCTTGATATACTTGATGCGAGGTTAATACACACTCTATGATATGTTGTACCTATCATAGGATCACACACTTGAGTTCCATTTTAGCATCATGGTATTTAGATCGCTGGCGAGTTACTGTAGCGCTTGGTGAGAGACCTAGGCCCCTGCACAGGATTTACTGACACACATCTGGATAGTGTCAGGATGCTGGGTACCTCTGTTCAAGAGGTATTACAGGATCGTGATGAGAGTATGAAAGCTCATATATATATTTGTTCTTGGTTGATTTATGATATGTACAATATGATTATGAACATGATTGTATTTTTAGTTTTGGTTTTGAATACATGATTACACTTTGATACCAAAAATTTTCTGTTACGACCCAAACCTCGGGCCAATGGTAGAAAAAGAATTTTACAAGTGGAAATTCATTGTTTATTTTAAAAAATTTTAGAAAGTGCAATTCTTCAAAAAAAAACAAAAAATTAGTTTAAAAACGACAATTTCTGTAAAAGTTTATAAAAATAGTTTAAATTATAAATTCCTACAATTTGTGATCACCACTAGACATAAATTGTTAATAATAATAATAAAACATAAATATACATCACATCGTCATCACCAGTAGGCATCATAGATAATACAAGCTAAATGAGGCTTAAATGTTATTATAATTCCAAAATGAGTTATTAAGTAGTCTAATTACAATTCTTTCCATTGAGAGAAAAAACAAGAATTTAGTTATAAAAAAAAATAACAATTTCATTCATCAAAGAAATTACAGATTTTGCAGTACTCGTTTTTAAAAAAAACTAAATAAATCTCAAATTCTCATTATTAATATAAAATCTTGAACCCTCTAAGTCTCCATGATTAAGTGGAAACTTTGTGAAAGCAACACGAACTAATTAACTGGCCAAAGAATTAATGAAGTAACAAATACGTACATTGATAAAAGAAAAAAAAACGTACTTGAATAGTTGTTTTTTGCATTTTTCCTATAATGCTGATGTATCAAAGACGTCTATTGGGGTGATATTCAATGGATGGTAGCAAAATTCATAAAAATCTATCATGAAATCGAAGGCTGAAAAATTAAAATTGTGTCGTCTTTAACTTCTTTAATTTTCTGATAATGTATGGGTACTGATGTTCTGGATAGCAAGATGAAGTGTTAAACCTTATATTAATATTCTGAAAGGATGGGTTCATGCTCTGTTGCCTGCTTTTAGTATAATATTCTATGAACATATAGTTGTGGGACCATTATTTTCTGTCCACTTAATGAACAACATGTGGTATTGATTAAGAATTTAATGTGGCCGTTAAGTGACTGATTAGAGGACTAAATTAATCACAATTAATGGCCTATCTAGTGATAAATTGTCGCATCATCGAGAGCGATTATGGGATTACTTACTAAGTTATCATAGGAGAACGTGACAAATACATGGGTCTTCTCAGATCGCTCAAACAGATCAAGGTCAGCTAGACACCCTCGTGGCCCTCTAAGATCCCAAATCACCTCCAGATTTCGATATGAGAATTGGGGTTCGAGAGGTCAGGCCAGTCACTTTGATTTGAGTCAGACAACAATTCGGGCCCAAGCAAGAAACTGGACTTGCCACGCCTCAGCTTTACACATAGCAATAGTCCAAAAAGGTACTATATAAATATTAAAAGGGATTTAACTCATCAGTAGTTCAAATGGTAGTGTTGCTCGTCAACTAAAAGTTACGTGAGACACCATTAACATTTGCACAGGATGTTGTTCCTTTTGTTGAAGGACAAATATGTGAAAAAGAGACATTTATCGGTGTAAAGTGTTGATGGAGGTTTTATCAATAATAATTTTTAGAAAAAATCAAGAGATGTGACTTATGTGAATTGAAGTAATAATCAAAGTAAATAAGGAGAGATGGATTTATAGTGGTTCAGCTCCGAAAAAGATGAGCCTACGTCCACTGTTTTCTCACTATTTTATGAATAATAATGAACACTCAAGGTTACAATCTTGTCTGGAAATCGGAAAGACTGAAAAGCTATTGAAGAATGCTAATAACTTAGACTACCCAAAGCTTAGAATACTCTAACTTTTGAATTACCCAGACTTGAATTTGCTCTGACTTGGTTCTCCCCTTCGGAACATAGAGCCCCCCTTTATATAGGTAAAGGAAACCTTATGTCCCTAGGATTCTAATTATATAAACGGGTAACTATACAACTGGATAATATAATTGGATAATCATTCAAAACAGATAACTACTTGATCACAAATAGGATACTTCAGTTTCCCTTTCATTGTAGGTTTCTTCCTTAGCATTTGCTTGTTTCCCTCTTCTTGTAGGTTTCCTTTATAGCATTTACGTGTTTCCCTCTTCTTATAGGTTTCCTGTTTGATAAGGAAAACTGCACGGAGAAGGTCGCACAAAACCTGTGGAAGAGGTCGCATATAACCATCACGGAGGAGGTCGCATATAACCTTCACGAAGAGGGTCGCATATAACCCTTATGTGACCTTAGGATTTTAGACCGCACAACACAAAGTGACCACGAAATCCTAGATTTCTTCCTTTGTAAATGTCACGTTTTGCCTTTTATTTGATATTATATTCTCTTCTTCTGTGTGTTTATTTTTACTGATTTAACATTGGAGTATGTTGTGAGTGACATCTACTACTCGGTGTCCGCTCTAAGGCGGAGCTTACAGTAACCGCGAGGACATATAGACAGTTGTGAAAACATCTCTAACAAAAATACTATAGTTTGTAATGTCAACTTGCTAAAGTTTGGAACAAGGCATCTGCTAAAGTGAAGAATAATTCCCCAATGTTTATTTCAGTGGGGTAAAGTCGGTGTTCGCCTTGGAGGATTCTATTTTTTTTTTGGGGGGGGTCTTGAAAAAAGGTTTAATCGAAAGATTAGTGCGAAAAATATTACATAAATCTACTCGGGTTCAATCCTACGTAGCTATTATTTGGAAAGACATAATCCTAAATGGTGCAAGTGCTATATGTTAGTTAAATCTTAAATGGTCCACAAATTTATCAGGATTACTACGTCTACCATATTTGTTTCAAAATGTTAGTACAAACTAATGTTGCAATTTAATTACCTTTTCTGACTATTGAATTAGATTTCTTGTAATAAATTTTATAAATAATTTCCGAATTGAGGAAATTATGAAAATTTATTGTTATCCTTAACTAGCCCACTTTTTATTGGGTTTATATTTTAAAAAATTTCCCATTAATAAATTCCTGTCATGAAGGATTTTTTTTTTTCCTTTTTATTAAAAGAAAATCCAACTTTAATATGTTAATATGTGATGTACATGAGAGACGATAGGACTTTTGTTTACTAGGAGTGAAAGGAAAATTATGCATTTTCTTTCAAACTATCCAAATAATGAAGCCTTCACTTGCAATACAAGCCTACAAGGTCCGGATTAGAAGCATATATCTTGATTTATTGCAAGCAAAAGCAAAAGAAAATGAATATTTTTTTTTCTCTTTATGAAGGGATTCAGCACTCTTTAGTTTTCTTTAATGTCATCCCTTGTAAGAAACAAAGGAAGATAAATGTTATGTTCTTTAAGCATTTTTGCCAGGGAGCTATGTTCCTCCTTTCCTTTTGTTTTTCTTATTTTTCGTTCCTCATTTATTTTCGCCTTCTCAAGTCTCAAATTTTTTTTTTCAAAGTCATTAAACTAATTTATTGTGGGTGTTCTTTGAAGTTAGAAGTGTAAGATTAGTATATGCTAAGGTCGAATGAACAAAAACATCAGCGCTGGTATGAAGAAATTTATTCCATGCTCAGGTAATATTTGCTTTTTTTTGGTAGGGAGCTTGTCTCCCAGTTTCGGTGTTAGTGATTGTGTATTACCTCATGATACTATGTAATTGATGCATTCTGCTCCTTAGAGTCCGCCATTTTAAAAGCTTGTAGATGTAAAAAGAAAAATCCAAAAAGAAATGAAAAAAGATGGGAGAGAATCACATATACATATAGTAGGATATGCTGCTAAATGAATACAATAAAAGCTAAGCTCCTACAGTTTTTTTTTTTTTTTAAAAAAGTCAACTCATTAGTGAAAGAGATTACTTGTTGGAACTCTAATTGTATTTAGTGTGGATTTATTTGCATGTCACATAACACACATTTTTATTTCTAAGCATCAATCAAACATAATACTTTGTTGGGGCATATCAATTATGAGGGGTAGGAAAAGGGGTCTTATACTATTTAGCTAAAAGCCTGATACAGCACTTGTTGCAAAATGCCAATTTTTGACAAATTTTGGCCCATTTATTTCAAAAACTCTAGGCAAAATCCATAGGAATGGGAGGAATTCACGCTTCAAACTATAATATGAAACCTACGTTACTATCAGTTCTCTATCTTAAATTTATATATTTATTTATTTATAGAGAAGCAATATTTAGTTCCTACCCATACTAACAATTTACTTCTATCAAAAAACAAAGGGAAAAAAATTAATCATTGTATTGTATTGTATTTATTTTGTTGTAAATGGTACACAGTGGCTGCCCACACCTCTCCCAACTGTTCCATTGGTGTAGATGTTCGCGAGGAATATGCCAACGCCTTCCGCACCGAATCGTACATCGACTTTTGGACACGTGTCCTCGCCATATCCGACGCCGATCATGCCACGGCTATTCCCGCCGAGTCCACCAGCGCAGCTCGGCTCCCATCCTATCGCCTATTCGCCGAGCTTCTTTTGGATCCGGACCAGCCCACGGTTACACGGATCTTGTCTTTGGCCCATAACCGGCCCAAAATCCACGCACTGCTATCCGACTATTTTGCCCAAACAGCCGATGCCTCAGTCCTATGTGGACTTCTACTGAAGAACATCGAGATGACACGTGGCAAATACCGCTCTTTGAAAAAAAGCATCCAATCTCATACAACCTCAAACCGCCTAGGCGAATTTTCCACCTCCATCAATCCGTTTGTGTCTTCCATGTCATCACCAAGCCGGGTTCGGGTTGTTCAAACAGGTTGCTCCGAATTACTCCACCGCCTCGAAGCAAGCCGCAATGAGGCTCGGGCTAAGCTTCAGCTCATTAACAAGCTAAAACAAGGCTCTGTTGTTGTCCTCGTGGCACTAACAGCCTCATTGAGCGTGATTGTTGTGACTCACGCCCTTTCGCTACTTGTAGCCATGCCAAGCCTAATTTCTGTTTCAATTGAGCTGGCATCGTCGAGGAAACTGGCTAGGGTGACGGCTCAGCTCGATGCTGCCGCGAAAGGGACCTACATACTGAGCCGCGACTTGGACACGATTAGTCGGCTTGTGGCAAGGCTAAACGATGAGCTGGAGCATATTCGTGGTATGGTAATATTTTGGCTCGAGCGAGGTGGAGAGGATTGGCTTCAAGCTAGCGGCGAAGTGGCGCGCCAGCTGAAGAAAAACGACTCTAGCTTTAACAAGCAGCTTAACGAGCTAGAGGAACACTTGTATCTATGCTTCATGACCATAAACAGAGCCAGAAGCCTTGTGGTCAAGGAGATTTCAAATCCGGGACAACCCACTAAACACCATTGTATATTATTATCAAAATAGTAATTTAATTTTGTTATCAAACCACAATATTAATAATATAATCATGAAAAATCCCATATCGTGATTGAAATTCGTAGTTTTTTTTTTCCTTCCCCCTCTCTCTCTCTCGGGAAAAAAAAAAAACATTATTTGGTTTACAAGTTACAAGGTACCTAAAAAATTATTCTACTTTCAATTTTAGCTTCTAAGGTCCTTAAACCCCAACCGCTATGTGTATAAGTTCTCTTGTTGATTTTTTTTTTTTTTTTCCCATGAGACTCTTGTTGATATTATTTGTTGTGCGGTCTAAAATCCTAAGGTCGCATAAGAATTATATGCGATCTCCTCCAAGAAGGATATATGCGACCTCCTCCGTGATGCTTATATGCGACCTCTTCCGCAGGTTTTTGTGCGACCTTCTCCGTCCAGTTTTCCTTAACAAACAGGAAACCTATAGGAAAAGGGAAACACGAAAACACTATAAAGGAAACCTACAAGAAGAGGGAAAT
This sequence comes from Parasponia andersonii, assembly GCA_002914805.1. Lineage (NCBI taxonomy): Eukaryota > Viridiplantae > Streptophyta > Magnoliopsida > Rosales > Cannabaceae > Trema > Trema andersonii. Next base: position 1,530 of record JXTB01000151.1, on the reverse strand, counting down.
AGGTAAATGCTGTGGAAGAAACCTACAAGGAAAGGGAAACTGAAACTGAAGACTCCTATTTGCGATTAACTAAGTTATCCTTTTCGAGTAGTTATCCAATTGTATTGTTATTTAATTTATGTTACCCAATTGTATAGTTACCCGTTTATACAATTAGGATCCTAGAGACATAGGGAACCTTGGGACATAAGGTCACTACAATCTATATAAAGGGGGCTCTATGTTCCGAAGAAGTCATCACCAATTCTGGGCAGAAACAAGTCACAGAGAATAGAAGTCAGAGCAAATACACGCCTAGGGTATTCCAAACTTTGGTTAGTCTAATTCTTTAGCATTCTTCAATAGCTTTTGAGTATTGTAACTTTGAGTATTCATCATTATAGTGAGAAAACAGTGGACGTAGGCTCATCTTTTTCGGGGCTAAACCACTATAAATCCCTCTCTCCTTATTTACTTTGATTATTTACTTCAATTTACACAAGCCACATCTCTTAATTATTTATAAATTTATTGTTGATAAAACCTCCATCAACAATTGGCGCTAGAAGGAGGGCTATTCCGGCAGAAATATTTGTCAAATTCCACCTTTTCAATAATGGCAAATACCAGAAACACTACCAGAGCCGCCGGGACTAGCCAAAATCAACCTCAGAGTACTGCTGCTACACAGGCAGACCCCGCTCCAGAACAGCCTACTATGACGGCAACAGAGGACCTATCTCGAAGACAGGATCGCATGGAGGAAACGCTCGTGAACCTCCAGCAAGTCACTAACCAGATCAACGACACTCTGCGACAACTTGCTGAAAGGCAGATGGTGACTCTACCACAACATGAACGTCCCAAAGAACGTCCTGCTCAATTACCTGCGAAGGGAATACAGATTCTCGAGACGAGAAGACGCGACCAGCCAAGAACTCAGCAGGAGCGTCGTGAAGAACGCACCTCCAAAGGAAAAGGCAAGGTCGCAGACTTGCCTCTAGAGTCTCGTACGGAGAGTTCGAGTACGAACCGAGGTCGTACACAGCCCTCCCGTAAATCCAACAACGACCAGGATCGCTTGAGCAGCGAACAAAGACGATCCTCGAGAAGTGTCTTCGAAAGAATCAGCAAGGAGTCAAGACAAGATCCCGCTGACCTAAGGCAGTACTTGGAGCGACGACGTGATCATGGTCAATCTGTATCGCATCATAGCGACCACAGCCAGTCTCGTCGCACTATGCCACTGGATTCCTCTCATAGGACGCAGGAGACCTTACCCGACCAGCCCGCTGCGAAACAAGATAACGAACGAAGGTCGCTCATACCACCAGCAAGAAATGATGCTTTCCCTCTGAACATCGACGTTCACAATTTACGGATCGCATTAGATGCACTTGCTGGCTGGGATGACGAGCTCGCTGATGGGTATCGCCAGTCGCCATTTAGCGAGGAAGTTCGAGCTGCAGCCCTTCCCACCGGATTCAGACTTCCCACAATCAATACTTTTGATGGAAAGACTGATCCGCAGGATCACATGGATCACTTCAG
>JXTB01000150.1:820151-840721 GCA_002914805.1 Parasponia andersonii | reverse complement strand
TGATAGAGGGACTAATTTGCAAAACTGAAGGACTATTTTGAAATAAAATTTTAAAATTAGGGACTTATGTACAATTTTTTTAAAAAAATTGCACTGCCCATTTAAGAGCAGACACGTGGCCTGCATCATTTTCCCTCAGCTCACCTTCTCTCTCCTCTCTCGTGATTTTCCAGCGAGTTCCGGCCAAAACGCCGATTTCCGGCGTTGCTCCGACAAAGCTCATTCCGACGTCGACGAGGACTGCTACCGGCCAGCGAAGAGAGCCCAGCTCTGGACAATTACCGCGCCACAGGTCTTACCGCCTGAAAGCTCGCCGTTTGCCGGAAATAGCCGAAAAACATTGCGGCTTCCGAAAATCGCCGGCACTGATTCCGGCGACGTTTCGCCATAAAACTGGTCGGGTTTGATTCATCTCGTCACAATCTTTAACGTGGTATATATATCTTGACTCCATATTGCTCGGATTAAAATTTTCCTTTTTTGTTAATTTTGAGCTATTTTAGTTTTATATTTAAAATTTTCAATCCGACCATTAGATCATAAAATACAACTCTTATTTGTGATGTAGTCGTGAAAACAAAAATTTTGATATATATATATATATATATTGTCTATATTTGGTAACGGGCAAGAAAATCTAAATCTAACAGCTTACATCGTCTCGTTTTGCATGCCGTAAGCCTGGGTTCGGCCTGAGCCCGAATCAATTGAACTGTATATCTAACCTAGCGTTTTTGGGTGCTCTGAATTCAGTGGTGAAGTCCGTTTAATGATCTGAAGCTCCTATCGATCAAAGGCTCTAAAACGATGTCTGACGTTCCAAACGATACCCAAATGATGCTAAACTTTCTCCATAGCTCCGTAGCACTATTTGAATACTCAATTGAGGTAAGAGATTCAATTTTCTTGTTTTCTATTATTTTCATTAAAATTAGAATTTATTCTAAAAAATGAAATTTTGTGCTTTTATTAAATTGAATTATTTGAATAGTTATTTTAATGAACTATAAATTTGTGAAACATTGTAGACTGCTCTAGATATTTTTAAATATGATTTTATACAAGTTTCTATACTTGGATTTTGGTAAAACCATAGAACTGTACTTTTGGATTTTAAAGTACAAAATGGATTTTAATTAAAAATTAGAGCATATATAGAATGTTAAACCACTGCATGGTTATTTGAGACTCTATATATATTGCACATTTTATATGATCATGCATGAGAGTCGTTTTAGACATCACGGTATTGTAGTAGGCGGGCTAGTACACTCGTCTTCGGTGAGAGTCCGTAAACCCGCGCGGGATTTGTTTTCTGACTATCTCCATTTGGTAAGCGTAGGCATTTGGTGCCCCTCTAGTTCGGTAGGATTTGACACATGGGTGTCCCTCCAGTTTTCAGATATAGATGTCAGACAGAGAGCGCTCAATACATGTAGTATAAGTTGCTCTAGTTGTGATGAGAGGATGAGAACTCATGTGATGTGTTGATTTATGTGATGTGCATTATGCTTATTTTAATTGAGACTTTTATATGTTTTTACCTGAATATCTGGTTTTGGTTTGAGCATGATTTTCTATATATATTTCGAATGGTCTATATTTATTAAAATACTTTCGAGAACCACTAACCATGCAGTTGTATTGAGAATTACTAAAAAGATTTTTCTCAAAAAGGTAATTGAGTTTTCTACTGAGCATTCACGTGCTCACCCCCTACTTCCTCCCCCTTTCAGGTATCAAATTATTCTGTGATAGATATTCGTATGGCTTGGCAAACATGTTTGGCATATGCTTGTAGTTCCAGTCCTCTTCATTGGTTGGTTCGTACTCTGTATCATTTTCCTCTTTTCTAAGTCAAATTTATTTAGCCATTAGTAGTATATTTACTGAGTGGATGTATGAGGATGATTTCGATATTTAATCGAGTACTTAGACATAGAAATGATTTTATGAAAATTATTTTAACTATGGGCCTATGGTTTTAAATTGAACACTTTCATTAAACTTAATGATTCAAATAAAAAGTTTCTAAAATTTATTATTTATCATTTCTCTAAATTTAAAATTAAAAATATCTTCGAAATTTAAAACTAATAGATAATGTTATAATTTCTCGAGTTGGTCCAATATTAAAATTTACTTACACTTGAGGACTAAAATTTAAATTTTAAGTATTCGACTTTTTCTGAAAATTTTAGAAATTTTTGTTTACCACTGTTTTCACTTAAATTTATTAACAATCATGGTCTTCGATTTTCGGTCGTGATATATATATTTATAGATTTCTTTATATTTGTTACGTTAATTAGTTATCATTTTTTTTATCCCCAGTTATCTTCTTTCGCTTAATAACTATTAATAGTACTCAAGTAGTTCAATTTAAAGACGATGATTTTACCTTTATTAACAAGAGATATTAGTTTTTTGTGAGGTTTGTTGATTTTATGAGCTAAACTGATTACAAAATATGTTGATGAGAAGTGACAGAAAATATAGCGAGGATTTATGATAAGGCGACATTTAGTACAGATGATTGGTGGTGAGAAGTGAGGTGGATGTGTGATGGGCTTGATCATGAGAGAGAAAGAGTCTGCATGAGGAGCCGGTATCTTGATAAAAAGCTGTTGTGTAAGGTGATTTAGAGGTAGAGCACGAAAACGGACAAACTGATTAGCAGATTGAATAACGTTAGGTATCCAAAATTTGTAATATGTAAATTATTATATCTTTATCCCAATTTGTTAGGAGTATTATTGAATATAATTAATTTTTAATTAATTTTGTGAGGTCATAATAAGGAAATAGTAAATATGATACAAATTTTTTTTTTTACTTAGTTCAATTATCTCCTAATAACCTACATTTAAAGGATGACGCCTAAAAAATAAACACTATTAGTAAAGTTTGAATGAATACTATTACTAATTTGACTTATACAATAAAAGACTCCTTGCAATGTGAATTTATTCCTTCACCAAAGTGTTTAGCGAGCACTACTCGTTTTAGGTTGACTTGGTTCTTCCGAAATCCCTTCAGGTACTTGAAGTTGATTTTCTCTCGAAAATTTTGTGTTTGTCCTCTTGATAAACACTCACAGTCAAGGTCTCCTTGACTTTATTTGATCCTTCACAGTTATTAATCGATCTTTTCCTAAAGATGCTTAGCACCTTTCCCGAAGTATTTTATCACATGAAAAAGACTACTGTCTAAGAAAATGGCTAAAATAAACTTTATTTTTTATACTCAATAGCCGAAATACAATATATAGTCTCTACCTAAAGCTACTCTTGAGTGCCCTTTAAATAGAGAGAGCAAGTCTTCACACGTTAGAAATCTGCAAAATAATAATTAAAAGCATTTGACGTTGATTAGAAGATTTGCACGATCAGTCAAGTTTGTTACCAAACTTAAAAAATTAATCTAAAATTTAATTGCTGATTATGTCCACGTATTGCAATGTTAGAATAGAAAAAAAAAATTCCACATTTCTTTCCTAAAGTAAAACAGTTAGTTACTCAAACCTTACATTTTGACAGCTTATGACGCGAATTAGAATAACTTTAAACGATAAGAATCAATACAAATTAATTAAAAAAACTTCCATAAAAGACATTTACATAAAATATTCATTTAAAAGAATTTTCTCAATGAAATATAGACAAATACTCAGAATTGTTTTTGGTAAGAGACATTTACCTATTTCTACACAATTGAATCCGTCTATAACTTAATATAATCAGATATTTATAATAGACAATCACACAAGTCATGACCTAAAAACATATAAAAGGTAAATATTAAAAAAATTAATTAAATCAAATATTTAGTCGCATGTTGTAATATAACCGAATAAACTAGTCATGCTGCAATATAAAGTTGTCAATATTTATATTTCTCTTACAAAACAAAAGAGCTTTATATTCTATACAAAATTTATATTTAAAAAAAGAGAGAGAAAAAAAAGAGACGCGGAAAAACCCCCCTTTTCCCAAAGAACCAAAAAAAAATCAGGTTTGTTAAACAAACACTACTAAGTGTATTTCGTCTAGAAAATATGACAACGAGGGCTGTATAATGCTTCCAATTAAAAGATGAAAATTCGTCAAGAGAAAATATAGTGCATTTATTGTCCGTTGGAAATTTATTTTAATTTATTGTTATTAATCTATATAAAAAAGAGTTATCTTTACCCACTGAGAAAAAGTTGTCTCCGCTACTGTGCGATATATGTGCTCGCATATTCGAAGATAGGGTAATGAATATGGTAATGTAGGTGTTTTCTTTTCTCGTTAGTTAGCAGAAAAATGAGGGAATTGACAAGCATAGTTGGCATTAATCGTTGACGTAAGGTAGAAGGAAATGAGACAAAATAAACGTTTTTTTTTTTTAAAAAAAAAAGCACATTTGGATACATACTTGTTTTTTCTTCTTAATTTAGATTTTCATATTTTTTTTTTATGAAATATGAAATGTTACACATTTACATTTTAGTTATATACCTATAGTATACATTTATACCTGTTATATACTTTTTTCCAAAAAAGTATAAATCTAAAAAATTTAAACACCATGCATTTATCCAAATATAATTGAAAATGGTATTCATACACTTTTCCCGAGGCCGAATGATGTAGATTACACTAAGCTTTTCAGATTCACTTTGTGCTAGTTTTTGGGCTTTCACTAAAAAGGTTTAGATCTAGTATTTGGAACTTTTAGACTGGGGGAAAATTTGATTTTATATGCTAAATTTTAAAAAAATAAAGAATAATTGCAGATATTATTTTTTTTTGAAAAATTATAGATTTATTTAGAAAAATATTACTTTTTTTTTAAATTAATAAAGTACCTGAGGTGACTGGATAAGTTATTTAGTGTAATGAGTTTGATTACCTCGAGTAACTTTATTGGTTACTTTGAGTACTCATGAAAAACATTAATTTTGAAGAAAAAATAATACTTTTCTAACTATTTTTGAAAATTGATATTTTTATAAATATATTTTTAAAAGTAATATATTTCTAAATAAATTTAAAAATTTTCAAAAAGTTCAGCCTGTTAAGGAATTTTCAATTTTCATAGTCTAGCCCTTTTTTTTTTAAAAAAAAAAAAATTGTAAAAAGCCCTGAACTTATGGCCTTTTGGGTTTGAGTTTATACGATTCATTTAATCCAGAAAACTTATGTTCTTCTAAAGTGAGCTTGTATTTCTTTTAATTAAATTATTAATGAAACTTACCCCATATTTTTGTGCCTTTTACTTCAAAATTCACTCATGAACTCCTTGTATTTATGGCTTAGGTCTACTTTACAGGCATGTGGACATTGCATATTATTTGTGTATTTCCATATGTATCGCTATTTAATTAGTTTTTTCTTCGGCATGGCACTGCATGAAAATATTAGTATATTGTATATAAGATTAATCTACGTATGGCATATATTTGCATGTAGCAAGAGTATGTGTAGCATGAACTAGTATGACTACATGTATATATAGACTAGTGCACTTTAATATAACTGCATACTTGAAAGTTTTGGACTTGTGCACCATAAGGAACCAATTATTGTCTACGTGCATGAGAAATCTTTGAGTCTTGTCCTTGAGCTCATTTTACTATGACCACTTGTAATTTTGTATTCAGAAAAAATTGGTTATTTGATTGGGGTTAAGCTTATGAGAATTGTCCACATACTATTTCAGGGATCAAGCTCGGATGTAGTTCTAATTTCCTACATATTAAAGAGTCTAGATATAGTTTTGATTTTCCTGCAAAAGAGCCTGGATGTAATTCTAATTATCCTAAAAAGAAGTATAAAATTAGTAGAGAAATTAGCAAGATTCTATAAAGAATGGAGAGAGAATAGATAAGATGACTTTAGAAAATTTATTAGAATCTGTATAGAAAAAGTGGGTCCCTCTGAATGAATAAAATATCTCATATTTATAAACAAATATGAGGTATTTTATAAATAAGAAACTCTATTAATTAAATAATTAATAATAATGATCCTTTGGGTAACCCAATCATATTAGGATACTTTCCAGATAATGGTTAATTTGAAACATAAATAGGCTAATATTCATAAATAATAATTATTTTTTTTTTTTAAATACATGACTAGGGCTAATTAGATATTTGACCATTTTTCGGTATCAAACTTAGTATATAACTAAACTAAAAAATTTATAACTAAATATCCAACTCACTTAATGATAAAAGTAGAAATATAGCATATTCTTTAACTAAAGTTTTAAAAGAAATGGACATTTAGATATAACTTTTAAAACATAGATATCTATTTAAACCAATTTAAAAAATTGGTTATCTATCCAATTTTCTCAAACAAAAGATAAATACCTTTAATAGGCCACATAGGCATTAAAATGAGTTGAACGAATTTTATCCCCAATATAATAGTTGTAAGTTCTATTTTGTTTTTTAGGTTTTGAAATACATAAGGGTATTCAAAATATTTTTTAAAGATGTTACCCCATGATTATTATATATTCTAATTAAAACAAGAGAAATTTACACCTAATATACGTTTTTAAAACTTATTTTCATAAATACACATTTTTAACTTTTCTTTTAAAAATATCCATTTTTATGGCCCACATTTCATATGCAAAATATGAATGGTTCACATTTATAATATAAATTTTATTCATGAGATCCATATTTCATGTATAAAATATAAATGGTATATATTTACAAGATAAATATTTATCATTGTTTACATTTTTCATTATAAATTTGAACTATGGTATATATTTTAAAATGTATGTTAAATTTTAGTGTAATTTTTATTCACGAAATGTAGATCACAGTATACATTTCATGCATGAAATATATACTCTAGTCTATATTTCATGTGTAAAATAGTGGTGGTTAACATTTATCCAAAAACAGGTATAAAAACGGGTATTTATGAAAAAGAACGAGTATTTATAGAAATATGATTTTGAAAATGAGTATTTATAAACTTTTAGAGAAACTTACGCCTAGTACCCATTAAAACATATTTTCATAAATACTCATTTATAATTTTTCTTTCAAAAATACCCTTTTTTATGGTCTAGATTTCATATGCAAAATATGAGTATTCTACATTTAAAATGTAAATTTTAATCATAAGGTACACATTTCATGTATAAAATATGACTAGTACATATTTACAATATAAATATTTACATCATTTTATATTTTTTATTATAAATTTGACCATGAAATATACACATTTAATGCATGAAATGTATTTCATGTGGAAAATAATAGTGATTTATATTTATGAAATAAAAATAAAAAACGAGTATTTATGAAAATGTAATTTTGAAAACGGATATTTATAAACTTTTCCCTTAAAACAAACTCAAAGCTTGGGTTAGGCTTATTAAAGGGATGTAGGGCTCTTTATAGGCAAAAGTGATGCATTCGTCCTATTTGTCTAGTCCCAACTACATCGATAGGAAATTGACTTGGATAGTAGTGTTTTGGGATATATTCACTTTTTTAGGGTTCTTTTAAAGGATTTTTAAGACTTTTCTCAATAAAACAAGAAAAAAAATAGGGTGGGTCATTTTTTATTTTTCAATCTACATACTGCATTTTCTCTTAAAAAATTTCATTTTTTATAATGATTGTATAAAAATATTATTTTTTAAAATAGTAACCAATTTTAGAACATTGGTAACTAGTAACCAAAGGTATAAAAAAATAGAAAAGAATAAAAATATTTTAACTAATAATAGAAATAGAAAATATAATAAAAAGTACAAAAAAGAGAAAAAAAAAAGAACAAAAAGAAAAGAAATGCAATATAACTGGTAAATGATACCTAGTAACTATTTTATTCTATGGAAAATTGCCTAAAATCCATGATCTTTGGGCATTTAAGCTTCAAATCTCATTTTAGCTCTGAACTTTTTTTTTTCTTTTTTTCCCCTTCAATTGAATTCCACTTTCACCTAGACATTTTGAAAGTCTATTTTTTTAGAATAAACATGAAAAATGATGTTTCGAAACAATTACTATAAGAGTTACCATTTTAAAATGGTTACAACAATAATAACCAAATCTTAGTAACTATTTTAGTGGTTGTTTCGAGCATGGATTTTAGCGATCATTTTGAACGTGGTTAGTAGTTAGTAATTTATAACCTTCTTTCATCGGTGTACATAAAAAGAAGATTTACAATGCTCACGTTGTTAATATTGTGCTCTAAGTAACCGAGATATAGATGTGTGTTTGGCACAATTAATAAATAGTTTAAAAACATCGTGGAATTCGGTAGATTTTTTTTACGTTCATAGTGCTCAAAAATATTTTATTCTTAAAGTTGTACCAAATTTGCATGGTTAATACCTTTTCTAAAATATTTTTTTTGAAATTACTTTGAAAATTATCCACTTTTTCCAAAGTATTTAGAAAAATATCATCTTTGCTGATTATTTACAAAAAATCACTTTTTTGAAATATTTTAGGAAATATCATTATCACAAAATTATTTAAGAAAATTTGCCCTTATACAATAATATTTCGAAAAGTACTGTTTTCTAATCTCAGCCCAAGGCCCAAACTAAATAATAGCAAACTTCATTCTAACATTATGTTATTTTGAAAAAAGTATCACTTTTCGTTATGAATTAGAAAAATACCATATTTTTTAATTCAAAAATTAATACGCTTTCAGATGTCATTTTAACTTTTACTAACTGTAATTATTCATGATTTTTAATCCTCTTTCACCTCATATAATTACATCGAGTAAAATAATTACCTATTGAAAAAATTATAAAAATATCACTTTTTACAAACTTTAGTAAAACGATCCAAACGGTGAAAATTTTATTGGTGGTAAGTTGACGGCTGAGATCGGTCGAGAAATGACAATGACAACTAGATGAGTCCAATTATGCTCTCAGTGTCATGAGAGAAGGTCTGGTGAAGCTCTGGTGGCCGAAAAATCTTGTGGTGGCCGGAAATATCAGGGTGACCGATCTTTATTTTCTGGTGACAAAATCCAGTGCGACTTGGAGGCATAGCTTCGCCGGAGAGAGGCGGTCATGGCAGACCAGTGCGTTAGTAGGTCAGAGATGACGTGCAGCGACAGTAGAGCTCGGCAATTCCGACGTTTTTATTTCTATCTCAGGGGCTTTGATGGAGAAGAGGAGAAGAAATGAGAGCCTTTTATGCAATTTTGGATTATTGTAGCACCCAATAAACAATTCTAAATATTTTGATTAGATTAATCTAGAAATTCTTAATTACAAATTTGCCATTATTTTGCATTACACCCATTTTACCCTATTAAATACCGAATTTTACACCTAAAAGAAAAAAAAAGGTTCCAGTATATATCTATTGTTAATTAAGAAGAGAGGCCATACTAGTACAATTACTCATGGGATTAAAGTTTGAATAATCAGTTCCAAACTGTTTCACTGTTTAATATATGTGATTAAGAAATAGTAATTATAATTTTTTTTAAACTTTTATCATTTACATTATTACCTACTTTTTACAAAGGAAAAAAAAAATAGCGGCGGAGAGACGGGTTCAAAGGAAAAGGTCAATCCATTCACCAACCAATTATCTTGGTAGTTTGGACCCAAGTAGGCAATTTTTATTTATTTATTTTTTTCCTGAATGAAAGTTTGCCTACAACCTTATTTTTGTTGATAAAATTGTGACCAAAATTTTCAAAAAAATAGCACGAAAAACAATTTCTGATATCTTTATGTTTTAAAAACAAATTACAAAAACAAAATATATACATCCTTTGTATACAAGTGCATATATATATATATATATATTTACATGTAGACAAATATAATATGCCTATACTATTTCTATTATCAAAATTTATTTGTGACATATATTTCTGCCAAATAGCACCACACATATTTTTAATTACTTTATAAGCGTTGGGTAGTTATTTTGATTAATTAGTCCCTGAAGAAGAAAATTGATGAAGAAAAAAGAGTACGTTATCATGTAGCAAAAGGAAACGACACCTTTTTTCATACGACTCTTAACGGGGCATAGTCTTTGTCTTTATTTTTTGGCTATGGCCTAAACTCGAGCTCTGGCACGCCTTATAAACAAATAATTTCATAAAGTAATTTATGCAGATAGTTGAAAATGATAGTAGTTTGCTGAACAAATTCAAAAAATTCACGTCAAATTTTGATTCTTTTATATTATATACCTAGTTCAGTAAGTTATGTACTACACAGTAAACTTCATATACCATTCAATAAAAATTATGTATCTGTATTTAATCTTTAGAGACTTAACATATACACCAAATAATTATAAACTTACGTAGCTGCTAATCATTTCTGTTTGTTTTCAAATGCTATAAAACCAGGACTTAGTTTTTGCCTCATCCACTCTAAGATCTAGTGGCTTTGGTAGGTCGCTTTAAGTATCATATTTCAAATCAAAGAAATTTATTATTATTTTCACTTTCAATTAAAAATATTTATGTTTTTCGTTTTTCAAAGATTCTTAGCTTGTTCTATTATTCAAACCCCTTTTTATCTAACCCTCAAAGATGTTTACCAATATTTTCATTGGTTTTTTCTCCAAGTCCAATGTGAATGGCTGGTGTCTGAAAGTTGCTTTTCTTAAATTCAGTGGTATTTGTCTTAATGGAGTTATCGGCAAAGGCCCTAAACCGAGGTTAAAGCTCGATTGAGAGTCTTGAGTTGTTATCAAACTCTCCGATTTTGCTCTTTTTTCTCTCGACGGTTGTCCTTCTATTGATCCAAATTTAGTTGTGTACGGAAATTTCTCAGCTGCTCTTGGTTTAATTTTTCTCTTTCCGTAGATATTCATCTCTTGTATCCATGGTTCACATGCAAATAATTAGCATAGGCATAGCAAATACAATGTTACAATGTTTTGTTGAAGCATAAATACATCTAACTTACCGATATATTTAGTACCTCATTGTGTGATATTTCAGCAGCTGGTATATAAATTTCTTTGCTAGGTACATGATTTTTCATATTTGGTATATGAAGTCTATACTATTCAAAATGTACTAGTATTTTCATATGCTGTTCAAATTGTTACATTATTTTACCTTTATAATTCATCAGTTTTAATACGTAGTTCATGACATATATACATCTCATGTACAAAGGAATAAATACTTTAGTAATAATAGTATAATCAAATAGTTTTCTATATGAACCATCAGAATAATACCAAATGCAGAGTAACCTGTCAAATATATATTCATTGTTATATAAAATTATGTAAAAAGGTTTCTTTTAAACAAAAAAAAATGTACCATAAACTACAAGCTAATACAATCAACCAAAAACATAAACTAGAAATATAAACTATTAATTATTTTTTTTAGCTGCAAACTAGAAACATAAACTTATTTTTCATTCGTGAACTAGGAACATAAACTATTAGACTAGTCTTTTAATCTATTGAAACAAATATTTATTTCTTATCCGTGTACTTAGATGCATATGTATTTATGTTAGGCAAATCTAGTTGTGCCTTCTTTGCCTCCTCCTTAGTTACTTCCTTTTGAAGAACTCTCTTTACTGGTGTTTTTGTTATTTTCTGTTTTGGTTCAATAACTGCTTGTTTCCCTTTAACTTGTTTCTTTGTTATTCATAAAGACTTTCTAGGTCCAGAAGGAGTTATTTTGGTCTCAGCAGCCTCCTGTAAAATGAAGTTAGTTCTTATATTTAGTATATATGTACATAACACTTTTAGAATTGCTTTATTTTGTAATGAAGAATATTTACATTTGCTTTAGGTTGTTTATTGTCCTTTTTCTTCTCTGCTGCTCGTGTTGCTACTTGTTCAATCTCTTCTTCATTGATTTGGTTATATATACCAATATGATGAACCAAGTGAGCATATACTATGATACATAATGTCAAACGAAATTAATTTTCTACTCAGTATATTATCACATATACCAAGTTAAATATTCTATAAACCAAAAAAAAAATTCATAACCAGTTTTTATCCTTATTTACATTGGGTTGATAGTCTTTGTATATTATTACATATACCAAGAATAAAAACCTACTTACCAGACAAGAAAAGTAATGAACCAGGCATAAATTGTTGGAAAGTTCATAGTTATACAAATAAACCAAGGATTAAAATTAACTATATAACTTTAAAATCTAAAAATTATTGAACTAAAGATTATTGTCTTTTAAAATCTTTTGCTATATTTATTAGAATTCAAATTGATGTACCACATATAAAAAGTTATGTCTCATTTTGAAAATATTATGAACCAAACATATCTTATTGATGAAACTCATTTTAGTTAAGTTGTAATTACAGAATACTGTGTATCTAAACATTTATAGTATAAATAGTTAATTAATATACCGGTTCTATATCTAAGTTTTTCTCTCCTTGGTTTGTTTCTACAGTAGTATGTGGCTCCTTGATTTTGTTGCCGTTGTTATTGTCACTGTCCAGTATCTACACATTCAGATTTGATGCTTATTTATATATGAACTTGATTTTCTGATTATAATACATTATGCCCAATGAAATGATTTTTCTTCTCAGTACATTATCACATATACTAAGTTAATAATTCTATGAACCAATCAGAAAATGTCATGAACCAAATATAATCAAAACTTGTTAATAATTCTAGATACCTTGTCTTGATATACTTATTTTTCTTCTTTATCCTTTTCTTAGTTGCTTGTATCATCCTTTTCATTTATTATGTTTTTTGTCCCTAACCTAAAATATCATAAAAATGCTTTGAATGTAAAGTTAACCAAAATAAATGCATTTAACTATGTTGTATATACCTTATCCACCATAATAGCTTTTCCTTTCTCGGTCTTTTTAGCTAGCTTGCTGCTATTGCTTTCCAAGTTTTACACATTTATAAGCAAGCATAAGGATGTAGTAATGTTAAGCTTGTGAATTATATATATAGTGTTATGAACTACATGCATGATTTCATGAACCAAGTACAAAAATCATAAACCAGACTAAGATATTAAGAAACTAACTTTTGAGGTATGTAATTCTTTTGTTGTTCTTCTGCTTGTATTTCAGCAATATTCAGCTCTTGAATGACCTCCTTTATAGCAAAAAAAAGCCATTCATTAAATGAACCAAGATATAAAAGTAATGAAGCAAACAAAGGTTTTGATTATTTATCTGAACTGTACTATAGTCCTGTTGTGCAGTAGTCTCTTCGTACTCAGCTCTTTTGTCAGTAGTCTCCTACGTTCCTTTGTCAGCTGCTGCTGCTGCATTGCTCAGACCAGGTTTGTATTGTTTAGGAAAAAGCTTTGCATGCATCTCAGCAACTATTATCTCTAGCAAGTTCATCTGCTTCTTCATTTCTTTGTTTTCCTTTATGATCTCCTTGTTCTGCCAAATTATGTTCTCTAGCTGAAGATGCTTTGGTGTTTCTTCGACAGAAGATGGCTTGTCAAGTTCTTCTTCTACAAAATTTTCCTTTTCTCTAAATTCTGTCATGTACTCCTTCTTTAGCTCATTAGGATTATAGACCATTTCAAGATAAGTAGCCTGAAATAATCAAATGAATCTCTTGAAGTGAACTAGTATATTCATTTTAATCACAATCGTAAAATCTATATACTAATAACAAAAACCTATGAACCATTATATAATTCTCATGTACTGGTATATTGATATTATATCAACTAGTAGTATTTTAATCCAAAAGGAATATGAATGTTATGAATCAGTTTAAAATTCGCGAAAACACAAACCATTTACTTACATTAGGGTCCAGAAAAAGGTTTAATCTCAAGCAAAGAAATAGTTCAAGGTTATAAAAAATCATGATCTACTTAGAAATAGAAACATGAACATGATTAACCCCAAAAAAAAAAAAACATCAACCACTATGTAAAAATTATGAATATGTTGCTTACAATAAGGTCTTAGAAAATATTTTTAGATAGCTCATCAAAATTGGGTTGTTTAGTTGAATCCTAGTTTGTGATTCTTGGATATAAATATTCTCTTGACTCGACATATATACTCATGTTTATTAGTATCTCATAACTCCAAATTTTAATAGCAACTGGACACCCATATAGGGGATACTGAGAGAGATGGTGCTTGCTAGGTGCTAATTTGATGTACTTTATTATTTTTTCAAATAAGATTCTTCTCCAATGGTAGTCCTCCCACATCTAATCTATATCTACTATATTAACATATTCTATTTTGATCATTTCTTGTTGATCTCTAATCAAGAAATCCGAAAGTATGTCTAGCTTGAAAAGTTTTGTAATCATCTCATCGTTCTTCCCACCATATAGTTGAAAATTTTTCTCTAATCTCTTACTTTTTTACCTTTTTTTTTTTTTCAAAGGAGAATTTTTTTTTTAAACCTCCTATACCTTGTAGGTTATGTTTTTTCAAGTCTATTATTTTTTTGGTCTTTAGCCCCATAATTTAATGTATACTCCTTTAGAACAAATATGTATTTAAGTCTATTGATCTTGAACTATACTTCATCACTATTGGATCATGGTATTGATCTTAAAAGCAAATGGTGAATAAGTTGTGGGATAGTTCTTCTTACTCTCATATTGATGAAATGTCCAAAGCATGTATTGTTGAATTGGCTTTGTTATTGTACACTCATCTTATCAGGTATGAGTTGTAATATATGTATCTTGAAATAATTCATTTGGATTTTCTTTGGTTCACACCACTTAGTTTTTGGTACAATGTACTCCATCTTAATTGGAAATTTGTAAAAATATGAACCAAACACAATAGGTTATGAATGAAACATATAAATATATTAACCAAATACAAATTAAACAAATACTGAAAATAATTCAATATGCAAAAGTCATGAACCAAATAAATACCTAAATTCATATATCGAATACCCAAGTTCATATACTAAACAGTAATTAAAGTACGACAATAAGTATCTAATATATAAATTCGTTAAATGAAGACAAAAATTCATGAAACAAACAGAATATTTTACAAATAAGAAAATTAATTCAACTACAGAACTATATAATAAACCTAAATAATAATGAATCTAAAATCTACAATAATGCAGATTTATAATATAATTTACTAGTTATAAACAAAGAAAATACACTATGGACTATCTTGAAATGAATCAGTTGTAACCTCTAAATTTCGATATGTACCAGAAATTTTTTTAATAAGAAGCAGGATCTATATACCAAAAATAACACAGAAAAAAAACTTATGAATAAAATACATAAACTTATAAACCAAACATTGAAATTGATGGAAATTTCATGAGCCATTATGAAAAAGTCATGAACCATTATACAAAAGTCATGAATCAAGCAGATACATAAATTCATATACCAGATACCAAAGTTCATATACCAAAAATAATTAAAAGAATAACTATAAGTACTTAATTCTAACTGGTCAAGTTTATACAATTGTCGTTAAATGACAAAAAAGACTCTGAACTAATATGAAAATATATGAACCATTATGAAAAGATAATGAACCACTACGAAAAAATCATGAACTAGAAAATGACATCAGAGCTTCATTATTAAAAGCACAAATATGAACCCTAAGATATATATACTGAATTTGAAAATACATATTTCTATAATTTATATATCGATTCTGCAAATTTATATACGAAATTAATATAGCTAACAAAAATCTAAGATTCAAGATTGTGCATGTACACCAAAACACATATTAACCACTTAAAATATGATATTAAATCAATCTATAATATATGAACCAAAAAAATTAAAATCTATCAACCACTTAGCCAAAAATCATACACCAAATAGAAATTTAAGAATTGCGAACTTTATATCTCCATTGAAAAAATAAAGACCCAAACTATGAACTTGATAATATATGAACCACTTAAGTGAGTTCACAAAGTTAATAGAGATGCAACTAGATAAAACTGCTTTGTTTCTTTGAATCAATATACCACAATACAAATCTATATACTAAACAGGCGAATATACAACAAAATAACCATGCAAAAGTTCGAAAGGTGATTTAGATGAATGGAGAGTAATTTGGAAATATAATATAGTCTATTTTATCTAGAATTTAGAAATATATGAACGAAATATTCAAATTTATGAAAGAAATACGTAAATTTATTAACCAAACACAAATTAAATCGGTGATGAAACAGATCATAAACCACTCTGAAAATATAATAAATCACTATAAAAATATCGTGAACCACTATAAAATTATTTTAGTAGACAAAGTTCTTAGCTAAGGAAAAACCATTCACAAGTAATGGTATATTTGTTCGTATATATATATATATATATATATATATATATATATATATATATATATATCAGATTTAGTAATAAATTTAAATTTAAATTCCAAGGATATGAAAGCTCCATAAATCTAATAAAAACAAAAATAAAGAAGTGCTACCCAGCTCATAATTTACTTAGAAAAATTCAATCAATCAAATTTACAATCCATATATCAGCTCTAATCCGGTGTAGTAGCAGACCTTATAAGATTAAATATTTTTCAATGAATGCACATAATATCATAGATTCTTATGACCTTAAATGCTTTTTACTCAAATTTGATTCAAAATAAAGATAAAACTCACACATGCAAGAGATGTAAGCACTTACCAACATCAACCATGTATGAAACCTAAAATATATGAACCATGTACCCTAAATAAAAAATGAAACACAGATAGGAATCTAAATATTATGAAGCTGAAGAAATCATTTAAATTTATACAAAACTTTTTGTGGCATTTTATCGAACACTTTTTATTCACAAAAATCATTATAATCCATAAACATAATCTATTAAATGTAGAACCATAAAATCTATGAACTAGTTCTTTAATTTTATATACCAAGATAAATCAACAAATGATTATCAGATATATACTATAGACTCAATTATTAGAGATTCATTAATAAAAACAAAGACCCAATTTATGAATTCTAAGATGTATATACCGATTTTGGAAATTCATATTTCTAAATTATATAAACCGATTCTGTAAATTTATATACGAGATTAATATACCTAACAAAAANAAAACAAAAATAAAGAAGTGCTACCCAGCTCATAATTTACTTAGAAAAATTCAATCAATCAAATTTACAATCCATATACCAGCTCTAATCCGGTGTAGTAGCAGACCTTATAAGATTAAATATTTTTCAATAAATGCACATAATATCATAGATTCTTATGAACTTAAATACTTTTTACTCAAATTTGGTTCAAAATAAAGATAAAACTCACACATGCAAGAGATGTAAGCACTTACCAACATGAACCATGTATGAAACCTAAAATATATAAACCATGTACCCTAAATAAAAAATGAAACACAGATAGGAATCTAAATATTATGAAGCTGAAGAAATCATTTAAATTTATACAAAATTGTTTGTGGTATTTTATCGAACACTTTTTATTCACAAAAGTCATTATAATCCATAAACATAATCTATTAAATGTAGAACCATAAAATCTATGAACTAGTTCTTTAATTTTATATATCTAGATAAATCAACAAATGATTATCAGATATATACCACAGACTCAATTATTAGAGATTCATTAATAAAAGCAGAGACCCAATTTATGAATCCTAAGATGTATATACCGATTTTGGAAATTCATATTTCTAAATTATATAAACCGATTCTGTAAATTTATATACGAGATTAATATACCTAACAAAAATCCAAGAATCAAGATTATACATGTATAGCAAAATACACACACTCACATATATATATATATATATAGCTCATGATAATGGAGTAGAATAGAAATATATACCTTTGCGATAATGAACTGGAGATATCGTCTGTGGAGTTTTTATCTATAGAATAAACCCTAGCTTTTAATTCTTGTTAATCGAAGATTTTGCCTATGGAGATCTTTGTGAACCTAAGTTTTTCTGTGATGAATTTCGACTTTTACTTTGAAATAGATTTTGGGGTTTTTCGAAGATTTTTTACTTTTCGAAATACTTTTTATATAGAGGTTTTGGAGAAGAGAAATGTGCAAAAAAAATTTAGAGGTTAGAAAAAGTGATAGAATGTAGCGAGAAAATGGGAGAAAATGAGAGAAAATTTAGAGAATGAGGGAAATCGGCGAGAAAATGGCAAAACCTATGCGAAAGCGAGGGAAAATGTTGATGAAAGTGGATTCTGAGCTTTCAGGGGTATTTTTGGTTGTAGATTTTCAACGAGCCCATTGTGTAGACATATTCCTATAATAATCGGCCATGGTCATGTACTGATTTATAGGCCTAAAATGGTCATATATCTACTTAGCGCTATCTTCCCTATCTTTTATCTACTTCCATGTTTGATGCTACTTCAGCTTTTGACAAACAGTTCGAACATTAAGATTAGTCATATTTTGCATTAGGTCACTAATTCTATTCCCATGCATAATCTCGTACTTTATTACTAATGACCTGATCACATGAATTTGCACTCTAATATTGCTAGTATTAAATTGATTAAGATTATTTTTAATAAGGCGAATCACTAGTATTGGGTGTGTACACTAAAAATAGATAGTATTTAGCAATTAGCATATCCTAATATAATCCAAATCACCCTCAAAAATTAAAAAATATCTAATCTAAACTATTTCAATCCAATACAATAATTCGTTTCAATTCATTCTAGCCCATTAAATGAACCCTTAGTGGAATAATAATTATTAATCATCAAATAGTAGAGTTGAATTTGAATGAATTCATAATGTATTTGCATGTGTTTTTTTTTTTTTAATCAAATAAAAGAGGGTAATCAAAATAATTTTGAATTTTCTATAAAGATGTGTCCTGTGATTACAATTAATTAAAACAAGGCAATGTTATCAAGGATCTTCTGGATTGACAAAGTTTGAATGATCTTCAACTTAATTGTTATAGAGATATTTATTGAAATACAAGCCTAAAGTCTCAAAATTGAAAATTTTTGAATAAGATATATATTTAAGAAAGAAAAAACTGGGTAGATGACTAATTTTTTAAATTAGTTTAAGTACATGTCCATATTTAAAAAATTGTAGCTAAAGAAAAACCTTAAATTGTGAAATATGTTGCATGTCTATTTTTGTTATTAAATGAGTTGGATATTTAGTTATAAACTTTTGAAGTCATATATAGAGTTTTGGGTCAAAAAAATGTTAAATAACTAGTTAGCCCTATTAGAAAAGTCTCAATTTACTTAGAAAATTACCACTTTTTAAAATTTGAAATTTTCAAATGTTTTTGAGGTTACCAGTCGGGATACCTCTAGTAGCCCTCAAAAGGCAAAAATTGGTATTTTTCAAAAATATTTTTAAAAGTGGTTTATTTTCTAATCACATTTGAGACTTTAAAGGGGAGGGGTATATACAATGTTTGAAAGTTTACCGCATAAAATCAAATTTCCCATCGTTTCTGATGTATCATGGGCTGATCAAAAAGATGAAATGGAAAGATGCATTGAGCCCATTTGTCAAGTACCATTTCCAAAGATGCATCAAAGGGTGAAATTTAGGCCGAGTACCTTTTTTTTGGCCTTATATTTCACTAATAGTTGTTTTTATTTTTGTTTTAATAGTTTCGTACCTGTTTTTAGTATACATTTCATAATATAATATATAATATTTAGGTCACGTTTAGTGTGCCATATTATATTATAGTATATTATAATGTATTGTATTGAGTTGTATTATGTTGTATTATTCTATTATAGTACCATGTTTGGTTCTGCATTTGTGTAAAATGTTGTATTATAAATTCAATTTTGAAAATTATTATTTTTTAAAAATTTTACTTAGGAAAATACTATTTTCAAAACATATTTATAAAGATACTACTTATAAAAATACCACATTTTAAAAAAATTTACTTACCAAAAAACCACTTTTTAGATATAAATTATGTAATTCAATGTAATACAGACTTTTTATTTTCTATTAGATAATATTCTTCATATTTTATTAAATTTTGATGCTGTATTAAATAATATAATACAAGCATAATTAAATACAGTATTATGTTTAATTAATACAGTACAGAATCCTTATACAGTGTATCAAATATGACTTTATAATATAAATATATAGTTATAGTATACATTATAAATATCTACCCGTTTTGAGGTATACTTTTAAAACATAAATGTATAACATAGGCTTACATTTCTCCAAAAAATGGATATGAACCTATTAAAAATAAAAAGTAGGTATCTATATAAATTTGCTTATAAAGAATGAGTATTTACGTATCTTTTTTTCCATCAAAGGCATGTTTCGGCCTAAGAATGACATTCATTTTGCGAAGCTTAACGCCAACAAATAAGCTTGAATTGTCGAAAATATCACGTTCAGTTTTTTGGCTTCTTTCGTATCAGCAGTTCTAGAAAAATTTCTTTGTTTTATATCAGGTTTCTGGGGAAAAAATTGTGAGAAAATATTATGTATCTAATACCATCCTACAAAACTATACTTAGGCCTAAATTAACGTTTTTTTTTTCTTTATGAATTTTCTTAAATAATTGTTTCTAGA
>JXTB01000150.1:787601-801550 GCA_002914805.1 Parasponia andersonii | reverse complement strand
TTTTAGCTTTTAATTTCTTGGAAATAGTACGTCGGTTTGGTATTAGGAATATTCAACAAAACAATAATTTTAAACATATTTCCTAAAAGGAATAATACAATACAACTGGGGGCAAAAAAAAAAAAAAAGGTTGGGCCATATTGAGCTCAAAAAATCAGCTGGAGCACACGATGAGATGGCCCCTAGTTCCAACATTTCCATAACATCAGCATGCACGAATGGCCTAATGACAGCTCCGATTCAAGCCTAACAAACCCTATTAGGCTGGACTTAAATGACAGACAGGCCCACTCCACAGAGGCATTTCCCCCTTTCCTTTCTTTTCTTTTTTTTTTTTTTTTGAAAAGTAACAAAGTCATTTCTGAGAAGCCGTAACTAGGGTTGGATTGGACAGAGAAGGGGGGAAAAGGACATGGGTATGACTAATTTGGCAAAAATGAATTTTTATGATTTTTTTTTAAAAATAAAACTTATAGGAGTGTTTTGACATGTAGTCAAAAGTTTATTAACTGGGCCTTTTAGCTGAAAAGATTCATAAAAAAGTCATTCTCAAAATTATATCAAAGTAGCAAATCCCAACTTCCCAACGCCTACTGTCTCTTGGTGTGACACAAATGGGATCCATCTCCACCCCATATATGTATTATGCTATACGTTAGTCCCGTTAGTCTTTTTGTCACTAATTAAGTTCGGACGAGTGGCAGAAACAAAAATTCGTAAGTAGAAATTTAAAAATTATTTTTAAAAAGTTTATAAAAGAAATTTTAAAAATAAAATTTTCATAATTTGGTGATCACCTTTAGACGTAAATTGTAATAAAATTTATTTAAATATATCAAGTATTATTATCATCAGTCTCACAATTCAGTGTAATAATTATATAGACCGAATTTGTGAAACGGACACTTAAGTATTGCAACAAGCCAATTAAATGAATAAAAATATTTTACATAGTTACTAATTCTCAGTAAGGTAACTAGCTCCTCACTATTTTGCTCTTAAGTCTCCAAAATCACACCAAGCAGTAAGGGCCGAGCATTTACATACTCAGTAGGAATTCAATTATCAATTTTTTAATAGATATAATTTCTCAAACCTACATAGTTAGTATCTTTAAATTCATTTATAATTCAAGCTTATAAATCATTGGTATTTAGAATAATCACATATTTAAAACCAAATCTAAAACTACATCATTGTACATATCACATATCAACAAGAAAATAAGTGAGTTTTCATCCTCCCATCACGGCCTTGTAATACTTCTGTAGCAGAGATATCTAACATCTTGACACTACCTGTAGGTATATCGGCATAAACCTATGCAGGGACCTGGATCTCTCATCTAAAGTTGCAGCAACTTGCAAACAATCTAAAATATCACGATACTATAATGGAACTAAAGTGTGTGATCTTATGATATGTACAATGTATAACAGTTCATAACAACCATGCATCCATTGATTAAATCATGCTTTAAAAATCTAACTTGGTATTATCTTGAGATTTATTGTAACAAAGGCAACACACTGTTGTTTTACCCTATAATCACAATATAAAAATATGTTTAATAATCCATACAATCCAATCTCATTATAATCTAACAATTAACAACAATTTCTTAAATCATCGTAAAATCACGATTTTTCATAAATAAATTTTTAATACAATTAAAATTTAAAATAGATATAAAATTAGGTAATCGAACCCCTACTTCGATATAGTAGTAATACCAGGCTAGTATTGCTTGAAATATCTCTTGTTGGTCATTCGGATATTCGAATAGTAATTTTTAGATCCCTATAATTCTATTTGAAAAAATGAGTTTTTTGTTAGAGCTTCAAAAAAAGAAACGGAGGTCACCACTGAATTCAAAGTGCTAAACAATGCTAAGTTAGACATATATCTTATCAAAAATGAGTCACAATGCGAGATCGCCATGTGACACATAAAATGATACAATTTTGAGCCATGAAATTCTAATTTTCATTCCACTTCGAAACATAGTGGTGTTTAATCTTAAATTCATCTCTTGACCTCATTGAGTCTAAATTCGAAATCAAAATTCAGTTTTAAGATCTCAAGCATTAATTAAGCTCAAGATCCAAAAATTACAATAGTACCACTTTTTATAAATATTTAAAAAATGTCATCTTTTTTCTAATTAAAATTTATCGCATTTCTCTGGACACCATTTTTATTTCTATTAACCATAATTATTTATGATTTTTAACTCTCTTTCATCTCATATATTTACCTCATGTAAATAAGTTACTTAATCAAAATAATTACATAAATATCACTTTTTACAAAATTAGTAAAAATAGTAAAAATCTTATCCGTGATGTTTTGAACCGTGAAATCACTTTGAAAAGGTCACTGATGGCAAGAGAAGCTTCCATGTGTCTGACAGTGGGGTGAATAGAGATTGGACGACAAATATCTCGCCGAAAAATGCCATCGGAGGCGTGATTTTCGAAACAGATCTCAACCACTAGAGCTCCAGTTTTGGTTTGGCTGGTCAAGTTTTGCTCATCTCCCTCCGACGAACAGGGCGAGATGATACGTCGGGCTGGTGTTCCGGGTGTCTTTTGGTGTTTTCAGAGACCAAACATGAAGAAGAAAGAA
This sequence comes from Parasponia andersonii, assembly GCA_002914805.1. Classification (NCBI taxonomy): domain Eukaryota; kingdom Viridiplantae; phylum Streptophyta; class Magnoliopsida; order Rosales; family Cannabaceae; genus Trema; species Trema andersonii. The sequence goes on along the minus strand of JXTB01000150.1, from coordinate 798,922 downwards.
AATCTGAGGTTCTTTTATGCAATTTTTAACACTATAGTACTTGATTTTTAAATTTCAAATATTTTCATTATTTTATTCCGAAAATTTCTTATTTACAACGAAGCCATTTGCTTTAAAATGTCTCTTTTACCCCTATATTGTACTAGATTTTACACTTTTCCTCCTAGACATTTGGATGAGACTTTGAACAGTGTGCAGGTTAATTCCCCACCACTACCATAGATCACTCACAATAAGACCGTCTACTCAGGCATGATTAGGAGTTAATGAAACCTTTCAGAGGAATCTTTCACAAACTTATCTACTTATAATATCAAATGACGAGAATGAACGGTTCGATAAATAGACGGTGATATTTGATTCGTAAAATACAGTGTTGTAGTCACATCCTAAAAGGGAACTGACTATCTCTAATCGCCCCATTACGTTTGTCGTTACAAAAAAANATTAATGCCTAGTATAAAAGCTGTTCATAACGTAAGCAGGTCATCCAATGGACTTCCAAGGGAGCAAAAAGAAGAGGCAAATGCATTTTTATGTTTAGAAGAAAATACATTGTATACCCCCAGAAAGTGAATTTATTTTTGATATACAACCAAATCACATTTTTAAATTGGTTTATAGATCCTATCAACATCTTGTTTGTCTTAACCAATGGCGTGTGTACGTGATTGCAGAACTCACTAATTATATTATAGATGCATGCATTTTGGTTTCATTTATTGTTTACTTTGACAATAAGTTTTGTCTTTTCAGCCGCCGAAGCAGCCTTCGTTGCATGAATTAAGAATTTCTTCCAAAACTTGCATTAGGTTGCGTTTGGAACTTGAATTTTTAAAGAAAAATTCAATGGATTTTATTTTATCTTGTTTGGATTGAAATAAAAGATGATAAAAAAATTTTGAAGAAAAATGATAGTTTAATTTGATACCATTTTTTAGTACAGAGTTTTGATATACTAATTTGTAAAATCAAAAGTGTCAAAATAAAATTCTATAGACTTTTAAGAAATATATTTTCTTCTTTTTTCTTTCAATGATTTTTTCTTTGAAAATTTTTTCCCTCCAAATTTTTTCAAACAGAGCCGCAGGGAGTCGGTTCTTTTGATCATCAAGGTATTGAGATATAGATACATACATGCTTTGATTATCTGAAGGTATATTACTTGACCAAAAGGATGTATGGTATAAATATAACCAGCAAGAGTTGGAGAATAAGACATTGGCCAAAACTATTTATTACCTTTATCATTAATAAGACATTGGCATCCCAATCGTTACCAGTAAGAGTTGTAACCTCTTCTTGTTTATGGTGGTGGTAGAGAAATTAACATTTATTCCTGTTCTTTAATTCCCCAAAGATAAAACACGATTAAAACTAATAACAAAATTTCTGGATTCCTGTTTGATGTTGAGCACAAAATTTTATGGCTGAGTGTCGGTTGGATTGGGCAATTTCTCTAATTTTTTGACTTTAATTAAATTAAAAAATTAAGAATAAATCTTATTATGTCAGGTTTGATTATATTGGACGGATTATTAAAACTTTCCAATCCGACCATTATAATTTCGGGTTGGCATTTATTATTTATTAACCCGAATTCATCTTGGGTTATATTTTAATTGAGTTCGGCGGATTATTTGTGTTAAAAGGTTTGCTTCACGCCATTACAAAATTCTGCTTGAGAATCCATTTGCTTGAACGGGTTCATGCAATCTTTCAAAGGCAATTTCTAAAGAAAACGAACTTGTATTGTTGGTAGCTAGACTATTTAACAGATTTTCGGCGAGAGTTGTGCCTCTGCTTTTTGCTGATTGTTTAAACACCAATATGTATAAGACCAAGAAAAGAGAAGAGAGATATATTATGAATTATTATACGAAAATATCGTCTATCCTGTGAGTTTAAAATGTTTCATAATGAAGCATATTCTATGCACACAATTCCAATTGAACTAAAAAACTTTTTTTTAAACTAAAAAAAAAAAAATAGAGTACAGCCTACAGAAGAAAAAAAAAAATGCTTCAACTAGATCATAACAAAAGTACAAAAACTATTGGAAATCCAAAAATAATTGTGCTTAGTTGAAATTGAAACTGAGAATTGAACTCTTGTCCTTTCAACATTAAAGCCCGATGAAATTTCCTTATGCAATGTAATTAAATTAAGAACCTGCCTGCAAAACAAAGTGGCCATGGTGATTCAGAAAGATACAAAACATGTGACCAAATTATCAATTATGCATGCATTTTATTCAACTGAAATGCAGTAGACTACTTTAGCTTGAATTAATAATATTACGGAACGGCAGAATATGAAAGTAAAAACAAAAAACGAAGCTCGATCAACACACCTTACTACTGATTACTGCTTATGATGAATTCGAAACTATCTTTGGCTTTGTCCTAAGAATTTCATTATCAATATTTGTGCTGTTACAAGCATCAGATGAACTTGTTCTTGTTGCAATGCTCTTTTGGTCCTTGTCTTATTTGTTTTCCAAATATCTTCCACCTTTTCTGATGCCAAATCAAGATTTCTTGAACCCCCTTTTCTCTTCCTCGTCAGTTCTTCTCCATGGTCATAGTCATCATTTCCCATCCTATATTGAGCAGATTTCTGCCTCTTCCTCAATATGTATCGAGGTGGTATTTCATAGATTCCCCTTGCATTAAGTACCTTCAAAGCATGAGAACATAAAATTCTCATTGATTCAAATTTTGCGCACATGCACGTAACTTCTTCTTTTCTTATATCGAAAGTCACTGCTGCAACGCCTGCTTCGCAACTTCCTGATGCTAACAAGAAAATAGAAATGTTCTCACAAGTAGCACGCTTTTCTTTAGTTATTTTCCAATCAGAACTGTCAAGCAATTCATCCTTGAACTTCTCTAGAATTGTGAATATAACCCTGCTTCTCCCACTATATCTCGTCTTAATATTGCAACTGGCTCCAGTTCCTCCTCGCACAAAGAATCTTCCAGCATTTCTTCTAAACGCCCTTGCTCTGTCACTTTAATGTAGTGCTCAACAAAATTTGGTAGCCTCATCGTCACGATCTCATCACTTATCATGTTTCGAAAAGAACATTACGATTACCGTCCGCGCTAGCAAAAATCGATGGAATCCCAGCAGAAAATGTCTTCCTGTAAGACCAATGGGAGGCATGCCTAGCAAGTACAAGATGTGTTTTTGGAAATACTAGCCGGATTGCACTGGCCAATATAGGCATTGCTTCAGATTCATCAGTTGCATAAAATGTTTTAGGTTCTCTAAAACCATGACCAATTGGTCACGATGGAGTAGGACCTAAAACATTTTATACCACTGATGAATCTGTAGCTATGGCTAGGGCCATCAAGGTTGCACTTCCAAAGACAGATTATGTTCTTGTTAGGTTTGCCACTGACTGGTTTTGTAAAGAGAGATTTTCTGCTGGGATAACATCAATTTTAGCTGACGCGGGCGGTAATCATCATAATATCCTTTTTCGAGACGTGACAAGTGATGAGATCGTGATCATGAAGCCACCAAACTTTGTTGAACACTACATTAAAGAGACAGAGCAAAGGCGTTAAAAGAAATGCGGGAAGATTCTGTGTGCGAGGAACTAGAGCCAGTTGCAGTATTAAGAAGAGGTGTAGCGGGACTAGAAGGGGTATTTTACACGCGCACAATTCTGGAGAAGTTCAAAGATGAATTGCTTGACAGTTTTGATTGGAAAATAACTAGAGAAATCCGCGGTACTTCTAAGACTACTACTTCTACCGTCTTGCTAGTATCAGGAAGTTCCGGAGCAGCGGTTGCAGCGGTGACTTTTGATAGAAGAAAAGAAGAGTTCAGTTGCATGTGCGCAAAATTTGAATCAATGGGAATCTTATGTTCTCATGCCTTGAAGATATTTAACGCAAGTGGAGTCTATACAATACCGCGCCAATACGTATCGAGGAGGTGGAAGAAATCTGCTAAAGATAGGCTGGAAATTGATGGCTATGAACATCGAGAAGAGATCATGACAAGGAAGCGAAAAGGGGGTTCAAGAAAATTTGATTTTGCAATATCAGAAGAAGTCGAAGATTTTCGGAAAACTAAAGACATGGACCAAAAGAGCATTACAACAAGTTCATCTGATGCTAATAATAATAATACAATAAGCAACATGATGCTTATGGCAGCACACATATTGATAATGAACTTAGAAGGAAAAAGCAGAAGATAGTTTTGAATTCGTCATAAGCAGAAATCAGTAGCAAGGTGAGTACTTGAATCAAATGCGTGCATTGTTTATAATTTGGTTTGTATCTTTGTATAAATCTGAATCGCTAAGTCCACATTGTTTTGCAGGCATGTGCTTTTAATTATCTTGCAAAAAGCAACTTCATCAATCTTGGAGGTTGAAAGACAAGACTGCAATGCTTCAGTTCCAGTTTCATTTCTGAATAATTATTTTTGGATTTCCTATGTTTTTTTTTTTTTTTTTTAAAGTTTTGTTATGAGTTAGTTGAACTCCTTTTTTCTTTTGTAGGCTACTCTCTTTTTGGTTTTACAAGTTTTCAATGTGACTGAAAATACTTTTACTCTGGTGAATACATAGTTTCAGACTTTATATAGATATGAAAAACCATCAGATTCTAAAGCAAGCCTTGGTCTTATTTTTACTTTCCCGAGTAAGATATTTCGGATTTTTATGAAATTTATTATTTCGAATTTGACTTTCTTTTTTATAATGATAGGAGGATAAAACCTTTCTTGATATTTTTTAACTCTATTAATTACAGTCCGTTTCTTATTTCTAATTTGATAAGGTATTATCTATTTAAAAAGTTAAAAGTCCAAATTTATCCTTTCTGAAAACAATTGGTTAGAAAATGAATCTATTCCTAGTCAGGTTAGAACATTTGTTCCCATTAGACACAGTAACATGGCATTAAGGGGAAAAAAAAAAACAAAAAAAAAACTCTGTTTGCCACAACACCTAGGGCCAGTTTTCGATGCTAGAAGATAGACGGATTAGACGTGAGAAACTATTTAAAATCACAACCAAAAGGCTGAATATTTTGGTGGCTTGGCCGTTGATCGTGTCACACTCAAAAGTTCTTAATTTTTGGAGCACAAATATGAAAAGTATAAATATATTTGGTTTGTTTATTTACTTTGTAAATATGATACGACCGCTTAACATATCTATGGAGACAATATTTCGTTTGTTTGTTGGCATTGCCCATTTAACATCTATCCAAGAAAGTAATAATATAATCACAACAACAACAATAAAAGAGAAGAAGGAGAACCATAAAACTGGCCCCTATAATGAGCCCAAAGTGACGGCAAGCACATGCAACTGGACCCTCCTCAAATTTGTTCCAACGAACGACAAATCATAACATTAAGAGTGCTATGGTCTGGTGACAAGACGAGCACACCCCCGCACACCCAATAAAAACCCAGTTATTTAGACAAGCCCAATCAGAAGAAGCCTCTAGGGTTGGATAAGTAAGTGGCAAATCCCGACTTCCCAAACTCCTACTGTCTCTTGGCATATTATGACACATGTGATTGACACATGTGAGATTGTGGGGGCTAAATCCCACTTAGCTCATTTAATAATTTATGTAAAGCAACCACTTCATCCAATGGCTTCCAAGCTACCAACATCAACAAAACCAAACCATTGCCCCTTGGGTGGTTATTTAAGTCTCTCACTCGAATATTAAATAACAGAAAATTCCAACAATATTCATGTTTGTTAATAATTCTTCAAAGTAAAAGCTATTAACTTGTAGACCCCCCGAGAAATAACTTGATTTATTTGTTTACAACCAAATAAATAAAACTAAAATAAATAAAGGGCTTCTAGACCTATCTACATCTTGCTTAGCTTTCAGAACTCACTAATTATAGTAGATGCATGAGTTTTGGTAATATTCATTACTTAACATATAATTTGACGATGTTTTGTCTTTTCAGCTAAATGGGCCTGATGATATGATTTGTGATTTTGTTTTTGTCGCTTTTAGCTTCCCACGTATTGCTAATTGGCTTCTTACTTTTTTTTGTTTTCACTATCACTGGCTTGGAAACAATGAAATCAGTCTGAAACTCTTACTCCTCAGATTATTTCACGGTAAGTAGTTCTAACTCATGATACACACACACATATATATATATATATCAGCAGGATAATATGCACAGCTAAGGAAATTATCAAAAGCTTAAGATGATTGGACCTTATGGATATGCTGAAGAATATTACAAAATTCGATGTTTGCTCTTCATAAAAAAAAAAAAAAAAAAGCCACAAACAGATAGTAAACCCCACAACTAAGAGTTTGAAAGGAACATAACAAACCTTGCCAATAATTGTAAAGGGATTGTCATGATAAGAAACAACTAACTGTAGAACAACACTATTCTTTTAGTTCAGGGGACGACGAAGAGACTGAAATCTTAAACCTCAACAATAGAAGATAGAAGTGGGTGTGAATACCAATTAAGGTAAGTTTTTCACCACATTATCGGTATTAAAAGTCCCATTAATATTATAGAATATAGATCCAAATTAAAAGGTGATCAATGTTACATTGCTAGCGATTCCATTTGTCCATTTGTTAGGATATATAGTACTTGACAGCTTCATGCCACATAATAGATGTCTCCTCCCCATAAATGAGATGTTATCCCATCACAATCTCACCATGTCTTTCATGGGAAAACCAAAACAAACAATCCCTTTCATCCTGAGATGAAAGTAAAAAAAGATCACATGTAAGTCTCATATTTTGCCAAATGGCCACCAGAAGAAAACAAAAGGAACCAAATGGGGTCCTACCCTTTGTTTTCTTTCCTCCAAAGCTAATAAAAACTGGTTCAAGTTGCTGACATAACACACTATAGAGAACCTTGAGTCCCTCTGGCTCCTGCTTTTGGGTCATTTCACGTTAATGTTCATGTATTTATTGGTTAGGAGGGACAAAAATTATTTCCCAGAAAATTCTGATTCTTTCTACCTTTTTTTCTTACCTTAGTGAGTCATATTCCCTCGTGCTTTCTGACTAAGTCCATTCTCCTTCTCATGATGTAGTTCACTACATATTCAAGTTTGGCCATATCAAGCAATCAAATTGAATTTAACTTCTCTGCATTTTTTCTATTTTTTACTTTTTACAGATGGTTACATTTTTCAAGTTATGGCATATGAAGCAATCAAATTGGATTTTACTTTTCTAAGTTACTGTCTCTTTTCTTTTTTCACTTGTTCACAGATCGTTTCATTTTTCAAGAAAAAATTATGTGTTTAATTAAACTACATGAGTCCATGACTAAGACTCTTCACGTTTTCATTTATGTTGATCTTTATTGTCCTGCCCTGCTGGCCACACGAAATATTGGATAATGTACAATTTTTAAACCAAACCAGTCTAACCTATTGTAAATTTTTAAACAGCTCAAGTTTCAGCAAGGCAGCAAGTACCAGGCCTTTCGAAATTTATAAATAGCATTAATGGTTTTACAGGTTTTTGTTTTTTTGTTGGATAATATTATAAATAATATTTTATAACATGTTGTGCTTCAAAATATTGAACTTCTAGTTTATTATCAAAGTCAAACATACCGTTTCATGTACTTCAAACTTTTTTGCTTGTTTATCTCTGAAATTCATTAGAGCAAGGGATTTCTGCATCTAAATGAAATAGGCCACGACTTATTTTGTTGATTTTTTTTTTTTAAAATAATCATTTCAAGCATTGAGTACTATTTGGTTTATGCTACGCAAAACAGAGTAAATACTTGGAAAATGTCTCAATAGAATTCTCTATTAAAGCAAGTAAATTACAACTTTGATATGATTTACCTATCCAAACAGCTTGAATGTATACACAAACCCGGAACCGCACTGTCTCTCTTATCCACTATAACCATATATACAAATTGCAAAGATCCAATTTCTCCCCACAGTAAAAAAAAGAATGTATATAATGACGCATTATTGCTTAACCGCATCATAAAAACCATAGCACTAAAAAGTTTCCTAGACTGAGAGGGATAATCTTTCAGGCAGAAAGAAAATTGAGAACGAAACCAAGAATAAGTTGGATTCTTGATTTTCAGAATACATTTAAAGAAGGCAAGCTTTCCACACCTTAATCGAAAGTTTCCCATTTTGTGGTTACCACTATTGACTCAGAATGGTTCAATGTTTTCTGAAGAAATGGCTTCTTTTCGTTATAATTTCCTTTGTTTTGTGGCTTCAGGATCGGCATTGACTTGTCGATAGTCGAATTGCCTTGTCGCTGGCTATGAGTTTTGCCTTCTATGCTGCTAGAATTGGCACTTTGTAGCTTTACCATATCAAGAGTTTCAATGTTCTTCTGAACTCTTCTCACCTTCAAACAAGTACTCAAAAATGTAACTTAATGGTTTGAAGATGGTACTAAATAATAATATGATTACTTGGCTCTATATCTATACATAAAAGTAGTGAAAAAGGTTATGTAGAAACTAAAATACCTGCATTCTTCTCTGCTGTTTTAGATCTCCCTCAGCAGCAATTCCATCCAATTGAATCAATTTCGTCATCAACATTTCAATCAAAATCTCGACATCCATCTCTTGGACTTTCCCAAGTCTAGATGCCGTTTGTTCCAAAGCTATGACCTAGTCCATTGCAGTACCAAAACAATGTATAAGAATCTGTAATTATAATCCACCTAAATAAAGTTCTAGGACTAGTGTTTAAGCAAAATTTATTACCCGTTCTTCTAGCTTGTTGACTTCCGAGTTGATTTCTGTCAAGGATTTTGAGACCTTTTGTACATTTGCATTCCTAAGCATTTCCAAGCACCTTCTTTCTTTGTTCTCAATATCCTCCACCAAGATGATCTTCGATCCATCTTTGACTCTAGAGACGTCTAGAAACGCTTTCGAATCTCTCTCTTTGTTTTTGAATATCAGCTTCTGTTCTTCAGGATGCAATCCAGTTGGTTCAGCCAACTTCTTCTTCAACTCCCCTGCCAAAGAAAACAAAAATGTGCGATTCTCATCGAAAACACGAGGAGAAAAATATTAAGACATTCAAAGATTTACAATTTACCGAAGCTTGCTCGTGAACTGATGGAAATTTCATGATATGAAGAGCCATATTTCACTCTAACTCTTATGGTGGGAGTTGAAACAGAACTTGGATTCATATCCGAACTGCGCTTTTGAACCAACATTCCTCCGGGCCTAATCTCCCATTGCCCCACACTGGGACCTCCCTCGTCCCTAACAGAGCTCTTGTTTGAGGACCAAAACTTCTTGTTCATCTTTGTCTTCACAGGCTCCATTTCCAAATAATTAATATATTTATATATATGTATATATTATGTACTTGATCTTGCTGTGAGGCCTAAGACAATGAAAACTAGTAGAACAAGAAACAGAACAAAAGTTCCAAGCTTTTATGTTCTTCCCTTGAACTGGAGGAAACCCAGAAGACAAGAAAGAACCATAGACTTCTGCAAAAAGCTCTTTGACATGGTCATAGGATGTAGAATAAAAGAAAACCCAGGTATGAAACAACGTGGGGTTTGAGAAAAACTTGGACTTGGTTTGACTTCTCTCAGTTTATGGAAAGTTCAGGCTTCGTTTATGTGGTTTCTGAACTTGTAATTGTCTGATAAAGTCAACAGTCATTTGGTGAAGAAGGGTGACCAGAAACAGAACTAAATCGTTATAATATGAGAGAGAGAGAGAGAGAGAGAGAGAGAGAGAGAGATGAGATCCCTGTTATTCTATTCACAGAAGCATTGAAAAGAAAAATGGAAAGGAAAAGGGAAAGGAAACAAAATAAATGGCCAGCGAAGAAAGTGAGTGAAGAGAATAAGCTATATAGATATAAATAGAAAGATAATCTGAAATTTAGTTAGTTACGTGAAGAGGCAACAAAGAAGAAATCTCTGGCCTTTTTTAATTTATATTTTCCCTGTGGGAAAATCAAAATTATTATGGCAAAACTTGAACCCTGTTTTTTTTTTCCTTCCCGGAATTATTTTGGTGGAGAGAAAAATGGGAAACCCATATATTTAGGTGAGTGTTATATTCGAAAAACACTTTCACTGATAACCTTTTGCATACTTTAAAATCTGGATGATGATCCAGTTAAAAAAAAAAAAAAAATTCTTGATGATGAGTGTCCATTTTTCCAGTAGAAACTTTTAAAATATGGAATTCCTACCAATGGCTCCAAAGAAATATTTTAAAAAAATAAATCGTATAATTTATTTATTAGTTAGATATGAATTTAGATATTAAAATACGACAAAAGATATGTATTCGAGAAAAGTAAAGTAAACTCGGCAATCGTTGTCTTCAAACTGGAAAACTAACAAATATTAGGAGGAGGAACATGTTCATGCCAGCTCTGACGAGAAAAAATCTGCAGCCAGTTGGCAAATGTCTGGTTCCTACCATGATTGGTTCACAGGGACATGTTCGTCATTTTATTTTATGAAATAAATATGAATTTTAATAAAGTATTTCCACGTTTCCTGCATAATTAGACATATTGTCTTTCAGACTTCAATTTAGAGGGGAAAAAAAAAGGAAAAAAAAAGAAAAAAAGAGGAGGAAGCGACATAAGAAAAACCGAATATATAATAAGACTGCACTTTTTCCTCCATACATTTGTAGACAATCACTGCGTTTTTTGCTGCAATAAACTTTGTAGCCAACTAATTTGGCTTTTATGATTTCAACTCAGTCCTTATTTTAAATAAAAAGAAAAATTAACAAACGAATTCAGCGTAGTCATATAATTTCCTTACCTATCATAAATCTCTTTGGTTTCCACAAAAATATGCCAATTTAATGCAGCATATTAAGGTAATATTCTTAGCATGATTGAGTGAAGAAAGTAGAAGAATTGGCTCTGTCAGGCAACCATTAATGTTTGGTCAGTACTCCATAGTGTCAACTGTAAAGGTTTTCTTCTTCTTTTTTTTTTTTTTTTTCCAAGTAAATTCAATGAATGTTTATTCCAGACTATGCATTTTGTCCGTATTTATACCAAACCTTCATTATATGAAAGAACAACCTTTTATTAAATAGTCTATAGTAATTATTTTAATTTTTGCTTGAAATATAAGCCTAGAACATTACATATAGCTTTAACTCAGCCAAAAAATCAATTTCAGTATCATATAATGCTAATCTGAGTAATTTTGATGCGCAAGAGAAGACCCCATCTTTTATTGCTTCACGCTTTGGTATGAAATGCATACCTTAATAGTACCACATTTTAACACAACTTGATGCGATATATATTGTGTTATGTTTCAATC